>NW_010588324.1:43740-106340 GCF_000705375.1 Tinamus guttatus | reverse complement strand
TCAGTCTCTCTATTTTTCTGATGGAACAGTAGATCTCTGGATAAGCAGTATCAAATACTAATTTGAATATTGAGCAATTAGATGATAGAAAGCTGCTCAGAAGCCAATGAAATGGTCTGTGGTGCTCGTACAGTTATCACAGTGTCTTGGTGCTCTGTTTCCTTTTGCTTTATTAACCCTGGCCCTGTGGGCATTGAGCAATGATCCAAATGATATCTGTGTGGCACCTAGAGTCCAATCGGCTGGCCAGGCCTACATAGAAAGACAACAGGTCAGATTTCCAAAGCTCAGTACTTACAGTTGTGCAGGCATATGTTTACAATGTTATAAACCAACTTTTGGTTGCAACCATCCACTGTGTGTGCATGATTGTTTAGCCAAGAAATGGGCATGGACTCGCATTAACTTGATTAAGGACATTTTGCCTCTGTACAGTGGCCTCAGCTACAGCACAAGTACTCTGCCTCCTCCCTACCATCTTAAATCTGTGATTATTTTTTAATAGTTCATAAAATGACCCAGTGACAGTTATTTTGCTTCCTTCAAGTAAGATATAGGGGATTTTTTTTTTTGTCCCAGTGAGCAGGGCATATTCCAAAGAGGGGTTTAGAGAATGATATGGAAAAGAACTGTCTGACGCAGAACAACATATTCTCATTTAGAAGAGCTTATTTCAGTATCAGTATGCAATGGCTTTTTTTATACATCTGGTGGTGTCTTTAGAGCTTTGTTGGCTACGTGACAGCAACATATGAACGATATGTTACTCATCAAAAGCTACCTGGCACGACTACCCCAAAGAAAGAAGAGAGCAGAGAATAAATACGGCACAGAGGGAAGTGACGACAGCAGCCACATTTTAAATAGGCTAATCTTTGTTTAAATGACTTTTTGATGAAGGAGGATTAAACAATGTTCTGAAAATGGTATGGTGTGACTAATGAGAGATTTCACAGTTGTTTGTGATAGGAGAGGAAGTAGAGATACAAACCATCTTGCATCCACAAATTGGTGGACTGCTAGGAGAAAAAAAGTTGATTGGCAAAGGATACCAGTGTTAGCTGTTTTTATTAATCTTCCTGTGAGATGATTTAGCTTCTTCAAACTCTCTCTGGACAATTCAGAGATGGAAACATGGGTTCAGAAGTGTCTTGTAGCATCTCCAGGCTGTGCCTGCATGAACAAGTGACCTAAGATAAGTCAGAGCTGGTTTCTAGTTTGTTTGTCACTGCCCAGGAACTGCTGCCCAGCTGATCGCTTCCACACTGTGGAGGGCAGGATGCAGCCTCCCAGGCTTCCATGGCTAAGGAAGCACATGGACATTTATTTAAGGGTGGGAGCAACATGCTGGGCAGTTCCTTGCAGATGGCACAAGTGTGGTGAGTTGTTGGTGTAGCTGTACTCAGGCAGGAGGAAATGGCAGGAATGTCACAGTCCCATTGATCTGCTGATTTGGTGGGGAGGAAGCAACGAGCATCAATGCCATGTTGCAACATGGTGCATTTCCTTAGGATTTTTCTAGTACTTCATTAATGTTCAAATATCTGGCCTTTTGCTATGGGTACTGGCAGTATTAGCAATATATTGTAATAACAATACATCCTACTTTGCAGAAAGTAATACATCAATAAGCAAATGACTTAATATGTGCTTGGTTCAGGGCTAGAACAAAATGAGTCTCCAGCACCTCTCTAACTGAGAAATTATACTACAATAGTTGCTGAGTGAGGTTTCTGCTTTCCAAAAGTTTCAATATTTCAGCCACTCCATTGTGTTGGTCTTGGTGCTTTCTTGGCTAAACTATCTGTAACAAAAGGATCAAGGAATCATCCTGTGAATAGCTCAGGACAGAGGCTCCTTATGTGGTGCATAAAAAAGGTTTGAGTAGTATAAGGTCCTTTACTACTGTTTTGTTATGAGACATTATTTAGCTAAATACCATGATCAAAACTGGGTAATGAGGTGGCTGTCCAGCTCAACCAGAAGCATGTAGCCTGGTTCAGTGGGATAAAGCAGAATTTGCAGCGAGGTCCCTTCCATACTCCATAAAACTGTGCTCACAGCCCTTTGTGCAGTGCTGTTAAATCATAGTCATGTTGGTATCTCAGGACCTTGGAGACACCATAGCATTAGGGACACAGCAAAGTGTCCCAGTGCTGCAGGGACCACCCAAACTGCCTTTTCTTTCTGATATATATTTTGATTGTTGATTCCAGTGGCCCTGGACACAGGAAAATATCAACATTAAGAAAATTTTTGCAAGGGAGGGAAGACATCCCTATGAACTTTACAGTTCAATTGCTATATTCCAAGCATTATCCAAAATCTAATGGATCAATGGGAATCCTTCCAGTAACTTCAAGAGGCTTTTTATATGCTTTATTAATGGCTTAGTTGCTAGAGCTGTGCATGCTCCTTTGACACCACCACTGGGGGCCATGCCTTTGAAAAGAAGCTAAGCAAACAGGGCTCCTTGATCAACAGTCTGCAAATTGCAACAGATTTACCCATGAGGGAAAAAAAAATGATAGAAAATGTTTGTCTCCAATTGTTTAAAAGTTTTCTATTGTTAGCAGAGTGAGGAAAAAAAACATATTTGAACCCTGCCTATGGACAGGTTCCAGCTGTATTAGGGTTGAGGCTAACTTTCTGATAAAAGGTAAACGTTTAATATTAAGACCAAAAATGTTTTGGGATTAAGAGGCTCTTCGGTGTTATGTGAGAGTTTGGCAGAGAGTTGCAGGCTGAGTTTGACTCAGGAGGAGGAGGCTGCCCCAGGGTAAAGGTTCAGGCCTCCTCTGTGTTCACCTTTTTCTCTTTGGGAAGGGTCTTAGTGCTGTGGAGCAATGCTGGATCCTGTGTTTGGTGGGAGTGAGAAAAACATAAAATTGCAGATTGCATGTTCACGTAACATCTGCTAACATATTTGGAGAGTGCATTTAAAAGCTCCCTGTGCGGTGGCATCTCACCGGTAGTTGTCGTGATGCATTTCAGCTCTTCCTTCTGATGCAGGATGGTTATTCCAAACTCCCTGTCTAACTTCAGACGTATCAGATGAGAGAGCTCAGAAACATTAGATCTATTAGCCCAAAATGTGCTGCTTGAGTGCCTGGGTCCCTAACATCCCCTGCTTTCCAACCACCTTTCTTCCATCATGATCATATAGGAATCTGACCGAGTCCCTGCAGATCTTGAAACTCTGGGATGTTTTTTTTCTCTAAATTTCCCTTTTGAAAATCCAGGAGGATTTTCTCATTTCATATCTCTTTTGGAAGTATCTTTTTTTTCTCCCTTTGACTCACCAGTTCAGCTGCTACCTCTGATTCTCCAAGTTTGTTTTTTTTCTCTCAGTGTTTTTTGAGGAATCTGTTCCATCTTTCTCTTAACCATACTACTCATTTGTCCAAAAAAATCCTCCCTTTGCTCTCCAGCATCTCTCTCATGCTTCATTCCCTCTGGCCACAAAGTTAGCTCTGTTCCTGAAAAGCCAGACAGAATTTTAATAAACAGCCAGGCAAGAGTGGCTGGTTTTGTGTGGCAACTTGTGGGTGCTCATGTGCCTTTTGCACTCACAAAGTCCTGTAGTCACTGCCTTCTGCCATAAAATAGCTGGGCTTGAAGCCACAGAGCTGCAGACATAAAGAAAGGACTGTGGTCAAAGCAGGAGTGAAAGTGCAGGGCTTGTCCTGGAGAACCTCGATTTGCTGCTGACAACTTTCTCTGAGCAGCATTTAGCGATGCAGGATAAAAAATGATGGTATGTCTGCAAGTGCATATATATGTGTGCTTGTACACCCAGAGGCATGCACAGATATAAACAAACCACAAAGCACATTGCAATGCTTGAACACACTCCAGGGTGTCTATGGACATCTTGTTCTTTCTCTCCTTCTGCCCTTGAGGTATCAGGTTTCCTTGTTTACGATCTGCCTCATTCAAATCTGGAATTCCTAAAGAGCAGCAAAACACTCTCATGTGACTGAAGACTTATTTCTAGGAAAAGCGGAAGAGGTTTGAGGAAAGGTCAGTCCTCACGTGCGCACTTGCTGCGGTCAAGAGGAGAGAGGATGGAGGAGATAAAGCTGGTGTGAAGTCTCTGATCTTTTGTCTCCCTGATGAAGCTGAGGCTGAGCTCTAAAGGAAAAATCCAGGAACTGATGCAATCTTTTTGCAGTCTGCATTTTTTTTTTCTCTTTAATTCTTTATTCAGGTGGGACGCTTCACATATAAATGGGATTCATGCCTCCCGGGATATCATATTTTCCTTATCTTCTGAGTAGTTATTTTTGTGTGCACAGTCACAAGTGGTCATAACCCTCTGTGACGCCACTAACAATGCTGTGGGACATATCCAGGCTATGGGCCATGTAGGGGATTGGACATTAATATAGTAATAGAAAATAAATAGAGAGGAAAACACAAACCAGCCACCCCTTGGCTGTCCACTCCATTCATAGAGATAACCCTACAGCTCCTTCTGGTCGTGCAAGTGCAGAATGGATCTTGATTGCCTGGGATTATCTGGATGGATGGGATGGGATGCCTCATGCACCTGGCCTCCTTCCCCTTGTGATGGAGCCGTTTTGGCCTTCTCCAGCACTCTGCCTTTTCAGGTGCTGTGATCACCCTTCCTGGCACTCTCAAGGTGTTCCCAGTTGCGGATGGGATCCAAGGATGATATGAAGGATGAGCAGGGCTGAAGCCTGGTGTTGATATGTCATGTTCAACAAGGAAGGAGGGGATGGAAGAGATTGTGTGAGGATGTGATGGAAAACATAACAGAAACCCCTAATTTCCTGGCCAGTGGAAGACTGGAGAACAGTGTTCATGGGGTTAGCTCTTGGTACAGGAAAGTGGGCAGCTGCCAACGGTGGCAGTCTGATGATGGGTCAGTGCCCTCACTGCCACTGCTCTGCATGAAGGATGCGTGTGAGGGACCCTGACTGCTTCTGGTGTCTCCTAGAGGCTGCAGTCACTGTTTCCAGCCATGACTTTTCTAGCAGCAGCAGGAGAAATGAGTTGAGATTCCTTAGGCTCCTCATCTCTGCTCTGTGTTCTAGTCCTTCTCCAACTTAATTTCTCTGTACTAAGGGGCCAAATGCGATGCCTTTGCCCATTCTACTGACCATTGCCCTCCCCTGGTTCTGCTGGCTAAAAGCATGTTTTCCTTTATCCACCCCATTCTTGAGGTCTAGTCTGGCCTGGAAATCATTTTGTAATGTCAGATACCAGTCTCTCCTCAAATGATATCACAGCAGACTAGACCCACATGTGCTTTGGGTTAAAATTCTTACATGAACCCCTAGGTGATGAGAGATACTGAATCTTGTCCTAATGCCACTGTGGTCAACAGCAGAAATTCCCACTGTCTAGATTTTTGCCCTGGAGCTGCAGGTTTTGCTGCTTTGAGATGTTGAGTTTCCTGGTCTGACTCCAGTAAGAGCATGTGCGTGCATGGTTAAGTTTTAAATTGCAAGAATACTGCAAAGAGACTCACGTGCTTAAAGTCCTTCCCAGATCCAAGCTCAAACTCTCAGCCCTAGGCTGGAACCATACCCTGATGCTACTCTGTTAGTGCACATATCTGCTGTAAAATACATCTGCCTGGAGAGGTGCAGCAGGCCAAGGGCTTAAAGCATTCCCCAGGCATCCTCTGCTTGTGTAACCATCTCGCACAACTACACAGGCCACCCACACAAAGTCCCATTGCTCTGGCTGTCGATATTGTAAGGGTCATCAGTGGAGCTGCAGGGGGGAAAATCAGTGGTAGACGTGAAGTGCTATGCTCCCAAATACACCATATGAATATATGCTAAGGTTCAAGGCCCTGGTGTCAATCAGGCAGTGTGGAGATGTGCTTGGTTTCCTCCCAGAATGTCCTTGTCTGGTCCCTAGAGTCTTGGTTACTCTGACTCGAGTTGGATTTTGAAGAGAAAGTCTTGGACCAGAAGAGCCCTACCACAGAAGATGCCTGATGGATCCTGTGCCAGTTCTTAAGTGAAAAAAAAATGGACAGTGCAGTCTGATTGCTAAACAGGAGATGTTTCTGCTGCCAGAATGTGGTTCCAGGTCAGTTTGAATCAACAAATCTGATTTTTCCAGAGATCTTGTCTGAGCTGCTATCAGCTTGGATCCAAGTTGGTGGATCAATGGAAACTATGACGCTCTAGGGATTTGTTTTTCAGTGGCATTGATAAACCAGGGTTGCGAGATCCTCATCTCAGACTTGGAGTTTAGCTAACTGAAGGTTGTGAAATTTCCAAAGGCAACAAGGGGGGAAAAAGTAGAAACCCCATTCTCCCCTGTGTTGCAACTCTGAGTGCAATCAGTCGCAAACAATAATTCTCTCACTGGACACTAAGATTCCTTTTAGCTGGATCCATGGAAAGTCATTTCTAAATATATCATCTAGATGTCCAACCTGAGGATTGGAACAGAGAAATCTGCTTGCAGAAATGTTGCAAATGTAAAATTCTGGCACCACAGTCTCCAAATTCTGCCCTTAGCCAATACAGTTTGTCTCAAAATTGTGACCACATTGAGCAATTGTACAAGGGAAGAGAAGAACCGAACAACTCTGATGAGCATCTGTAAACTAAAAAACAGGTAGTAAAATCTACCAGGAATGGAAATGGTTGATTAAGGAAGCAATGTTATAATGAAGATATGTGCTGTGAAACAGCTCCCAGGAAATCATTGGTTCTTCAAAGCGTTCTTCCCCAGAATATAGCCCAGAACAAAATTAATCCAATCAAATCTAACCTAGTTCTAGTTACTATGAAATAGCCATAAAAACACCATGTTTTGTGTTCAAGGTTGGCATCTAAGACATTTTGACCTAAAATAAATGTTGACTCCCTGCAGAGTCACTGTTCACTCCCTGCAGAGAAAGACACTTGTTTCTGCACGGACAACATTCCTTACTCAAATTATCATTTCAGTGAATGGAAGTACGCTGCAAGAGAAAATCCTTCTTAATGATTGTTACAACTAAGAGAAGCCTTGTGAATACTTTTACTAGGATCACCATACCAACAGCAGGAAAATGTCATGCTATGACAATTGTTAAGCCTCACCCCTTGTGAAATCACCATTCTAGGGGACGTTTCTTTCAACAAAAGCAAAACGTTGCACAGTCTCCGGCCTCAGCTTACCTCGAGTTTAATGGGCCTGGTTGCAGTGACCTCCCACATGCATGCAAGGAAGAGCCAAGAGAATCCTGCAACCTAATCTCTACGAGCAGATGAGGAAGAATAGGCCAAAGCCCTTCATATCTTTTATATTATTAAATAATATTGTATATGCAAGGGAGAAAGCGCAGAGATTTTAATATTTCAGATAGTTTTCCATTTTTCCTTGATAAATTTTTTGGTCATGAGATTTCTGTATTTGTAAGCAAGGACATACTGATTTCAGTATATGAAGACTTATGCCAAGAGAAAGTGGCAGCAATTTCTGACTTGACATCCACATGAAAAAACTGTGGCTTTTTCACAATTCCATAAAAAAAGAGTCCTGAAGTGACTGACACTTTATTTGCTAGAGCTAGAGCCCGATCCCTTTGTGCTCAGTATACTGATTCGCACTGTAAAATCAAATGGGGTTACTCATATGGCAAGGTGCTACTCAGCATGAGTACAGGCATCTGAGCGTGATGCCTCTTTGGTGAAGTGCACTGAAGTCCTCCAAAGGGAGGCACAGTACAAGGGCAATGTGTTATTAGTTTCTTTGTCTTTTTATGACTCGTGTTCTACAAAGAGTGGTCACGTGCTGTTGTTTTGAATGTGTTCTTTTCTTTTTCCTAGATCTACCTTTGTGATGGCCACTCCCAAAGTAATCAACCCTGAGGAAATTCATGTCTGGACTTACGGAGCTCTGTTTTGGTTTCATATCCTTCCTAGAGCATGAAATCTTTCTTTCCACCTACGTTTTTTCCAAGGCCTTCCTAACATTAAGACCAGCAAATCAGTTCTACTTGCTTGGATGACAGCTATTCCATGTCCTCTGCACATGATCAATTACTTCTAGGATCCCCAGACCAGGTAGTCTGGAAGCAAAATGGTCATATTAGTGTGGAATTTGGACCAAGACACTAATGCCTGGCACTAAGCTTGATGATTGTCAAGTGGATATAATACCAAACTTATGTTAGGCTACTGTAGCTTGGCTGTGTCCAGATGACCTGAATACCTCTGTACTGCAATTACATTTTTTCATATTTCCCATTTTAGGTGGAAGAATGTCTTGTGATGGTCTTTTGCTTTTTTAGGGCTATCTCCATCGCTCTGCTGAGTTCAGCCTGATTTGTCTTCTCTCTTCCTTAATGAATGTTCATTAAATAATATTTCTGTCCCAGAAAGAGACCATTCCAAGTCCTACACATCAGTAACAGACTGTGCCCTGCACAGAAAAATCACAGCGTCAGGCAGAGAGGATGAGGAGCAGGGTGGTGAAAATGGCCACTTGATATTATGGACCTTGTGAAAGCTCTATATTCCTCCAGAGATGGAATTAACCTGCCTCCATGCCAAAGCACTGATGGCTGGCAGGGGGAGAAGCAGACCATGTTTGAAGACTCCACATTACGAAAAAAATATATAAAAGTAAAAATAGAGTGTTTCAAAACTTTATCCCAAAGGAAATACAAATTGACGTCTAACAAAAGGCTGATTTTCTTCCCCCGTAGAGAGGTGTCTGCCACTTACTCGAGCTGGCAAGGCAACGTCTCAAAGGGCAATTTAACCAAGTTGCATAAGGCCTTGGCTGGGTGGCTGTAAAAATACAAGGCCTCTTATCTGAATGCTGGCCACAGCTGTTGGAGATCTTGAAGGAATTATCTCTGTGCCTGTCAAACATCTGCTTTGTAAGCAAACACTGCAACACTGGCAGTATGTATGACCCAGTGCAGCTCATGGAGCAGAGCCTGTAAATGGGAACTTTTTTTTTCCCTGGCATCAGGAATCTCATATTTTATGAGTAACTTGAATGGATGGGCCTTGTTCCTGTATGTTATCTAGATCTGTACCTTGTCATAGAAAAGTAGTCACTGTGGTCCAAGAATTGATCTCAGTGTCTTTGGTAAGCTAGAAATCATTTACAACTCTCATGAACACTCTGAACTTGTGCCTTTTTGTGTATTTTTATACTACCACTAATCCCATAAAACCCCTTGTTAATTGTCCATTGCTGTGACTCTTTGCACGTAAGCATTTGGGTACGGATCTAGCCATCATACAGTGTGAACCTGCACGCTCCCAAATGTATGTGAATCTAGCCCAGCTATCACGTAAAAGGATACTGATTTTGTGTTTTTGTTCCTTCAAAACTTTCCTTCTTTGTGCTTCTGTCATGAAACTTTGGCACTGAAGAAGGTGACAGTGACACAATGAATGAGTGAACAACCAGATGAATGAATGCTTAGGTAGATAGGAATGTCCTGGGGTCTCTCTTCTTTGTTTTTCTCGTGTCAGAGAGCTCTAGCTGCTCCTTCAGCATATTCCTGAGCTGTTTATCCATGTCCTTCTGAAAATATCTTAGTTCAAAATGACGCAGCTACACATTTTTTTTTGTATGTATAATCAAATGTAAACAATTAAGATTGCCCAACTGATCTCTGTGCCAACAGGTAACTACAGGTCAAAGAACCTTTTCCTCAGTTAGCAGGTTGGATGACATTTCCTCCACACCCGTCAAATAAAGCCTTGTGGTATAACATCCAACAGAGCTTTCCTGTCAAAATCTCCAATTCTGTGGTAAGCTCTAAGGTCTAGGTTGTGAAGGGCCCCACTGGGCTCAGTGGAAAATCAATGTAGGTTATTAAGAGTTTAAGTAGAAAAGTGGGAATATGTCCCCTGCAGGCTTCATCCAAGATCTTCATGAGGCTACTGCCAGCACCGCGCGTGTCAGCTGGACAGGATAAAAGCAGTACCACCTTGCAAAGAAGACAATCCTACCAAGAGCTGCCAACAAATTTCCAATCCAGTTATGTTGGTGCAATTTTTATCTCATTACTCTTGATGAGACTGGGCAAGGGAGGTGTTGATATATAGAGAGATTGTGTTTATAGTTACGGCTTGACACAATAAAGCGGAGAGACTGGGTTTTGTTCCAAGCTTTGCCATAGATCTGGGTTGCATAACCTGTGCCTTGGGGGTTTTAATCTGTAAAGTAGTGTGCACAGTTACATTTAGCTGTGAAACTAAAATCGTTATTGCCTTTAAAGTGTTTCTAAGGAAGTTAACTGATGTATAAATAGCATCATTGCAATGCAGGTGGCTTGGGTACATTCAGGATAGGAGAGATCACCTTCAAGTGCCTGCTCAGAAGCTGCAGTGCAGATTCGCATAGTTTGGTTTGTGCTCATCATTCATGTAGACAGTTGGATTTACTTTAGCTAGTGCTGATGGTGATATCTGGATAAAAGGGTGTCTCACTGTCTGAATGAAATTTGAATCTTCAAAGGAGGAAGAGCAGCAAGGAATAGAATTGGCCAAGGACTAGCTGTGAGATATGGGGCTTTTCAGCTCCCAGGTTCAAATCCAGTAAAGTTAATAGCAATCATGTGGCAGCCAGTTGGGAGCTTGCATGAATTGTATTGGTGAGTTTTACTATCAAGTTACAGGATAACTGCCTTCATTGGTGGTAAGGACAAGCTGGGAACAGTGAAGAAAACCAAATAAACCTTATCATCCCAGGATAGTGGTTTGGTGCTTTAAGGAGGTGGCATGTGTGAGAGAACTGAATTAGGACTTAGTCCCATTAGTCATGGAGATTTCTTTTGCCTTCATTGTCCAGGAAAAGATGAACGTGAATACAAGAGAGAGTTGGGGTGACCACTTGGCAGCATGGCCAGTGCAGCTGGCAGGACCTAAAAATGTTCAGTGACTCATGGATGTGCAGTGACATTATAAAACCTGCACCAACTGTGTGAGTCATGTGCACTGATCAATAAACAACATGCTGAAATAAACATCCATGGGGTATTTCCACAACTAGCACCCTGAGATCTTAGGGCATTGCCCTACACTCTTGGATGGATATCCTTAAAATATGGTGGATGACTATCTAGGCCACATGTTGTTTTCTCTGCTCGTTGTGGCCCTGTTTTTTCCAGTGATAACACTAATCTTGAGAGTCGTATGGTACTTATGGGCTCATCTGTGCCAAAAAAAAAGGTGCTTTGGAGAGTTTGCACAGGAGAAATGCTGGGAGAAAAGCATCTCACGGTGGAGGAGGCCATGGCTGAGGGGTCCCTGGCTTCTTCATGGCCTGGGTGAGCTCCAGAGGGGCCTGGGGCAGTCAGCTGAGTGCTTCCTAATGTGGCTGGGACACTGGGGCGGCGCGTGAAGCGTTCGTGGGCCTCAGGTGGGCCAAGCCTGGACGCTTGCACTGCATGGGCCCTGGTGAGACCTGCATCTGCCCTCTGTTGCAGGGGGCTTCCCAAAGGAAGGTATTTTGTCCCCAGAATCCTGGTCTGGAGCCCCTGCACCCTCTCTAGGTTGTTTGTGAAAAACCCCAAGAATCTCAAAGTGGAGCCCCAGGCAACTTGTGGTCCGCCAGGGAGGAAGGCGCTTCCCACCTCTCCCCATGATGTGCAGGAGCCAGTTCCTAGCAGCAATAGGGGGAAGTAAAAATTAGCCCTCTGTGAAACACTTTCAGGAGAATGTTTTTCACCTTTTTTTTTTTCCCCCCCAAGTTTGGAGCTTTTGAGAGAGTGACAAAATTGGAGGAATTATTCTGTGAAAGTTGCAGTTTTGAGCAGGGAAGGGAAGGGCCCCTGACAGCAGCACTCTGGGTTCTACACCACAGCACGGCCTCGCTCCTCTGGCAGTGGGAGAAAAGCAGCTATTTTGCAGCAATTTCTTAATTTTCCTGCAGCAAGGAGGCTGCAGCAGCAGGTGGGATTGGCTGGGGCCCCTGATTGACTGGCAGTGCTGCAGGTGCCCACGGGGGCCATTTAAGCTGAGGGTGGTGGAGGCAGGGGGAAGTCCTGGTCAGTGTTGGCCTAAGCATGGTGGTGGGTTTCAGGTGTGTGCCAGGAACAGCTGTGTTATGTTGTGTCTGCTGTAGGAACCAGCCGTCTGGCTGGGGTGGAGCTGGGGAGAAGCAAAGCCAAAGCAAAGCAAAGGCTGATCTGTCCTCGAGTATGCTGGAGGAGACCATGGCTGTGGTGAGGATGCTGATCCAAGGGAGAAGTGGCTGACGTAGGAGGTAAGAGGCTGTGTGCCCAGAAGGGTTGTTTGTGCGTGTATATATGTTGGCTTGCTGGTGTAAAAAGGGGTTGCAGTGTATGTAGAGCAGGAGTGCTTGCCTAGTACCCTAGGTGCATTTATGAAATCAGGTGACATCTACATTTGGATGTGTATTTTTGTGGCATGGTGTTTGGTTGTTTTGTTTTGGTTGTGTTTGCTTTCTTCATCTTTATTTCTTGTTTATCTGTGCTTATCTGGAAAACTAGACGTATCTCTCTCTTTAAAGTTATTTGCTGTTACAACAGGGCAGTGCACTTGCCTTGCTGTCTGGCTAAAACTGATGTATTGAGAGGCCAGCTAATGTAGCCCAGGCCATGAGAAATGTCTAACTGCAGTGGAGTTCTTAACCAGGGGTCCCTGAAACTTAACGTTGTTATTGGAGAGCTGCCTTTGTTCCTGAATATTTGGTTTATGCATCTATTAAGCTTAACTTTGTGGTCACTGAAGCAAACCTTGGTAGATATATCTGGCGTAGTCCTTGCATGAGGAGTTTCAGCACAGGCCGGAGAGAGTTTCTGGTGTTTCCATGTGGAACTGGATGTCCTAGGCCGAGGTCAGAGCTCTCTAAGTCCTGAAAAGATCTTGTAAGTTCTTGTGAATCTTGTAAATCATAGTTAGTATGTCAGAGTAACCCAGGAGAACAAGCCAGAGGAACCATAAGAAGTTACCTCCATTCCCTCAGCATTAGTAAATAAGTATTAAACTCATGATTATGCAGCCTGGGGAAGCTGAGACTTGGCATAACTGAGAGCACATGGGGTGTCAGTGGGAGCTTCAGTGTCACCTGGGGACTGTGTTTGTGGTTTATGGTTTGAACTGATGATTTACAGTGTCTTAATTTGAGAACCCCGATGGAGCCTCATTCTTATTTATTTATTGCTCTTTCTACATGTGCCCATGTCCACCTATAGGAAGGAAGATACCTTCCCAGCATGCAATTTTGGACACTGTAGGAGTGAACTGTCTGGAATAATATTTATTTTTTTTTAAATCTTAGTCTTGTTTCCTCTTAGCTTTGTCTTACTTCCTCCACAAAAAAAACTTATTATGGGAAATGGTTCCACCTAATGTATCCCAAAGCTACAGTTTAATGTAGAAAAACTTTCATTTTTTCCTAATGTGGGTCTTCAAATCATTTTTTTTTTCTAAGAAATAGAAAATAGTGGAATGCGTCTGAACGACTTGTGCAGGGAACTGCAGGTGTAGCCAGAAACCTGCAAGGATTCTTCCTCCTCTGTGTTACTTGTGCATACTGTTAAAACTGGGCTTTAATGCTAGTGAAATAGCAGATTGGACTGTGGTGTGGACAAGCAAAGCAAAAACCTTAGTGCATTTGATATGTTACGTGGGCTCTGAGAACTTTAAAGAGACTAGCCCAGAAGCATGTGTTTGAGCGTTTTTGGCTTGACTTGACACAGGCAGTGGAAGGCTGTGTTCACGAAGAACTAAGTGTTCAAACTGATCAAAACACCAGTAGCCTGTTGCCTTTCTCCAGGATAAATTGCTTGTTTTCTTTCCTCATACTTGGTGGAGCGTGTTGAGACACAATTGAGAACGCCGTGCTGCTCTCGCTCAGGAGCAGGGAGTGTTCCTGTGAATAGGAAAGCTCTGTTTTGATTAATCGGGGTGATTAGGCATCTAATGACCTTTACAGTCTTTCTGGTCTCTGAGATCCACCGTATTAGCTGATGTGAGAAATTGTGTGTGTGACAGTGAGTGAAAAGTTGCATGCAAGGGCATGTGTTTAACCATATGTTTAGGCATGAACATGAGTTCTTTTTTCCAAACCTGGCAGTTTTGTGCCTTCAAGTTTGTCTTGGAGGTGCCTAAGTGATCTCTTATTCCTGTCCTTACAAAGTTGGCTGGCATTTTCTGAGTGGGTTTTTTTTTTTTTTTTTTTTTTTTTTTTTATTATGGCAGGGAACTTCTGAAGTGTCATGAATGTGTGTAGAGAAATGCCAGTAAAACAAAAAAGGGAGGTTTTAATTGGAACTCTTATTTTTGTGTTTGATTTTCTTATTATTTCCCACAGGCACCCTTTCTTGTGTTTGCTTTGAGATAGACATCTGACAAGATTTTTCTAGCAAAGCAGTTTTGAAGTGAAATGATTACTAAGTTTCCTGCTTCCTTGCCTCTGCCATTTGCTGATGTATTAAAAGATGTCTTTTGTTCTGTGTTTGTACAGCATCTGCTCAGCAAGATAATTTATGACTGAGATCCTTGAATGTAGAAAAATAAGCTACAACCTGGGGCGGGCCAAATCCCAAAGACTGCCCAAAGGGGAATAGCGAGGCTCCCAAAATGCCAAATAGGTCACCTGTCCCTGTGTTTTGCCAGGTCCTTGTGGAAAACCAGAAATGTGACTCAAATTGTGAAATTGTCTAAAATGTTGCATAGATAATAATATGTGATATGAAACTCATGAGCTGTGATGAAGCCGCAAGAAATCTTGTAGTGTAAGTCATACTTTCTGGGAAGGGAGCAGTCAGACAAAATAGCAATTTGCCTGACTTCCCAAGCAGATACAGCAAGCTTTCTTATTTGATTTCAGGAGGTAACAGATGTATTTCAAAAGACTCTGTAGATGGGAATGTTACAATGAGCTGTTTTATTCACGTTTTCAGAAGGTACCTCTCCCAAAGCAGGTCTACTGAGACCCACTATAATGTGGTGTCCCCCTACTATAATGGCACATCTAAAGGCAGGTATAGGTTGTAAATCCTACTAAATGCTTACCTGCATCCTGATGCCCTCAAAGAATGAGTAGGGCACGGAGTAATGGGAGCTCAGTCTGGTCTGAATGGCTGCCAGGGTGCATGGGGAGGAGATCAGCTATTAGTTGCAGAGCAGATGCCTCAACGACTAAATGAAATCTTCCAGGGAAAGATAACGTGGATCATGCATCATGGGAGGCATGTGCTGGGAAAAGCAGGTCTGTAGTCTTCTCTGTGGCTTCTGTTCCACCGGTGCATGACCTTGTTCTGCTGCCTTCCATGTTGCACAGTGAGATGCTTCCAGCCTACACACTGGGAGGCCGTGGCCTTGGGCCCTGATTCTGCAGATGGGAGCGTCCTTACCCTACTTCCCATGAGCTGTGCTACAGAAACCAGCAGGTTGTTATGCTAAAATTAAGCATAGGCATGAATGTTTGCAGAACTGGGGCATGAGAGAAAGGAAGCAAAATATCCCAAAATGTGTATTTTTTAACCCTCTGCCATATATTCTCAAACTTGACTTTGAAACGTATACATTTTGCTGTATCTATCTGTCCCTTTTGCATGGAGGAAAAAGAAGAAAAGTGTTTTGCTCTTAGGTTGTGATAGTTGGGTTTTGCCTGGGGAGTCAGCTTCTAATTTGCCAAGGTAATTATTTTTATTATGCCTTTCAGGATCTTGTCCAAACATCTCCTGATGTGCTGGGGATTTATGGGAGCAAATCTTCACTGCCAGCGGAATAATGGATCTCTTGGGGATGCCTTGGACTTGATGGCTAGTAAAGACATCTCCCAAGTCTTGTGTTTGAGGGAAATCTATGAAGGCACAGAGACAACGTCATTCTGTAGCGTGAGAGGCTTTGAAAAGTACGTGCATGGCTGTCGTCTTTAGATGATAAATAGCTTTAGAGACTGTGCTCAGGGTCTGGGCCTCAAAATGTTTCTGGAGATGCAAAAAACACTAAAGGAAAGCTTAGGGGCCTGGAATGTAGCTCCGGAGGAGAAGAGGCTTTTAGCAGAGCCATGTAGGCTGGGAAATGTGCAGAGCGGTGCTGGTAGTGCCTTGGACTTTCTTTTGTGGAGCTGTTGAATTAATTAATTGACTCATAAATCAAAGTGAGTGCGTGTGTTTTTTAATTATTATTATTATCAAAAAAAGCAAGAAAATAAACCGTGAGCCCTTTATTTTTGAGCATTTTAAAATTTCTTGTATTTCCAAGTCTGTACTACCACAGTTGCAAGGATAAGCCATAAACTGCTGGCTACAGGCATCAAATATGTTGCTTGTCAGGTCTTCCTTGAGTCACTGATGAGCGCAAATGGTATGTCTGGAGGGTGTTCCAGCCTGAGGTGGAGGTCTAAAACATTTGATGAAATAATATCTGGATGTGCCTCTCTACTCCTACGGACAATGAGGAAGAGTTACCGCTTCCAGGAATTGATACGTGGTAGAGATCAGGACATACACTGTGAGGCTCAATCTCCTCGTCTGTGCTGCTGCCAGAGGGCACTTTTTTGGCAGGAGGATCTTAATGTACGAGCCATGTTGTGGAATGCTGATTTCCAGCGTCCTGTTCCTCCTGTGGTCTTTGACCTTGGCCTGTGTTGAGTTAGGATTCTTGAGGCTCCAGCAACTATATTCTGTTCTGACTGATGGGTGGAGAGATCATTATGGGCTTAGACAGCCTCCCTGAGCTGTAGGAAATCCTCTTTAACACAGTTGCTTGCTGAAGTGTGACACTTGTTTGATAGCATGTGACATACCTGCTGCTCTTTGGTGTCTGCTAGGATTTGTTTGGGTTTTGCTCCCAGTAATACTGGGGAAATTGTGTTGTGCTGGGCTTCAAAGCAAGTTCTAATGTCTGTGAAAGGCATCAGTGCTGTGGAGGCTTGAAGGCAGGTTTGAAAGCTCTCTGGCAGCCAAAGGGGAGACACAATGAGCCTAAATTGCCATGGGAGATAGTGACAGATATGATGCTTGTGTCTGCTTTTAAATATTATTTTCCTCAAATTTGGGATTTTAGAAGCAGTTCAGCTCTAGCTAGAGCAATAGAGTTCTTGGCACTGGAAGCATCCATTGCTCCTCCTTGGAGTGTGGTGGACAGGGCAGTTTCTCGTGGCAATCCCAGGTGTTAGGACTGAGAGCAAGGAGGCAGCCCACAGCAGGGACACCCTTCCTCATCGTGTGTGTTAAATAATCTGGGGCTAAAATGGGAGCCTTCACTTTCCCTTCCCCTCCAGCCAGAGGCTAGAGCAGACAACAAGGTCTGCCCTAAGACTCGAAAGTAATTGTGCAAGGTTTGGCAGTGAAAGGATGTGCTGTGCGTCCCCACAGCTGGGGAGCTGTTGCAGGAAGGGGTCAGAGGACCCTGCACAGGACTGTGCAAAAAATGCCAACATAAAAGCCCAGCCTGGGTTGCCAAACTGCAACTCCTGGGGTGATGGAAGGGAATAAACTTACAGGAGTCCTGACCTTTGGATCTGTTTTCCTTAAAAAGTATTATGGCAACCACAAGTCTTCAAATTATGCAGAGGAGTAATTTTCTCAAACAGCACACTTCTGTTTTCCACTGACGCACAGAGGTGAGGTGAATTTTAAGAGGAAACAAAAAGTGTCTAATTTGGTGGGGCCATCAGCAAGGTGAATGACTGGTGGTGGATCACTTGTAGGCCTGAGAATGCAAACCTGTGTGGAGAAGCAAGCACTGAAAGTGCTTGTGTTGCCTCCTAGGAGGTCAGAGAGCCATTTGAGCTCACGAGCAGCTGTGAATCCTTGACAGTGGAAAAAGGACAAGAGTGCCTGTATGAACAAGCGTGCTCACTCTGGGGATGTCTCTATAGGATAGACTCTACTTCATATAAACACCTTCCTTCTCGGGTAAACAAATGATTTGTGCCTGGACAAGTATTTTTGCTTTTCCACCTCTGTAATTCATTTTTTTTTTTAAATGTCATTTCAGCTGAAGAGAACAACTACACAGATAGTTGTTCTCTTCAGCTGCATACACTGCTGATAATCCCTGTTTTGTCTGGGCTAGAGACTGTTTGTTCAGAAGGCTTGGCAGCTACTTTCAGCTATCAAAAATCTCTGTCAAAGTATGGACTGGGTGGTGGTTTGGTGGGGTTCTTCTTCTCCGCAACCTGCTTTCCACACGTTCTTTCCCTTCGTGTGAGCTGTACCCTGCTCTTTATGTGCGTGTCCCTGAAAGGTAGGGTTCTTGTGCACAAATGGCATGTGCTGCAGGTGGCTGGGGCAAATAAGAGTAGTGATCTCTAAGGCAAAGAGAGAGTTGGTAAAAGTTGCCCTTAATCTGTTCCATTTGTATACATAAATCACTTTGCGGCCCTTCCTGGATATGGTTAGAGAAGGATTCATCAGGTACCTGTGTATTAATTTACTTGCTCTATGTATAGCACAAGACAGGGAAAACCAGCCTGTGAAGATAGTCCAGGAAAGCTGATCACTTAGATCAGTAAGGGGATAGCTGATCACCGAGGTCAGTAAGGAGATAGCACAGACTGTAATCTGGGTGCTTTGATCTTCAACTCTTTTGCCATTGGAGCTGACACATGTGTTCCCCAAACTCCTCTGTAAGGAACTGCAACGGGAAAAGACCCTTCTGAAACTGTCTTCCACTGTGTGTGTATGTATGTGTGTGTATATATATCTTTGAGACTTGATTGAACCCACATTAATTCTTTTTATTCTTAATGCACTAGCTAGTGACTGATAAATGTCTCCTCTGAGTACATATGGATCCTCGCTGTCTCCTGAGGGCTCTGCCTGTGCACGTGCTCTTCCTCTGTTAATCTACTTGTTAAACAGCCCAAGTGATGGGAGCCTATCCAAGGATTTCTCCTATTTTTTCTTAGCTAAAGGCATTTTTGCTTCTCTGCGAAGAGAGACCAGCAGCTTTGTGGCAAGGGCAATACGTATTGCATAGGTCCCTCTGCTGAATCTGAGAGCCAAAGGGTAACAGCTCTTCAGTGGGATGAAGCAAGACAGGGTGAGGGTTTTCTTGTCGTGGTACCGGTGCTCTGCTCAAAGCAAAGGATTTTTCTTTGAGCTGGGGCAGTAAGTTTTTGCAGAACTTCAGTGTGTATCAGAAGAAACTTCTTTTAGGTCATTTGCTTTCATAATGATCTTTTTCTTCTCATCTGTTTAGTTCTAGGCTACTGCTTAAGCTGTTGCACCCAGTGGTTTAGGTAAGGGAAGATGTTTGAAACTTCAGTGCCTGCAAGATAGCCACAATCATAAAATTTTGGTGCCTTGAAAGCAGAGAAATGTTGATTTCTCTTCTATCTCAGCACAGGGAGTCAACCAAGAGGGAATGAGGCATCAAATACTTTCAAAGGCAACAGATTGATGCTAAAATGAGAAGAATTAGGGTTTGTCCATCTCCCCTGCCTCCAACCCTGCACCCATGGTTCTTAAGACTGAAACCATGACTTTCTTGAAGGTGAGAAGCCTTTAACACCAGAACTGAATCCTTAACCTGGAGGGAGTTATATTTTGAGTGAAACTTCCTGTGTGCAATCCAGGACTGCATCTTTGCTGGTATAAATTAGCACACCTCCACTAACTGGTCCTGACGCAGTTTACAGCGTTCTCTGCATGTCCAGCTTCCTTCTTCTAAAGATCAGTGTGTCTGTCTTGCCAGTCTGTACCTGCCCAGAGAGAGCCTAGTCAAGTAATAGAGGGATGTTTTTGTAGTGATCGTTGGGGTGCTGAATACCAGAAGCTTCTCGGACCATTTCAACATCAGTATCACGTAAATCACAGGCCAGTAACTTATTTTGTAGCATCTGCCATTGATTATGCAACACATTCCTGACAGCCCTCTAAAAATGCAGAATATATAGGACACAATAATTTATTGCCTCTACCAGGAATTACGTTGCAAGCGACTTCTGGAATTAGAGTGAAACTTTCTGTATGTACTATACAATAGATTACTTGATGTTTAGCAATACCAGACTAAGCAATAAAATGCAAAGCAGCGCAGGACTGGGTTGTATTTCATGGAGTTTTAAACACCTCTTAAGCTATAAAGCACCTCATGTTTTAGTCACCCAAGTCATCCTAAATAATGCTGACTACTCACATACCATCAGTATTCCCTACTATAGAGCTTACTGAATCAGGACCTACCTGTGGATTCACTTGTTTGAGCAATGACAGTGAAGTTAATATGTGATGATAAGGTATGGTTTGGAGAAATTGGGCCAGTTCAGGCCTTGGTATCTTGCTGTGGAATATATTGTACAATAACATATTGCCCCACTAAACATGGGCTTGCACTGGTAACTTTTAGAGTTGTAATGGCTGTGACTAATAGCAACTCGGCTCCCATTTAACCATCTGTGTTTCCCATGTAGGTTTTCTGGATGACTCTGTTCTGGCTGTTGGCTTTGCGTGGGTATTGATAAGTGCTTCTGAGCCAAGTAGATGTGGGGAAAACAGGGAAAAATGCCATTCTGTAAACATAGTAGGAGAGTGTCTGCATGCAACACAAAGGTCAAAACTTCCAATCTTTAGACTTAATGAGGACTGAGATGTTAATAAGCAACTAAAAGGTGGTGAAGTCTGGGAGAAGGTGTAACAGATGAACAAATACATTTTAATTATTTCTAGCCTCATCTGAATAAAACTCCAAAATAGAGATGCTATCTTGGCTCAGAACCCTCTGTCCCGTGTCTTGCTCGGGTGAAAGCTGAGCCCTGCAGAAGGAGCTGGACCTGGGTTTTGATTTAACCTGAAGAGCTGTTTGCACTAGGGGGGAGAAAACAGAAGAACGGTTTTGTTGTTCTTTGCCACATGGTAGTTCCAGTTGTGTAGCAGCTGTCACAAGTTAAAGCCGATGGGTTTTTGCTGAATTGTGCGCTTGGGTCTCAACTTACTAGTGTGTGATTGCTTGTTCCAGCTTTCCTTCATTAAAGCAGGCCTCCACAGTACTACTTGCCTCTGAGCCCTGCATTCACCTACAGATATTTTTAAAGCCTGGGACCAGATTCTGCTTCCACTTGAAGCTTCATAGCTCAGAAAAAGTAGCTCAGCTGATTACTGAAGTGGCTGTGACCAAAGCAGTTGTGTTGAGTGCCCCGAGCAAAGCAGAGGGGCAGATGTCATTGTGACCTTGCTTGATCACTATTGTAGACAAGTGGCTTTTGTCAGGCAAATTAAGTCAAACAATGACGTATAACCAACAGCTGAGAAATCACACCCCATGTTTGCTTAACCTGTTCCTTTGGGGGAGCCTGTCCCCGCTACAGAATTGTGTCACTCCTCTGAAATGAACACTATTAAGGTCAATTTGTTTAGCTTATGGTTCCTGCTAGGTAATCTTGATCTGTTTGCAGTTGTCATGGGGCTTGTTTCAGTGCTCCTTTGAATTTCTTGATAGCCAAAGCAAGATGTATGTGTCAGAAGAGGCAAGGAAACTGCCAGAAGTTGATGTGAGAGGACATTAAAGGAAGAAAAAGATGATTTTTCTGTTGTGTATGCAGCTTCCCAAGTTGCCCTGCCTAATGCCTGTGGGGAGGAAAGTGATGTACTGGCTCATAAAGGTTGCTTGGTTTGAGAGCCCACTATTGCTGGCTGCTGTTCAGGTGCTTTCAGCTTTCTACCTACTGGTAGCTGCTGAATGATAGGCCTTGCTCTACTGAAATGCTGCATGTGAAGTGTTCTGGGGGTGCAAAATCCTTTGTAGTTGCCCTGTGTTGCTTGTAGAAATTACTTGCACACTGTAACTTTGCTCCTCTTCCCAAATTCTTCTTTGGGATTCATACTCTACAGTTGGATAAATTTAGCAGACTTACTTTCCTACTTTAGCCTAACGTAGGAGCAGAAGTGGCATTGAAGGTGTGTTTGTGTCTTGTTTTTTCCTCCCCCTTTGCTGCCTCTTTATCCTTTACATGGGTTCCAGGATTCAGGAAGTGTTCAAGTGGTGACAGTTAGTTGGATGATTTATTTTTGAGTATAAAATAGGATGTTAAAGACCAGTAAGATACAAGTTTTAATAGTTATAATAGAGGCGCGCTGACTGTAGCTGCAGTTGCCTCTTAGAGCACAGAAAGGTCTGCATTAAGCCAGGGACAAGTGTTCATCTCTGCTGTGTAGTAACTGCATCAGACCTCAGAGTAGTATCTGATGGGATTTGCACAGGGTTTACATATTGGTCATATTGGGTTTAAATGGAGAACAGGTTGCTGGGCATTCTGTGGTGATCCCTGGAACATCTCTGTCTCTGCTTAGGAAAGCAAATTCTAGGTGTTGACAGTCCAAGGCCTGAAATGCCACATTGAGCAGCTGTCATGTCCAGGGGGACAGGCAATAATGTGACCTCTGGTGCATACTACAAATATACATATATATATATACACACACACACACACATTTCTTTTTTTCCTGATGGCAAAGTTACCTTTTTTTCTCCTCTTTTCTCCCCACCTTATAAAGGTATCTATAATAAGCCCAGAGCATTCCTTTCTCCTCCATTCATTATCTTTATCGTGGCAGAGAGTTATCTTTAGGCAGGCAGCGATGGAGTTAGTCCCTCCTGAGCTGTCAGATTAACAGAAGCTCTTCAGGAGAAATCCTCTTTACGTAGGAGTAGCTGTAAAAGAAGGGAGTGGGGGTAGAGAAGGGAAGATGGTGTCAGGACATGCTAAGATGGCAAAGTGGCTGCATGGCTAAACCAAAGGGGATAAGGAAGAGGCGAACATGGGATGGTTTTTTAAAAGGAATGGTCTTGACTTGTTAAAGTTAAGTTTTCTTCCATATACAGTATCTTGTTCTGCAGAGAGCTTGACCACCAGGAAATTAATGCGAAGAAAGAATAATGTGAAGAAAGAAGTTTAGGAAGACAGAACTTGCTTAACTATTGACAGGCAAAGCATGAGCCACAACCTTTGTAGCAGTGAAATTGCAAGATTTTTGTTTCTTTCTTTTTTTTTTTTTTTTCTTTTCTTTTTTTTTGTGGTGGTTTGTCCGAGGGAAATCTCATGCAGAGCCCCATGAGTGGGAAACACTTAAGAATAGTTTTAGTAACAACAGCTGCACAGAGGGCATGTTTTAAAGGGCAAAGCAGAACAGTGCCAGCATCGTCTGCTCCTGCCATGTGCACGCTCATGCTGGCAGGTGGCACCTTTGGATCCAGCTCGGAAGGAAGAGTTGGGCTGACCTCTGGGTGCCAAGTTTGGTAAAGGGGCAATAAAACATGGGACTGGCAGAAGCAAAGTGATAGCAGTGTTGTTGAATTCTCCAACACACCGTGTTGGCCTGACAGTGCTGTTACAAATATAGTCCTTTCACAGAAAGGGCTTAGGAGGAAAAGCAGAGTGGTGGTCAGTGGATAGGACTGGAAGAGCCAGGAGCTGGATGTTCCTGCTCAGATCTTTCCTTCCAAGCTGCCAGAGGGCTGGTCTGCTCAGGCCACCTTCGAGGTCCCTGTGAATTGCTCTCCTGGGCTGGCGAGTACCTGCAGGTTTCAGGACACACGTTCCCCTCTACCTGACATGGGTAAACAGGGCCCACAGAGTTGGGGACAGGCAGAGCAGTTGTGTAAAACAAGGTGAGGTAAGTTACTAGACCACCTTCCCCACTGGGAAATTACTGCCCTTCCAGGATAACTGTTAACCTAGTGCATGAGGTTATTAGTGGGTTTGAACTGTGGCCGTGGCTGTCCTAATTAATGGTTCACACTGCTTGAGAAGTGTCAAGGTGTAATAGTAATGCTGATGTGTCTGATGCTTGCAGCCCCCTGACTTGGTTTGTCCTGTTGGAGCATAGCTAGTTGGGCAGCATGTCCTGAGGAAGCAGAGGGGACAACGGAGGGAATGGAAGGGGGAGCGGAAATGTCTGTGGAATCACAGCTTGAGTCTAACCTCTTGTTTTTGAAGTTTCTGTTGACGTGAACCAAAAACCGAATGGAAAACATTGTTACATTCTTCAGATAATGGTTTGACTGAAAACTGATGCTCTCGGGCAAGGACTGTTGGCCCCTGAGAGGGAAGCCATGTTATATTTTCCAGTATCAGCTGGTGGAAAGTTTTTTTTTTTTTTTTTTTTTTTTTTTTTTAAAAAAAAAAACATAAACTGATGCCTTTTTAACTTCTAACCTGTTTAAGAATGCTTTTACCACAGCTAAACAGGGCAGTTTTACCTGAAACTGAATCAACCTATGCTAAAAGGCCTTCCATTCAATTTCTCACTGAGAACTTATTTTGTCCTGAAGGCCTGAAGTTGCAGCCAAGGTTCATGCAGGGGAGCATTAGGCCTTGTCATGGCTGCTAGGGTCAACTGCTCTGACTTTCAAGGATGGAAATAGCCTATCGTTCTTCCTGAGAATGGATGGAGCCTCTGCATGTCTTTACCCCTTGTGAATTGTCTCTTATGAGTCATGCTAGCCCTGCCTGGTGTTACCCTCAACAGTGCATCAAAGGGTACCAGCTTAACTTAAAAAGGAGAATTAAATGGTGCAAGAACAAACAAGACCATTAAGTTGGCGAAGCTGCATTCCTCACACACTAGACCATGAGCAAGGAAAAGAAAATGACCGTATCATTGCTTGGAGCAGCAAAGCTGCTCACCCTGGTTGCCTTTCAGCACAGCTGCATCTCTTTAGGGACAGCATGGGACTACTACTAAAGGGACAGTTATGGTTTCCCTCCCCCTACTCCATGTCTGAATCAGCTCATCACTGCTGAAGTGGCATTAGACTAGGAGCTTCCTTGTTCCTGAAAGGAACATGTTTGTCTTCAGAGTTAGAATGAATTACCTTGGCCACCTCAGGTACCTGTTTACCTGGCTGTTTAATTGGTGTCATGGATGGAGAGATAAAGATAGCTCTGCCTTAAGGAGAAGTCAGGAGAAATGTTTTCTGATGGCTTTGAGAGTTGATGGGTGTGATGTAGGGTAGTCTAGCATTTGGTCCTTTCTTGTTGGTTGTCACAGAGGAATTTCCAGTAGTCTATATAGTAACTTTCCATAGGGCTGTACTGAGTTTTGAAATAAGTTATAATTTTTTTAGTGACGTCTTTAGGGCAAGGTCCTGAAGGAGGTGGGAGGAATTGCAGTGATGAGCAGATATGAAATCAGAGGCTCGGAGCTTGTGCTGTCTCTAATCCCAGAGCGCTGGCCAGATTGTAATTTGTGTAATCCCATTTTTACTTCCTCTCTGTTCTCAGCTGGTTGGAGTGCTCTTCGCTTCTCGTTGTCATGTAAGATTTTTTTAGTGTTAACTATCTGCTCTTCATTGCGTTAGAGGTAGGAGAGGAATTTCTCTATGGAGAAAACTTGCAACAGCACTACTAGTCATGGTTATAGATGAAGACAAGCTGTTATTGTAGGCATAAAGCTTTGCAACTGAGCTGTGCAGTGTAACCCTGGCAGTCTTGCAGAACACTTCATTGAGTCATTCTCTAAGCTAGTTTAGAGACTAGATTACTTGTTGCCAATGTGCATCTTGTTTTATTTTGTATTTTTATCAGACCTGAAATTCTAGCTTTTTCTGGGCCTACTCAAAGCCTGATTCTTTCCAGTCCAACTTGCTACAGTAAAAGGATTTATGAAATGCCAGTTCCCCAGTTTACCTCTTCTGGTACTGAACTGAATCAGTTATTCAAGTTAACAAGATGGACCTTAGACTTAGAAAGACAAGAAACAATTCAACGGGTGGTCTTTGTGGTGACAAACTTCTCTTAACATTAACAGTCCATATGTAGAGCAGGATGGTGGTATAGCCCAAACCCGATGTCTCCTGGCACAGTTGTGTGCAGTGCTTAATCTCGACGTAACGCAAAGGATGACCTGAAAACTCATACATTAGTGACTTAATATGTGATAAATACTTTGTGTGCCTTGCTTGTAAAGCTTGATGATGGGTTTAATATGCCAGTCCAGAGCTTTGCAAGTCGCTGGTAACAGTTTCCCTGTGGGAAATGCATGTGAACACAAAACAGTGCTGTTTTGATGAGAGCAATTGAGGAGGAGGAGGAAGCGGAGATGTGACTCCTGGTATGCCAAAGAGTGTGTCCCTGCAGTCTCTTAATGTCTTGCTAATTCCCCTGTAATGATGCTCCCCAACAATCACCAGTTATGGGAAGAAACTGGGCATAAAGAAGCTCTGCACAGGGACAATTGCATCATTCATCAGGTTGGGTCATATTTAAGACCCTCTTGTGTGTTTTGTATTGAAAAAGTTA
This sequence comes from Tinamus guttatus, assembly GCF_000705375.1. Next base: position 80,171 of record NW_010588324.1, on the reverse strand, counting down.
AATGTGTGGTGCTTGCTGGGAGGTGAATTTTGTTTGCTTAAACAGCGTTTCTCAACCAAAAATGCCACTGTACAAAAACTTGCCTCCCCTATTTTAAAGGGAAGCGAGTGGGAGGTTTTGTTGTAGAATTTCATTGTTTGCTTTCTAAATATAATTCCATAGTTTGTTCTAAACATCCCATCCCCTGAGATAGCATTCTTAGAGAAATAGGATCTTTCTGCATTCAGAGTGAAGATATTATTGCTGCAGTGAGTTTTGAAATCTTCCATTGGCGAGGAGAGAGAAAAAATCTATTTTCTGTCAGAAAATGAAAGCTAATTAGTTCTCTACCCCAGATTCAGAAGTTTCCCTTTTGAAAACAAACTTGTCATTTGTAATGAAAAACTTTTTTGCACAAGTTGACCAAGACCCTGTTTTTCATTTCAAAACAGTTGGGATAGGAAAAAGCAGTAGCTTGCCTTAAGTGATGAGCAAAGTTGTCATGAAATAATAAACTTTTGTAAATAAAAACAGGAAAAATAGCACCAATTGATTAAAATAATTTAGGAAGAAAACTTGAAATGCTCTGTGTGTGTGTGTGTGTTTAAGTGTAGCCTCTTCATGATGCAGTGCTTTACAGAAGGCCTGTGGTGTTAAGAGCAAGCAAATACATAATCTGTTCCTAGGGAATATCAGAGTCTGTGCATCAAATGCTAGTGCCTCTGTTTATATAAGACTTGCTAGATATTCTGTAAGAGTTAATGCTGGTAGTTGTTTTGTAGTTTCACATTATCAGAATATCAAATTATTCTTCTTTATCTGACTTTTTAATGCTTAAATCCACTGATATAATTTATTGTAACAGTTTGTCCTGTCAATCACCATGAGGTTTTATTCCTCAAAAAATGTAGTCTGACAGGGAAACACGATCTGCTAAAATGCAAAACAAATGTTGGTAAGAAAATGATTACGTGTTCGACTGTGGCCAGTGGAAGCGAGGGAATTCTGAGATCTTTTTCCCTTTTGAGTAACTCCTTTTCCCCTCCTACCTGTCCAAGCTAAGGTCATTTTCTTGTGGATCCAGTTCTGAAGGAGTTCTGCATATCATGCAACTCACTGATCATGACTTATTAGGCCTGAAAGACGTCAAAAGGAAGTAAATGTGGCTGTGCAAGAAAGATAACCGAACTGGATCCAGTGTGGAGGAAGATGTGGCCATGCGAGAACTCTGGTTCAGTGTCTTCAGTAAAGCTGCCCTGGTAGTAAGATTCAAACGACCGTCTGCAGCTGCACGCTTGAAGTTATTGTAACAGCAGCCTTAATGCTATTTCATTGTGTAGTTAAGTCATTTGCTTCTTGAAGAATGAAGGAAAAGACTTATTGCCCTCTGTAGCTGTCCAGATCGAAGACGTTTGTCACATTACTGCAAAAATGTTGAATCTTTCCCAGTTTTTTGAAGAATGTCTTGTGAATCAAATGTTTTGCTGTTTATGTTCAGTCTCTTGCTTTCAATAAGCCACAGTTTGAACCAATTCTTTGTTTACTGGAAAATATTTGTGTGCTTTGAGAGACCACTGAGTCAGAACCATAAGGAGCAATTAAAATTACAAGCAAATATTTTCCTCTTTCATGCAGTTAAGTGCCTAATAAATCCCCATAAACATGAACTGTGCTAAATGAGACAGCATAAATAAGCTCTATGAAGCCCAGACTTAATTTGTCCCACAGCCACTTTGCACACACCTGGCAGTGAGGAAGAGCCTTAAAATGAGCGTTGAAGTCACTAATGGTGAATTTGAGGCTGCAGATGTGTAAATGCTCTTTCAAGTGAATATGACCTGGGATCAATATGTCTTAGGAGTATCAATGAGGCTGGCTTCAAAGTAGGTATTCAGGAGTTGCCTTGAGCAGCAGATGACTTTTGTCTAAGCTGAAGGAAGAGTTGGAACTTGCTACTGCCAATGCTGCCTCCACAGCTGCTGGATTTGAAGAAAGGTAGCTGGGTTGGTGCCTCTGTTGCCTGTTTTCTTCGTGCCTTGTGGGTGTCTGTGCCCTACAGTGCCCTGGTGTAGGGGACGCCTCCTCCTTGGACAGACCCAGGTGCCTCCTCTTTCTCCTTCTGGCAATCTAGCAGTCTTGGACTAGGAGGTGCAGGTGGGGACGGCAGGAACAGGGGCAGGAAAGGAGTGTGGAGATGCTCAGGAGATGGTGGAGAGGGGCAAGGAAGCTGAATAGAGCTTTTACCCTCTCACAGATGCTGCCCCTGTATCTGAATTCTTGACTGTGTAGACCCCTTAACTAAAAAGATGAGAAGTTGAGGTGATGGAAGGAGAAATGAAGGAACAAGTAGGAGATACTGACTGTAAATCTGATTCTTTTGAAGGTTCCCCAGAATGTTCCCTCAGCTAAAATCTCTGGAGGTTATGGGTCAGGCCTACACTATTTGCTGCGCCATGTACAGAAATGAAATAAGTAGTTTCACTTCCTTTTGGAGAGGCAAATCAAATGATGCTGTTGCTGCTGAGAAGCCGTATGCTGCCTCAGAGTTGGATTCTGGTTTTTGATTCAAACAGTGGCAATTAAAGTACCTGCTATAGCTGCAATCAGGTGCTCAAAACCATTGACAAAAATCTGCTTGTGATTGCACAATGATGGGTAAAAAAAATTCCCTTTCCTTTTGCCCCATTGATATCCAGAGCCATGCCCAGGATTGTTGCAGCCCATGTTCAGATAACATCTCTTTCTGACTGTGGGTCAAGGCTGCCTCTGGAAAGCCTGTGTGTAAGGGTACAGAGGTTAGCATGGTTTTTACCCTGTGCTGTTGAGAGAAGACCATAGAGGCACACAGATACCTGCTTTGTTGTTTCATTCAGGGCTTTGGCACTCAGTAGGCTGAACCGAGCAGAGTACTAAAGTGATAACAATAGGAGATGGCAGAAAATCCACGGAGTTTTCACACTGGACTGATACTGTGCCAGAAGTCTTTGTCATTTCTGAATGATTTCCATGTGTCTTCTGTGATGAAACTGTCTTCATCCAGACACTAACAGATATGTCCAAACTGACACCCCAGTTGTCACTTCTTTGCTGAGGTTTCCTATGTGGAAGAAAAGTCTGCATTTTTCTTCCTGTCAAAAAGGTGTTTCCTACAATTTGTAGCCAAGCACACTGGCTTAGAAAATGCATGTGTTTCTACACCCATTTCCAAGCAAAATATTATTAAATCTTCTTTACGTCAGTTGGCATTTTTGTCACAATTACAGAATGTACTTTCAGTCTGGCTGAAGTGTGCAGTTAAAGGGGGTGGGGGGGAGGAATAACAACAACAACAACCAAACTCCCAGAAACGTGCTCTCTAATATGCAGACATGCAGGGGAAGAGTGTGGTAATGACTTTGGCTCTGTTTATTGAGCCTGGGCCAAATTCTGATCTCAGGCAAACTGGCCTCTGCTGAATTGCTCCAGATTTTCACCAGTCTGACAAACGGAGCCCTTTTCTGCCCATTAGGATTTGCCTGTGGGTATTAAGTTTCGTGGTGGTCTTGGGCAGGCGGGAGTGGAGTTTTTAGTGCAAAAAAATTTTTGAGAGTCCTATCTTAAACAAGCAGTTTGGGAACACTTTGTAGGATATATGTTTTGGGTCAGTAAGGATCTGTCTGCTGCAGGGCATATGGTATCCCAAGTATATACAGCCTTCTAAGTACTGTAGATCCGTATGGTTGTTTCCATTCTTACTACCTTTTGCACAAAGTGCAAGGGAGTGGCATCAACATCCATGCATCCATCTGCATCAGTTAGGTCTATGCAAGACAGGAAAGCTGTTTTTTAAATGCTATCAGGGCTGCTGTATTATAAAGGACAGATTAACACATCACTGGACAGTGATGTACAGCTATGAGGTTTAATCTTCCAGTAGTATTTCTGGACATGTACAGTTTTTAGCTTTATGCTTTAGAATAGATTTATTTTTGAAATAAAGTATTGGACACAGACTTGTCAGAAACGATGAATGAGTCTTTAGCTCTTATTGTGCTGGTTTTACAAGATGCCAAAGATGCATTATCATATGGATGGTATGTATTATGTCATATAAAATAATAGGTACATTAATGTAGATAGTATACTAAGTTTTATGTGTACTTACATGTGTGCATATACACAGACAAATGTGCACTGTTCATGAAAACAATACCTAAATTTTTCGTCCAAAGGGGAGATTCTCTCTCTGTTATTTTGCATGGGTATTGTACAAGGGTAGCAGGAGAGGGAAAACAAACAAAAATGAAGTCTTCACCTTTATAGGTTAAAGCACACCAAATGGTCTCAAAGCCAGGAATACGATAATCTGTGTTATACCAGTAATTACATTATTAGTGTTGTCCCTGGCATGGTCTTGACTGGCTAGAGCTCCCCCAAACAATTCCTGAGTTTGGTTTGGTACTAGCAGTGTGTGTGGGAGCACAGCCTATTTGAGTCCCACCTTTGGTCCTGATACCCTAGAGTCAGTGCAGATGTAGCTCAAGCTTCGGTATTAGTCGTCAATTCGTGGTCATTGCTCTGTGTCCTCGTTGTGTGCTCAAGCCCTGTCTAACCCAATCTAGCATAGAAGGAATTGTTGGCAGGCTATTTTGTGGGGGGCAGTGCTGTGTAACTGACAGATCGTGATGACATTGGTGATAAAATATTTTGTGATCGCTACTGTTGAATTACAGGTATCTTGGCCCCCAGGCTCCTCCTGGAAGCAATTCCATATGTGAATTTCCAGTGGGACTTGTACTGGAAAAAGCAAGATTTCTTGATGCTGGCATCAGAGGGCATCTCTTAACTGGGTAGCCTTAAATAGCCAGTGCTGTGTCTGGGATTCCTCGGAATACAAAGTGTGGTGTCCAGAGGGTTCCTGCTGTGTCTAAGCTACGTTCCTCCAAGTGCCCTCTCGCTGCAGGAGCGGACACAAGATGCTGCTGCCAAAACTGACTGTTCTTCAGAGCATCTCGCAGATTGATTTTCTTTGGCTTGGTTTGAAGCTGTTTTCAAGCTACCATCACGCTAAGTTGTAAAGCAAAAGTCATGGTGCTTGTTTCCAAAAAAATAAAAAATAAAAAGACACTCTGGGAGACTACAGAAAGGTTTGACTAGCCTGGGTTTCTGACCCTTCCATTCTTGCTGGTGGTGTTTATCAGTTCTCAAATTAGTAACAGGAGCTTTGAGACTGATGTCAGTCTCTGACATAGATTTTTTTTTTTTTTTTAAACTTCCTTCAGCATGCACTAATGGTCATTCCCTTTCATTTATTCACTGTGGATTTCTCCAAAAATACCTATTTGCAACACTTGAGTGTCTTTCAAGTGCTACTTTTATCATACACCATTTTTGTAAAGAAATATTCCAAGTTGACAAGCCCTCTCTCACTCGCAAGCCTATCTAAATTCTCATGGCTGCTCCAAATTAGTCAGCGATGACACTTTAAAATTTACATCAGTTGTACTTGCTGGTTTGCTAGGTTGCAAATTTAACATCAAGCAGGTTTTCAATGTTAAAGTGATCATGTTTGATAGAATACTGACAACGGGTGTCCTATTTTTGCCAGCAGTGGTCTTAGACTGACTGCCAACATGTAGTGTTTGCCAGCATACCACGAGTGTTATGCTGGGCTATTTTAAGGTTATATTCTGTGAAAGAGCTGAGACGCTTCTGAAATACCTGTTAACATTTAATGGAAACTACACACTGTAATACGTGATGCTGACAGGCATGGTCATTATAGCCTTTAAATAACATGCTACCTCTTTGTAAGGCAAAATAAAGATTCTATCATCTTTCTGGAATAGCTGTTCAAGTCAGTCATGCTGAATCATGAGCTCTACCCTATCAGATGCTTCAGAGCAAAGTGTAAAATCCTTCTAGACGATTATATGGTAGCATTACTTAGATGAATTTTCTTCTAAATTCCTCTCCGTTAATATTTGGCTTGCATCCTGGAGCCTGAGGGTTCATATCTCTTATGTGCTACTTAATGCCACAGTGGATGTTTCTTCATTGCTCATAGAAATGTTGAACCCTTCCCTTAGTCCTCCTAGGTATTTTAGTATATCTTGTAGTATTTGTTTTACCTGTGTCTTGCACTGTGTGTTTGGAGGAGACACATATCATCAGTTGGGGAGTTTGTCTATGCAAAAATAATCTTTGTCACTTCAGGTCTCCTGACTCATGATCTCATTACATGTGTCTTGTCCTTTCATAACAATAGAAGGAAGTTAAGAGTGGCCAGATATGTGACATAGCCAATTCCTATGCAGGGAAAAGGCCGTCACCATGAACACTGCTAATAGCTCGTTGTAAAAGCCTTTCTTAGATCTTTAATAGGTTTGGGGGGATTGCATTTTCTGTTTGTTTGGGTGGATGCACTGAAAAGCAGTAAAAATGCCAAGAAGCAGCTATGTCTGCTTGGTGTGTGTTGCTGTCTACTAGAGATCCCCACACAGAGCTCCGTACCCTTTCCAGTAATAATCTATTTCCATGCAAAAGGAGAAACTTGAAAATATTGCAGCTTCTTTTCCCCTCTTCTCCGTATCTTGGCATAGATTGTATGCCAGGACCAGGGCATGAAGTGTTTATCACTAGTAACAGGTATGTTTGAAACAATTTCATACTAAGGTTTTGAACCTGTGGCTCTGGAGCAGGTTTCCTATGCTCCCAGTGACCTGAGGTTCTCCTGTGACATGGGGCACGACTCTAGTGACCTTCCACTTTTCCTGCCCTCTGGAATTCTTGTCTGTTCTCTATAGCTGACCCCATGCTGGATGCAAACAGAGATGGGCCCTTGCTGATGCAGGATGAAGCTGTGGAGACCGAAATACAGTACAGGTTCAGTGAGGGAAGATGTAGCTTGTTACTGAACCTCTTTCATTAAAATCACAAATTTTCTATTGAGGTTGAAAAGTCCCAAGAGTTGTGCTTGTAGTTATGAGCTTGCACCAGTAGAGAAAATGGGAGAATAAGACCCAGAGTCTTTAACCTAGAGAACCTGCAAAATGCAGATTTTCCTCTTTTTTTGTGGAAGAGATTTTCATAGGTCAGATTTTCACTGATGTCATTAAGGTCTCTAATGTCACTTAAGCCAAGTATTCCTATTGGGAAGTGTAATAATGCCAAAGGATTAGCAGAGCTAGGAGTTAGCATTGCAATTTACAGGCATTAACTCAGTGCTAATGGCCTCAAGAATAGGAGCTCTGCCTATCTCTTTACAATGCCGTGACACTGATGCTAGGGACAGGGAGAGCTGCAGACCTTGGTAACTAATAGCCCTGAGTATTACAAGCTGTGTGGTCTTCTCAAGCCACTTCTCCTTTCTGAACTGTGTTTAGCCTTGCTTGATGGATGCTTAAGCTTCTCTCACGGCTGCAGCTTTTCCGAGCTGAGGGCAGCCAGAACACTGTCCATTTGCTCTGGCTTCAAAGTCCCAGCTAGTGTCTTGTTTATGGAGAGGGTATAAACGACCAGCCTCTCAAAAGGCATCTCCTGAGTGAAGTACCTTCAACTTGGGTCCTTTTCACAGCCTCCCTGATGGCACGGCTGTCTTCAAGCACCTTTGCCAGGCTGTTCATCCAACCGATCTGCCTTTGACTATTGTGGGTGTTTAGTAGAAGACTGGATTGATCAACTCCCCAGCTTCAAGCATCTAAGATGAACTCCATGCTTCGTCCCTCTGACTCGATACCGAGCACCTTTGCCAGGCTGTTCATCCAACTGATCTGCCTTCGACTATTGTGGATGTCTAGTAGAAGACTGGATTGATCATCTTAGGTGCTTGAAGCTGGGGAGTTGAACTCCATGCTTCATCCCTCTGACTTGGTACCATGCTTTGCATGGGAAGAACTGTGAGATGTGAGGTCGTGCGGTTGCTATTTCAGCATGGACCGGCAGGATGGTTAATGCTGAAAGGAAAATAATGTTCTCCCCTCAAAGAGGCATCCTGAAACCACGATCTTTCTGCTGGGTCTCTGCAGTCACTGCCCTGTGCAGATCCCAGGGTATGCCAGAGCGCTGGTAGCACTGACCACAGCATTGCTGGAGTGAATTTGTGAAGACAGACTTTCCCCTCATGTGAGGTCATGTTAGTGGTCTGTGCAGAGCTCTGTGGTGCTTCGTAGATACCAAGGCTTCCTCCACAGAGGACGTTAAAGCTACATATGGGAGGAAGCATCTTTCTGCTTATTTCTGGCTCTTACATAGTTGATTTCTTAATTGAAGATAACTTTAGACTCTTCCCAGAAGGACTTCTTTTATGAGCTTCTTTTTGTTTAAGGCGTAAATCTTCTCATAATACTTAGCTTTAGAAGTAGAAAGTAAATCACTTATTTCACTCTACCCAGCTTCATTGGTTGTCTACTGTGGAGTTTTTAAAAGAAATTGGGTGCAAACTTGAAGTTTTCAAGTAGCTCAAATGGTAATTGTGCGGTGGGTTATTGTTAGAATTGCAATGACAGAGGCTAATCAAAAATAATGCTGTTGCCTTTCAGGAAGAAAAACAAGTTTAATTGGTAACATCCTAGACATGTTCTGCCAGAGTCGTCTTCTCATCTTTTCCTAACTGGTTTTGATTAATGTAATTTTAACAATAATTTCTCCGAATAACTTGGCTTCTAAGAGGGTCTCTGCCGGATTGCGTTGTTGTTCCCTGCTGGATGGAGCTGATTTCGAGCCTCTCACTTGCAGGATGCTCTTGTGGGAGCAGCCGTGTCCTATTGCTGCTCCCGTGCTCTTACTCAAAGAGAACAGCAAAATGTGAGAAAGGCAAGGTGAGGGAAGCCGTGTTTATGCAGTCCTCATCCCTAGGATACTCATCCCTAGGACTATGCTTGCAGTATTTGCTTAGTGTCTCTTTAAAGCAAGATATGGTGACTAAATAGCAGGGTAGATGCGGGCATGTGTGAATATTATAGGGATGAGTTGACCCCAAGTGTTGTATTCCCATTAATTCCCTTGTTAAGATCCTCCTACCCTCATGGATCTATTCCAGGAGCTACTTTCTCCAATCTATCCTTCCATCTGTCCATTTTCTTTTTCTTGGAGATTATTTTGAGATGTGGGTCTAGTGCTAGTACTTGAAAAACAGTTGCACTTTTAAAGCACTGTGATTTACCTGCAGTGCATTTTATAGATGTGAAAAGATGATGATAACTGCTCTTCCTTATGGGGAAATAGGGAAATAAATAGTAGTGTTACCTGTGGATGCTGTCTTTTGATTTCTAGTGGTAAAAGGATCCTATCTATTTTAGAAAAACAGCAGTTCTGCCCTTTTTAACCTGTAAGTTTTATTCTGCCCACACACAACTTCAGGAACATACAGCAAACAGACTGTGGCACAAGCATAGTTTTCATTTAATCCTAATGCACCAAAACACCAACAGCTCAGTTTAAGTAAGGAAATGAATGATCTCAGTTCAGTGACTGTGTGTGTTATAAATGAGGGCTCTATATGTAAGACGGGGAAAATCCAAATGTTGTGTAATCCTCCCGCAGCTTGTCATGGGTCTGTGCTCGCTGTGTGCAACGTGTGGAGGTTTGGGGGAAAAACAGTGCTTTTTCTTTTGGTTTCCAAAACTCCCAAACTGATGCTATTAAGCAGGAAATGGGCACACAGCTCAGCTTTGCTGAGCTGGACATCAAACCTTGCAGTGCTAGGGTCTGGTTCTACCAACAGACTTGCCTTCCTCATGGCCAATGGGTACAGGGTACAACTTCTTGGAACTTGAATGAGACAAAACTTAAATAAAACTATTCCCTGTGTCTTGGCCATGATGCGGTCTTTGTCCGTGCAGTTCCTGCTGCATGATGTCCCGTAAACTTCAGATTTAGTGTAGAATCAGCCCCCGGGAGGCCTTAGCCCTTGGGCAGGTATGAAGGAGGAGCTGAAGGAGGTGGTGTGGATGTGCTTACTAAAGGCAAGCACCACCGGTGGCATGTGCCGCTTTTCAGGAGATGCCCATCACACCAGACGGGGCCCGGATGTGCTCAGATGCCATGTGCTGAAGGAGCTTTGAGGCCTCTTGGTAATGTGCTCTTTCCTGGAGCTACCAGAGATGCTGAAGGACTGCAGTTACCGCCTCAGCTTTTAGTAAGGCTGATCTGTGCATTTTCTCCAAAGTTGACTATCTTTTGAGGAAGACCCTTATGGCCAGGTAAGGCCAAGGAGTGCCATTGCGTGGCCTTTTAATAGTGAGGTTAAATCAGAAAGGGTTTCTGCTGTTTTTTCTCACCCTCGAGTGTCTTGCAAGGCTGGGCTTAGTGCTTCTAAATTTCAGCTCTGAAATCTCTTGGAGGAAGCACTCCTGTCTCTGCATCCCGCGGCAGCTGACGTCTTGTTTTCCAGCATCCCTTGGTGAAGGAGGGTCTGTTTCCCATAATGAAAAGCATCAGAGGCTCCAAATGACTCCCTTGTGTAACTTACAAATGGGTGCAGAGTAAAGTTTGATTCAGGCTCTGAAAAGAAATAAACTTTTCTTTTTTTTCTTTCCTAAGCCAAAACTTAAAGTTCCAGCAGTTTCAAACCCAAAATAAAATACAGATTAACCACAAGCCTGCTCATATATATAACACTGACAGCTGCAACAGAAGTGCTTTTCCTAGTAGAGTCATTCCTCTACCTCAGCCTAGTTTCCTTACTGTGGGAAATTACCCTTTTTGGTGTTACCTCTGCTGGCAATCCGTGAGGTCCGTTGGCGCTTTCCTAATGGGAGTTCAGAACTGAACTGAGCCCATAGATCCAAACCCTTCTGAACCTGAAGGGGAACCAAAAATGGAATCGCAGGCAAATGCCGACTTTTTTTTTCTGGCTCATGGTTAGCATGAAACATTACTGGGAACAGAATCTTGCCTTCAGTTATGGAAATATTATTTATATTCAGTTTTGGGCCTGTTTTGCTGTTGCATAACTCCCCAGGTTTCAGTGGGGCTCCACCAGCTGGGAATTTGGCATGTTTTACCTCATGCTGCGGTGTTTCTAATTTTCTTCCTTGTGTCTGGGAGCAATTTGAGCAGGACGTGAGACGATTTGGGATGTACGGGCCCTATTCCCAGCAGTGCTGTGGCAGTGTGTGCACCTCTGAGCACTGTTTGGCACTTTCTTGTCTTTAAATTTTCTCTGAGATTCGGTTAAAATCCAGAGAGGGCCATGGTGGCAGTGACAGCATTAGTTGTTACCATGATACCCTGAGGTAGTTGTGGCTCTCTGGTAACGTTGCACGGGTAGGAGAGGGTGTGTGTACACGAATGACACTGAACGTAGCAGGTAAGGGCTCCACCGTTCCCAACACTAGTGACTTCTGGGGAGAAAGTGAGACTGGAATACTCTGGTGTTCATACTTTGGCTTTATTTTTGTTTTCCTGTGATCCTGGATCATGTAGATCTTTCAAGAGACCTGCTCCCATGGATTTCAACACTGCTGGAAAATAGAGATCAGGCTCTGAAAGACCTATGGTGAGAACTTTCTCGGCTTGCTGGAGATGTTTGTAGCTGCTCCTCCCCATGTCTCTAAAAACAGCCAAAACCAACACTGAGTCACTCCAGCCTCGCTCTTCCCCAAAGCACGAGCACGTTCCCCACCCCACGTCCACGCAGAGATGCATCGCTGTGAGGAGCTGTGAGGAGGGATGGGGCTGGGTGCCGAGACCCCTTCCTCACAGTCCTCATGTGTGGGTTTTGTGGTTGCAAGGAGCATGGTGCTTTGGAGCTGTGGCCCCACTCCTTTGTGGGTGCTCCCTCATGCTTTGCGTGGATGGATGGAGAGAGAAGGGGGCTGGTGTGAAGCTGATCTGGTTCATTCCCCCTGCGCTGGACCGGGGTGTGGAGCAGGAGCAGCAGGGCTGGCTGGATGCTGTGAGCAGCTGTGGCTGAGGATCCCAGCACAGCTTGGGGAGAGCTTGCTGAGCAGAACTGGGGTGTTTGCTGGCGTGTTGCCTCCACATAAATTTCCTTTAAGCCCAAGCTTAGAAGAAACCTTCATGTGAGTGAAAACACAAGGTTGTTGGCCACAGCCCTTGTCTGGACGTTTTCCAGGCTCCTTTTCCCTCACTCGGGGTATATGTGGAAAAGTCAGTTTGGCCAATCCATATATGTGACATGGAAAGAGCTGTGGCCCTGGGTTCTGCAGGGTCCCAAGGGTTGAAGGAACCAGTTAGGTAGCAGCCCCAGGCACCATGTAGACACTTGGGCTGGTTGAGAGGGTTGTAGACACCTGCACTTGGTCTGTCCCCCGTATCAGTGATGCCCTACCTGCCCCAGCCCCTTCTGAGGTTTTCCTACCATGTGGTCTCTCTGCCTGGGTGTTTCAGTTTGATTCAGTATTCGGTGGCACGTGATTTATGAGCTGTGCTCCCTGATTTATGAGCTGTAGGACTGGCCAGGAAAGCCAGATCAGGCACTTGGCTGCTGTGCAAACAGAGATGACACATACTATCCGAAGTAGAAGAACACAGGAAAGATAAATTACACAGATTGTTGAAATACTCTCCTCAGCTGTGTTGTTCATGTAGATGAGTAAAACCAGAATAAGGGTTGTTTGGTTTTGTGTATGAGTTGGGGTTTTCTTTAGCTCTTTAAATTTTTTTTGCTTTTTCTCTTATGCTTCATTCAGCCCAGACAATGATCCTAGGCTCCATAGGGTGATTTGCAGTTTCAGATTTGGGTATTAGCATAAAACTGTTTGTTGGGTTTCTTCCAACCCTGGATCCAACAGTAGCAGGATCTGGTAGCTGTGTCATTGCACAGAGGCCAGTGGCTGATGACACATATTGCCTCCATGAGACTCCCCGCTCTCAAATGCTGTCTGCTAGCTTGCCTGCATGCTGTGTATCAGCATCCCCACCTTCTAATTTTGGAAAGAAAACTGAAAGTTTGTCATGGCACCCACAAAAGGTCACTGACCTGAGGTTTTAGTCACTGCCGTGTCATTGACTGGCATTTGGCTGCTAACCTTCATCCTCTGTTAGGCCACACTTTCTTTAACTGTGTCCTTATTAGACTAAGTGGATTAGACAGTTTAAGACATCAACTTAAAATTTTCCATTTGCAATTCTTTTCAGCAGAAAACCAAGTATTGAGCTAAAAGTAAATGGTGAAAAACTCCACCTTCCTTAGTCTGACTTTTCGTGGTGATAAAAGACCAGCCCCTTCTACCTCTGCTTGTTATTTCTCTTGTTTGTTGGTAAATGTGTTGTGTGGTGGGATGTGTTTTATTTTTTACCCTGGAGGGAAGAGTTCAAAACCCAAAACCTTGGAATATGATTTTTAAACCATGTGATTTCTGCAACATCAAAGAATTAACTCTTTGGATACTAGGACTTCTCTCTCAGGCTTCCAACCCCCTGGGTATAGTGAGAGCAGCATATATTGTAGCTCAAGTCTGTGGTGACAGTATTTTAGGCTTGTGCAATTATCTTGCCAGAGGCGAAGGATAGTCTGGGAAATCAGCCAGGAGAAACTTAGAATAAGCAGGGCAAATGGTATAAATGTAAGAATGGGGTGGGATGCTTGGATGTGGAAACAGTTGGCCCGGGAATGTGTTCAAACTGCATGGCAGCTTCAGAAAGGGAAGCTTGAGTGAAGGCTTTTATAAATGCTAGGGCTTTGTCTAGATCTAACCTATTTAAAAATTAAAAAAAGTTGGGTGCGGGACAGGGGAGACGAACATGTTGCCCTTGGGCTGTAAAGTCGGTTGGATCAACACTCGGGTACATACATCAGCAATTTCCAAGTAAAAAGGATCTGGCTTTCTTTGGGACTGCTCACATGACTGAGTAGCAAGCCAAAGCCCTATAAAGCAAATGAGGAGGGAACACATGTACCAAAGCAGCCAGGATGTTCAACTGACTGAATGTCGCTTTATTTCTGTGTTTTGTGCTGAAATAGATTGGAAGAGGCAGATCCTCTATCTCTAGCCAACTGTCTTATCTTCACTGAACTTAAGTGTTATTTATTCACACATACACAGATCTAGTTCCAGCGTGGATGAGCTGACGGATGCAAATCTGTAAGTGTGCCGAACAGGAAATGACTAAAGCGAGAAAAGGTTAGAGGATAAATGAGTTTAGTTCTATTAAATGCATGAAAGGACATTGGAGGGAGCCTGCATCTCTGCTAAACAAGACACCAGGGGTTATATTTACCTATGTAGAAACATAATGTGCACACAAAGAAAGTTCCCCTGGAAAGTCTTCTGATGGAGAAAGTAGCTGAGGGTGAAAGTCCAAGGGAATAGAAAAGAGAAGAAAACAAACTCATGGAATCTGTACATTCCAGACATAACATCCCCAAAAGGAGGAAAAAAAAAATCCATTAAAATTTTTTTGGGGGGAGGAGGAAAAAAAAGTTATTTGGTGAAATAAGGCCTTATGTGTTTCTGCAAAACCACCGAACTACTTCAATTCCCCTACTGTCTCATGCCAAGTATGTTGAGGTACTGTTTGAAAACAAGCCTTCTCGTATAGGGGTTGTATGTTGCTGATGCCTCGGGCCTGCTCAGGCCCAGCATCACGAGGTGGGTCCTTCTCCTCGGCCCTCGCTGGCTGAAGAGGCTCCTTTTGAGCAGAGCTGAGGATCATGGAATCCTAAAATCATAGGATGGACATGAGAATGTTCTGCCCGTTAGAATGTCTCCCAGATTGGGCAAGGTAGTTGTTGACAGGTTGGGTTTCTATACCTAGCACTCCACCCAGTGTGGTCTCCTGGCTCTGCATCCCACTGGTTGAATTCATCTCAAGCGTGGATGTCAAGCTGACCTCCCCACACAATGCAGAAGGCTTCCTGTTCCCACTGTGGTCACTTTTCCTGCTGGAATATTTCTCCCATTATAACATGCACTGAATGAGCATCTATCTGACAGTCATAAATCCACCCTCGACACCAAAAACTGAGAAGTCAATGCTAACTCTCACTTTAGCAGACATCCAGGGTATTGATGGCAACTTTTGTAGATCCAGTGTTGCCTGTGCCTAACCCTTTGCTGTCTCTCTGCCTACTACTGTGATCCTTCCTCCCTGCTGTTACTCAAATCCTTGATTCTGGTGTAAGGTTAGGTCTTATGTTTTCTCCCTAAAAAGAAAAACTGGTTACAGTGAGATTTTTATAATGTGCCTGCTTAAGGTAGCACAGGAGATGAAACAACATCTGTCTTTGGAGCTTTGGCAGAGGTGAATGCATGAGGTCTGTGAATCTAAGGGTTGTGCTATGGTGGGGGTATTGACCATCCTCTAAAGTAACACAAAAGAAACAATTTTACCCTAAATGATTCACAGAACTGAAGGGCTGTGTTTGTGCTGTACAACTGATTCAAGTTTCAGTAAACTAGAAATACTGTAGCCTGGAACATTGGTTTCAGATGGTGAAGAGATTCTTTCCTCATCCCTGTTCCTACAGTCAAGCTGCACAGCTGATGTCTAATGTAGGTTAACAATCTCCTTTTGGCTGCGCAGACAATGCAAGATCAATGTCTAACATCTCTGCTATTTCCTTTCCTTCTGTCTCCAGCTCTTTTCTTTCATTCTTCAGAGGACAGCTCACTTCCTTCAACAGTTGTCTATTATATACACTACATACCAGCAAAAAAGAATATTTAAGCATTCAAGATGTTCTGTAGCTGCCCATGATCGTTTTGTTTGTGTATGTTTGACAAGCTGCATTAGCTTTTCCCCACTTGTTTGCATTTTCTTCAGCTTGCATATAGTGCTTGATTGTGCATACGGAAATACTTGGGGTTGACTGAAGGGGGACTATCACCTCCTTCACCTTGTATATGTAGGAGGAACGGGTGGAAAAATAGTGAAGACAACACTAGAACAGCATCATCTATTTATGATGCATAGTGAGTTCCTGTGTTTTGATTCATGTTACATCTTTGCCTGACCGTAGGAAATGGGTCATCAAAACTTTCTAAATCCCTGTCAACTGAGTAAAGCGGATTGCCACTGATGATGCCAGATCATCTGTTTCTCCTGGGAATAAATGAACATAAAAATGCCTGTGCTTCTCTTATATCTTCTGTTAAGTTGATATGTTGACTGCAGAGAGCTCACCAGAGCTGCTGTGGTCAGTGGCAGTGGTGGCTGGAGTCGTGTTTGGGGGTTCATTGCTCTTAGGGAGTTCTGGAAGGTAATAACCCACAAACTCTTTGAAGGCATTACTGAGGCACACAGTCAGCTGTCTCTTAGTATAGAAACAGGGATAGGAGGAAGGTGAATAAAAACCTTAAACTCCTTTATAGAATCCCATCATGTACAGTGCAAGAATAAACCAGCATCTAGTTAATGGTAAGTTGACTTGTTTTTTTCATCTAGATAAAGTCAAAACAATCTAATGGATTTGGAAGAGACAAGCTGTCTGGGTGGGTGATTTCTGTCCTCCAGACCAAGGCAGTGCAGTGCCCATTTAATTCTGGATTTTTGGTGCTTTCAGGAAGCCTCAATACCTGAATGTCAGCATTGATCCAAATTTTTCTTCCCTACTCAGGATCTCTTATTCATATCTTTATGCTCATTTAATGCCTTGAATGGCAAGGAATGAAGAGCACATATGAACATTAGAATGTCAAAAGCTGTTTTGATTTCAGAGTTTTCCAAGAATATTTTCAGTTTTAATTTAGAAACACTGTAAAAGCTTTCTTTTGTTGCATACTTTATATAAGCAGAAGTGTCGATGCTGAGGAACCTTGCATACAACCTCCAGTGCAATGTTTTTAACCTGGGTTTCTGAAGCAGCATGACTTAGACATTCACTTTGTGTGTCAGGCTTCATCCTCCTCCCCTAATACCTTGGTTGACTGCAGCTGCACTGGACACAGATGTGGTAGTTCATTGTCTTCCCAAGTGTTTCAGAGGGAAGTTTTGGCACCTCTGAAAAAGTGTTGTGTCTTCCGAGAAGACTGGGGATACCAGAGAAGCTCCATGTCACTGTGGGAGCTTATCCTACTTCACATTCCAGAGGAGCCACCATCAAGATGCAAGACCATAGCAAGCTGCACTGGATTTGTTCTAGAGCTCATGGAAGAGCTTGCCAATTTCTGGAAAAAGTTTGCCTTCTTGGGTAGCTAGTGCTTGAATTTTAGTTGCCTCCTGCAAATGTTACATTTCTTCACGGATACTTGGGAAGGCCAATTTGGGGGAAAATCGGAGGAGGACAGGCTGAGAGATATAAGCGGATTAGTCAATGAGCTTTCTTGTTCTGTGCATTGCTGGGAGTTGGATGGATTGCTCTGTAGCAATGGATGCCTTTTTATTGTGATAATTTATTAGGATACTGCAGTTTTTTGGTGGGGGGCAGTACCTCTAACTGCTAGTTCATGGATCCTTGGAGATATGCATAAGCTGGAAGAAAAAAACAGATTGCAAGAGAAAAAAAGTGAAAAGGTCACAGGCATCCTTAATGTATAATACAGTAATATTTCAGTTACAATACAAATGATTTATTTACTAAGAGTAATTCTGTACTGATAATAAAATCACGTTTCCTCTTGGAACAACCCATTGCTGTTTGCAGATCCAAACTGTTCATTCATGAAGTTCCACATACGGTGCCATGTCCCCGTGTCTCGGGGGTGAGTCTCACCCGCTGCCAAACACAATCAACACAAATTCTGCTCTTGATCTCCCTGGTATCAGCCTCATCCAGCGGAGAACTTGGCTTCTAGACCTCGTGTCATGTTTTAAGCGAAATAAACTGAGTCAAACTGAGTCAATGTTATTTCAAAATTATTGTTTATAGCCAGCAAATTTTGAATCAAAACAAGCAGGCGTTCTTATTCTCCTTGCTAAATAAGCTGTGGAAAAGGTTTCAGTTTGCAGACTTTTTTTTGTCCCCCAAGATTACTGTGTTTCATGTGTTTTACTTCATCCCAAGATCGTGCTATTGTTCTCTTTAAAGTTTCCTAGGCCGTTAATCTTTCTCTATTGTTTCCATTTGGCCTTGGATAGGTCAGCTGGAAATTGCATTGCCGGAGTGTGCTCTGGTCTTGCCTATGTGCGCACGTACCCACGTGGTGGGGAGAGCCTGCAAATACTGTCAGTTCTTCATTCAGAATATATAACAGTAACCAACCTACCTAGTCTCTATGTTATTAAACTCTTCTATGTTCTCAGTGCCTGCAGAATTACTGGGCATCAGCCACTCTATTCAACAACAGTTTGTATTCTGTTATTTTTAAGAGTAACTCTTTGCCCATCTTATTTCCATGCAGCTCTCTTTTTCTCTTTTTTTTTTTTTCTCTTTTAACTATTCACTAGGGTCCACTATATTGGATATGCCAGTTCAAAATGTGTATTTAAGGCTCGGTGACACACAGCTCACGCTGCGGCCACAAAGGAACAGTTATGGCAGTTCAGCCGTGTGAGCTGCTCCGGTGTTGCAGATCCATCAGTCTTTCCATTGTGACTCCTCCCCGCTCCCGAAGGATTTATAGTTGTGTTTTTGAGAGAGCTCCAGTAACTAAAATAAAGATGTATTTGTCTCCGCTGAAATGTTGCAGCCACAGTATGTGGCTATTTGGAGAAGACAAAAAAAAAAACCCAAAAAACCCAAAACGTGAAGCTTTAGTAAGCTCATGCGCTGTAGTGGCTCCAGTGGTGGATATTCAAAGCTTTGTGCATTTGTTTTAAAGTGCATCACTTTTAACCATTTTTTTTAAAGCTGAATTTACTGTTTGAGTTTAAGTAAACATCATTCATCTTAAATCACAGCCCCCACTTAGCCTCTAGGGCCGTGTCCTGACTTCACAGCTTGGTTCAGAGCACCGGTGTTGGATGGGCGGTTACAGCCCCAACAAGTCTGGAGGAGCTGTAAATCCGTATGGGCAGCAAACGGAGGCTGCGTCCGGGTGACGTTTGGCTGGAAGTCACGAGTGACCTGTGTCCGTGTCACGAGTGACCTGTGTCCGTGTCACGAGTTGGCTTAATGGCACATTGCCCTCTGCTAGCCTGGGCTCAGGCCTGTTGTAAACCCTGTCTCAGCAGGAGCTGTGGCTTCCCGGCAGAACTGAGGAGTGAAGGGACCCCTATTAAAAGGGCAGCAGGAAAGGACAAATATGCTCAAACTCTGCTATTAACTGCTATGGTCCAGGGAGAAGGGGTGCAGCTGCTTTTGCATAGAAAGCTTCTCCTGCGCACACATCCTCATTGCAGCCTGCTGTTATGTTACCAGCAAATGCTGGCGTCTCTCCTACGTGTGCTCTTACCATGGTCTGTGTCCATTCCAGGACTTCCTTACATGAGTAGAGAAAGGGTCTACTCATGAGTAGACTCAGGGCCTCTGGCACAGAAGGATGCTGCCCCTCTGTCATCCCTTTGAGACAGCTGATCACACGAAGGCCTTGGTGATCTGGCTGGTTGGTCTGGAAAACGGGAGCTATCTGTGCTTGTGATCACTGGAGATGACCTTTGCTGTGAGGGGTAGAGTTGACTGACAGTGAGTCTTCTGTACCCTCTGGTGATGGTACCTCCAGTATCGCTGCTCTGATCTTTTGCAAATAACATGATTACCTCCTAATGCAACTTAGGTCCTAGCCTGCTAATGATTCCAGTCTTTTCCTCCCAACCATGAAAGCTTGGATCCAGTGAAATTATCCTATCCTTTGAGATTTCAGAGTTTTCATTATTAATAATTATTATTAGATGTGGCTCTCAACTTGCTGAAATACCAGCAGCTCCCTGGCAGTGGCTCTGAAGCTCTTCTGTGGTTCACAGGTCATTTGTAACTCACTGTGATGAGTGGAAAGAACCTCTAGTGATACCTCTAGAACCTCTAGATACACCGTTTTCAGACACCTCTCTGTTAAGGGCCTTTCATAAAGCTGGTACAATCCTAAGAATAATGCAGAACTTCAGTCTATTTCTTAAAGCAGAAACCCCTTGATCAGAAGGGGCGTAAAAGTACACTTAGGTGATCAGTCCACATCTGCTTTGCTCTCTTAAAAGCAGTTTCCACTGTAAATTTGATTTATGATCTATGCAAAAATTCTCATCTGAATTCTAATCTAGCATCTGACCATGTAGTGCTTGTCTGTAGCTCTTTCTAGGAAGGATCTGTCTCATCTCTTCTCCAACAATTTTTTATTGTTAGCAAAGTACTCAAGTCATCTGGATTTCAGCTGTTGCTCTGATTTTTTCTTTTTTCTTCTCTGTAAAATATTTGAGACAGTTATCTTCAGAAAAACAGTGTTTTGGGTGTACAGAAAGTCTGTTGTATTGTTAATCAAAAAGGAATTGCCGTTGTGTGAAACGAAACATGGCCTAGGACAAGTATGAATCTGGAATGCCCTGGTGTTTTCAGACTTGCTTCTGATCTTGAGCAGATACGATGAATCACCAAATGATAAGTTGGGGATAGCTCAATGCCATGTTTTGAAGAAAGATAATAAAAACTTTGAAAAATAACTTGATTTGTGAAAAACAAGGGTACAGGTATCTTTCTTGGTTGGTTGTTTCTTCTTCTGAGTGGGTGTTATGCTTCTGGGAGTTTGGAACTGCCTCCTGTGTGCTTAGAGATCAAAAGAAAGAGGAAGGATAGGCAAAAAATAGATAAGGTAAGGAGCATCATTGCTCAATAGAGTAGCTGGGTTAAATATCTGTGAAGAAGAAACTCCTTAGCTCTAGTCCTGGCAAAGTTCTTTTGCCTAGATTGACAAAAGTTAAAAATCAATGAGTTTAAACACGTAGAGCTAATGTGTTTAAAATGGTGGAACAGCAGCCTCTAGGTTCCATCTAAAAGCAGTAGGACTGTGGTAAGGTGAAAGGTTTGGCATGTTGTCTGGGGGAGTTACTTGGTCTAAAATAGGTTGAATCTTTTCTCGAAGACAACCTCTGAGAAGCAGGTATTGCAGCTAGAGGGAAAGGCCCTACGAGGTAGAGCAAATGTAGTACTGAGATAGTGGCCTCAATGTGATGAGAAGAAAGTCAAAATAGAGCAAGGAGGGAGCCTTGTCTTAGTGAAGGGGAAAAATCTTTGTTGCATGCAGGGAAGTTTGTATATGAAAGGGGAAAGATGGAGCTGTATGTGAATTCCGTGAGCATTAGGAGCTCCATCGTGGAGCTCTTGGCTCCCTGTCTTCCAGTGTGTTGCTACTGCTCTCAAGTGGAGTAGGCTCACTCTTGGGGCCCTCTTCACTTTATTAATGGAATTAAGAATGGATTTTGGAAGAAAAAAAAAAAAAGGGCTACAGCCAAGAGAATATATCTGCTCAAAGTGTTTTCCTGGAATCTCCCTAAACAAAAGCCCATTCCCTAGAGGGAAATACTTCATCGTCCTGTTGCTCAAAAATAATCAGTTTTCGGACCATTCTGAAAACTCATAATTGTAGTAAAAACATTTTTTTTCTGAAAGATAGGCGAGTTGTTTTTCACCCTTCTCAATGAGATCCATATTCCATGGCACTGACTGCAAATCTTCAACTTGAAGATAAATGAATGTCATATCATGAATGTGTTTTTACTTTCTAATGGGGATGCACCACCCAATTAGATTCTGAAACAAAGATTAGGTTGAAACTAGGGATTTTTTTTGTTTTTCTTAATAAAAAAAAAAAAACAGTTAATGCTAAGGAAAATAAGTTACTGCTGCTTTAATTATTACTGTAGGTGTCAAAAATAAGTTACTGCTGCTTTAATTATTGCTATAGGTGAGGCATGAAAAGAAGATGAGGATAAAACTTCAGTGTTATTTCCAATGGAGTCTTACTAGATTCCAAGTTTCTTTTAGTTTTCCATAACTCAGGAACCAACTGGATTCATTTAATAAGATGCTGGAAATGGAGCTGTGCTTAAATCGCTTAAAGAAGCATGAATATTTTTTACAGAAATGGCAGCAAATGTGTGGGTGGGTACGCATGTGAATGCCTGGCTTCTAACTTGTGCAGCCCATCTCTGTGACTGAGGTGGAGAGCCAGGATTATTAATTATATCACTTGTTAGCGAAGGGCATTTTACAAGATGTTATCTGAACAAAATGGAATGGAGAGCAGTTGCAGCTCATCTGGAGCTGGACAAATACCACTGTAAAGTCTGGTTTAAACCATGTGCTTGTAGGCACTGTAGAGGCAGAGAGCCTGGATGGACAGTGTTGGAAGAGATGATATTGACCCGAAGTGCAGATAGGTGGGCAACACTGGATTAAAGGGGGTCAACCAAACCAAACTGAATCAAGAAGAGTCCTCAAGGCAGGCTGCAGGCTTGTCTTCATGTTGCTCTGGAGCTGTGATGGGCATCCATGCAACTTGTCGAGACAAAAGGCCTGGCTGGGGGTAGCTGCACTGTGAGCTCTGAAAAATCCCATAGCTGAGGCTTTATCTTGTGACAAATATTGGCAATATAATGGTAGGAAGGAGATCAAGAGGGATCTATGGGCGTTAGGGTTTCCCTTCCTTCTCCTGGCCTTATCCTATTTTATTTTTTTTCTGTGAGTGTCACTGGTGTAATGAGGAAGAGGGGAGGAAAAGAAGACCTCATTCCTCCCTCAACTCCGGTGTATATTCAAGGGTTTGTGTAATAAAGACTCATAATTATATTTGGGTAGGTTTGTTTAGCTCCAAGTGGTGTAGCCACTGCATCTCTTTCCTTTATATTGCTGCGAGATGTGATCAGTGGGAAATTCTGTGTAGATGGTGATTGCCAGTGGTTCAGAGGTCTTGATCTGAAGGTGCAAGGCTATAAACAGGAGGAGATTTAAAGCAGTAAAATTATATCCCCAATCCTCTCTTCACGTATAAGTAGAACTTTTGTATATTTGGCTTTCCTCCTCCCCTTTGCCCTTGCAAATCCAGCCTTCCTAAGGCACCCCCAGGATGAGGACAACTCCCTATCCTGGGTTCAGTAGAGTGAAAGCCCCAGATGAGGTGGCTTTTTGTTCCATTTCTCCTAACCTGAATCAGTCACGGATACTTGGAGGGACCACTTAGTTGGGTGCCTTTGCGGTTTCAAAGGCTTGTCTTCCAGATTTAGCATGTTTCCAAATCGTTTCCTATTCTTCTTTTCTTGGTGCTGGATCATCTGCCAGCTTTGTCAGCCAGAATGAAATGTGGACAGTGGACTCCAGGCGTTTTGATCCAAAATTTTCAGATAATTATAAAGTAATAAGTAGGCAATTTTTACCATCCTTGGAGAGTTAAGTTTTTACAATTGCTGGCCAGGCTTTTTGATGCAATGGATTGTAAAAACAAGTTTCCTCATACTGAGGAAAGAAAATCTCTTGTCTTTGAATAACAATCCTAAAAACTGTATCTGACAAGGATTCAGATATATCAGTTGTGTATAAACTACATGAAGTTCCTGTTGCAACTTTGCAAATCAGGTCACTGACGAGAGTGCAGAGAGCTGCCCGGATTTCATCTTGCAGGAGAATTGGCAGGTGAGGAGGTAATTGAATGGCCAACTCCTTCCTTAGCAACATGAGGGCTCCTTCTTGAACAGGATCATGGAAATCGTTATTCTGGCCCTGGTCATGCCTAAAGATTGACAGGAATATAAGGAAAGAGAAGAAGAAAAAAGAAGAGAAAATTGAGTTGTACTCAAATTCTAGATCCAAGCTCTCTGAATTTTAGTATTGTTTGGACCAAAAGTGTATGCCTTGAATCCACTGCTAATGGAAAAAAAAATGGTCCTAATAACCAGCCAGTTATCATAAAGAACAACCCTTGTTTGTTAAATATTTAAGTTTCCAGTACATTTAGAACCATTTTTGTTTTACCTAAAATTATTTGATTTATACCAATGTGGGCTCAAGTACTCTGTATTGACATTTGAAGAAATATATTTTAATTTATTTAATTCTAGAAGTTTTGCACCAAATGTGCGTAATGGACACTGACGACTGGACTCAGACCTACTAGTAGATATTTAGATAGTTTTTTTTTTTTTTTAATACTTTTACCAACCTTGGAGCCTTCTTTTTAAAACTGCTGTTTAGTGCTGCTGATACAGCAGAGCCTGGAAAACAATATAACCACGTTTCATTTTAGCAGGAAGAACTGATCCTATTTTTATGGTACATCTTAAATGGTCAATTTAAATTTCCTACAGGGCTTAGGAGGAAGACCAGACTATTAATAATTGAGAATGGAAAAAATCTGAAGCCTGGGGAGGAGATTCCTGAGGTAGATATAGGTGATGCTTGCAAAGACTCCCATCCTGAAGTTAAGCACGGATGTACTTAAATGAGACGTTCTGAAAACCATTTTGACTCTGTGGTCACCAGGACAATAGAATTGTTTGCCAAGGAGGTCACTGTGGGCCTTTCAGCAGATGTGTTCAGAGTACAGAAGATGAAACACTTGAGAGATTAAAGGACTAGGGAAGCTGCTTGAGGTATCAAGGTGATGAAGGGCATTGCAGAAAACCACTTCTCTGTTCACCTCCATCCTCCCCGTTTTCTTGTTATGGTTAAGGAAATACTTGATGCAAGTGAAAGATGAGATATGGAAGGCATAAAAGGGAATAGTGTACAGTGTGTCTATAAGCTGCCCAGGGAGTTCCTTACCACCTCAGCACATCTATGGCCTCTTCAAAGAAAGGCCTAAAATCCATTTGTTATCGCTGGCTGTGCTTGTAGCTAAGCATGGGTTGACTCCTTAGTGGGAGCATGTGCTCCCAGCGTTGGGTGCAGATGTCCATGCAGACATTGACTGTGTTATCATGATGCTCAAGTCTGATCTTCAGAAGAGTCTATCATCTTCAAGCACCGAAGGTTCTTCCTTCTCCAAGAACACTAACTACATGAATAAACACATTTAAGTCCATCCTAGACTTTTTTTCAAATTTTGGTCCAGATTCTCTACTAATGCAAATTGGCCGTGCTCAACAAATCCAGGAGGATTTACAGCAGCTGTAGATTGGACACTTCTCCCCAGTGACTGCCTTGGGGTGGAATTCTGAGCTTGACAGATTGAGTGGTGACTTTTGTGCTCTTGGGCCCTTCTGTGAAGAGGTATTTTAAACCCATCATTTTCCCTAGAGCCAGCTGAATAACCAAGGCTGTCTTTCTGCCAGGAGTCTGAAGCTGTGGTGCTTTTAAGCCAAAAAAATAAATGGGAACAACGAAAAAGAGAACCTCTGGTCTATGTAGAGGAAGAATTATTATGAAGACTAAAACCTTGTATTCTGAAATGTATTTGTACATTGAATGTGTTCAAAAAGAGTACAGCTGTTTGCATCCCTAAGCGGTGAAAATCAGAACTGTTCGCATATATGATGCCTATGCAGATGTAAATAACATTGTACAGTGGAAAGCAGGGAAGAATTAGGCGTTTTCAGCTGAAATGTTTCTCTGCCCAAGATCATAGGAGTTGCCAGCAATGAGCGTGGTGCCAAATTCAGTAAGCTTTTCTAAGAATGTGATGACTGTACTCTTCAACCACTTATGCTCCTGTAAATCAGCAACATCTGATTAAAAGACAATGAAGTTTTAGTGGTATTAATTGCAATAAGAGAAAGCTCAACTGGAATAAGAAGATTAAAATCTTTCAGTTTCCATGGATATCATTTCTGCAAGCAGTTTTGAAATAGATGTTGTAAAACCAGAGGACAGTGCAGACAAGAAAAGATGTGATTGCAATTTCTTTTTTTTTTTAATTACATCTTTTCTACCCTTAATGCTTTTTTAATTCATTAGCCTCACTTAATCATCAAGTACTTTATTATTATTAGAATGCATTTCAGGACTACCCTGGATGTAATTCTGTATGTGTTTGGTTTGAGTCAGCAGTTTACAGTTTGTACAGAAGTAACATTTGCAGTACCAAGTCCTAAAGGAATTTTTCAAGACAACAAGATTATTTCATATGAGCAGTTAAAAATCAAAAAAATTACAAACATCTGTATTTTCTCAAGGGGGACATAGATTATTGCTTACAATGGTGTGGGATGGAATGTGCCTCTTTCAGCTGGATGAATCCATGTGCCCTTGCCAAGAAAGTTTTACATTTCCCTTTTTCCTCAGCTGCTGTATCCAGCCTTGGCACAGTATCTACTTATTATATTTATTTCTTGTATTTGCTGTTTTCAACTTTAGCATTTATCACATTTCTGTGTTTGCCTCCCTATTCCCCTCCCGCCCCTTGTCTGACATCATTTGAGTGAGCTCAGGGTGGGAAAAAAAACACTTTGGAGAGTCGAGGCAGGTAAAATAGTAAAAATAAGCACTTATGTAGTTCAAGAAACGAGAGACAGTTGGCCAGTCTGAGCAGGATCTTTCGCCAAGAGTTTGGCTGTTGTTTTCGGTGAGATCAGGACTGGGCACTTGGCTGCAGTAAGAAGTGGACCTGGGCCATGCAGCTTTCATCCAGATTCTCCCAAAACTCAGGAGTGTTTAGATCTGGCTTCCTCCTGGTGAGAACATGCAATGCTTGGATGTGCATGCATGTCACTAAATTCTGAACGTGCCATATAGGCAGAGCCCTGGAATTACCTTCCCAAGCAGAGGGATCGCAGTTGTCTTTGGCCTTTGAACAACATGCATGATGGTGCCATCTCTTTGTAGCTTCCCTTTTCCTAGCCATGCTTGTCCCTTGTAAATGGCCAGGGATAATCTGGCTCATGATGCTCTTTCCGAAGTAAATATGCAGCTGTGATATATATTTAAAAAAAAAAAAAAAAAGTGGTGCCTCATACTTTCAGGAAGACAGTTCTGCATTTGTGCTGATATCTTGAAACCTACTCATCTACAGCTTGTGCTCAAATAAGAGAGTCAAGAGACGCAGTCTTGTGTCTTGTTATTCATTCCAGATTCAGAACAGCATTCTTTAAAGCAATAGTTATTCCTGGTTTTAGCCCTTTATAGTCTTGATTTATTTAAACTAGTATGAAAAATCTGGGAGGTTGGCGAGTTGAGTTTCTTAATTCCCCAATTCATTTTATTTATTTTTTTTAATAGAGAAAGTTAAAAGAAAACAAGCCTGAGAATTGTTATATGGCATATAACACAGCCTGTTGGGATGGATAACATGAATCCGTCACGCCTCAGATGTAAATCACTCTGCACCGTAGGGACATTAAGACTCTTGGTACAAATGTGCATGTTGGGAAATTGTTCTGCAAATGTTAAGTCTAAGTGTGCAGTAGCTAATTTTCAATTCTGGAAAACTTGGCTTGTTTACATCCCCTCTGAAGTAATGCTGGGTGCATGATCCGTGTTAGGAAACGGGCTGCTTTACTTCTTTTCAAACTGCACTTGGCAATGAAGTCAGTTGGGTGGTACTGCAGCACAAAATGTCCCAACCTGGAATTTTTTGTTGTTGTTTATTTTTAGCACTCCTGAATTAGAGACTTTTTTTTTCCTCTTTCTGAGGGTGGAGCAGGAGATTCTATGTGGACCAAATCCTGGCACCGCTTCAGGGTATGGGACAGTATGTGTAATTTGCTGAGCCTGCATTATAGATCTCTGCTCAGTCTCTAGAGACTGGCTGTTACAGGCCTAGCTCAAGGCAATTTTGCTTCTAACTCAAGTTACAATGACTAAGGACTTTAGTTGTAAAGATCTTGCTTCAATTCTTGATACACTGGCCAAACTTGACTTTTAACTAGCCTTTTCTCCCAAGACTTGTCCTGAGGGGCTAATAATTAGTAGTCTGTAAATTGCAGGGCTTGTGAACTAGCCAAAAACTTAGTCCTTGTATCTGAGAGAACTGCTGCAGATTAAGTTGGTCATCTCAGTGTAGATGGTTTGGTAAATTAATTTATTTTTGTTTGGCTTATACTCAATTGAATATGCTGTCTGCAAGCAAAAGTAGCATATGTAATTATTAAAGGGATGCTTTTAGAGGAGAACCAATGTGAGGACTCGGCGAATGGATGAGTAGTTAACAGAGGAGTTTCTGAATTATTGGGATGATCTAATGCAAGAGTTTTTAAAACACTTTTGTCTACTTTTACAGTTCTTGTTTACCAGGAAAGCAGGTAAGTACCAGTGAAGGATAACACTATGTTTGCTTATATGTTGCCATTACGTTCAACTAACATGACTATAGGTTGAATTGTTCAGCATACCCCAAATCATAGGGAAGTTAAAGGCCTTAAATGAGTATCTTGAACTCAACTTGTATTATTCCAGACAGGGGACAATCGATATGAATTACAACATGAGAACCGAAACAGTTACTCCATTATGTGCAACCAAAGCCATTTTTTCTGTTTCACAACTAAATAAAGAGTAAGTCAATGAACCAAAGTTTTCAGTTCCTGGTGAGTTCAGCTAGCGAACAAAACTTTATTGGGCAAAAAGACCACTTTTGTGGTCATAGATCTGCATAAGTAGATCACATAAGTAGGCTAGCTAGCCTAAACTAGCGTGCAGGTTGGCTTGAGGTCTGCCAAATACCTTCCCTATCTGGGAATTTTCCAGGTAGCAGAGGCTAAAATGGTTGTAGTGAGAGGTAGTGCTAAAGCAGGTTCTCCAAATTCGAAGGCCAGAACCTGATTGTAGAGGCTGACTGATGGTAGACTTTTAATTTCACCATGGGCCACCAGAGAACCTGAACATGGAAATCTGGATGTATGCCTACAAAAATAGGTCCATATCCATGAAAAGGTGCTGTGTAAGAGTTCAAGGAAGACGCTTCTTATGGTGGGAAAAAATCTACTTGTAAAATTCCAAGCTTCTCACAGAATTGATCGAATTGCTTTCAAAGAATGTCAAAGGAAACTTTCTTATATTAATCCCAGATGGTGTTACTAGTCAAAACATATCTCTTAGGGGGAAACATTTTCCCTCAGGAAAATGGAGGGTATTGAACAAAGTCTTGTTGAAAGACACTGGATTTCAGTGAGGTTTAAGATACTTTATCTACTTTATTTAGACACCAAAGGTTTTGATAATGCTCTTTGGCACGCTTAAACTCTGAGCAATGTGTGTAGGTGCTAGAGTTTGCACAAGTAAATATTGTGTGGGATTGAAATAGTTCCTCGTTTAGATGTGTAGTCATCAAGACTTACTCTATTTGACAATGGAAGTTCATTAACAGGCAAGCATGAATAACATGCAAATATACCTCTATTAGCATAAAGGGGCTATCATAAAATTACAGTTCAACACCTCCTATTAATGAGTATTAAATTATGCTGTAATAATAGACTGAAGATTGAGTTCAGCAAAAAAGTGGCAAATTCTGTCAATATGGATTGATGCATGACAATCGGGTAACAAAAGGCCAGCATCCTTCATCTGAGCAAGTGCTGCGTATCTTTCTCAATCTAGTCAAATGCCTATGTCTTAAAGCAATTGGATTCCTGCCTGTGGTTGTAAGGAAATCATATGCAGATGGCATTGAAATGATTATTCAGGATACTCATAACACCCCGATAAGGACATACTCAAAGAGCTCAACTTTAAGTGAGCAGTGTTGGAGATGGAGAGCTTATATGCAATGTGTGACTAAGGTAGGAGGAGGAAGGGAATGAGCACAAGGACTGTTGGATAAAGGTCTCCTTGTGTCCTTGTCCACATAGGCCATCAGCAGATCGCTCACTGGAGTCATTGTTTTTGCCTGCCCCAGCCCTTGTCCATGCTCAGCCATAACGACTCCAAGCTGTTAATAGTTTTTTTTTTTTTTTTTCACATGCAGTAAAACCCTAGCTGAGCTCTCCTCCGTTCCCCCAAGCGCCGTAGATCTGTTCTCATTCCGTGCTCCTCACACCCCTCCAGCCTGGTTGCACAAGGTGACCCACGAGCCAAGAGAAACCTCTGAGCTCACTGGCTGTAACAACAGGCGGTGGGAGCCAGGTTTCTGCTGTCTCATCACCTCGTCAAGGGAACAGGCGGTTGGGAGGGTGTTGGGCCTTGCAGGGGCCGCTCGGTTTGCAGAGCTGAGGAGGAGGCCTCACCCCAGGCCCCGCTGCTGGAGGAGGCCGCGTTGGTCCCCATGGCACCAACAAGGCCGCAGGAGCGCGCTCCAAGTAGGATCTGTTACTCGAGACCCTGGCGATGGGGATCGTGGCGTGTGGAAGCGAGTTCAGATGTGTTTGTACATCTGTGCAATGCCCGTTTACCAGCTCGGGACTTGTCTCTGCTGAGTTGATTTGTATTCCCAGGCTCTCTGTCCTGCTCCAAGCCTTGATTAACAAGCGTTTGTTTATACAGTGCTTGCTCTAGACCTCCATCTGCCCAGCAAAACATAATACACAACATCTAAACAGAGAGTTATGCAGGCTAATTAATTCCTGATTCAGGGAAGGAAAAAAACAAATCCCCAAGTAAACTAAGTTTTCCTAAAAACTAAGCAACTCTTCTCACCTACTTTCTATCCTCTTATGTTCCTCCCACTTTACAATAAATGGCACCCATGAAACACCAAGTTGATTGAAGACATAAAGGGCTTCAGCAGGTGCTGGGAGATGATCTCCAGGCCATGGTGTGGAGGCTTCTGCAGGATGCTGTAGTGTCACAGGCCAGCAGGTCTACCCGCTAGCCAGAGATGGTGTTTGCTGGTCCTGTTCGTTTAGTCTGGGGTGTTCTTAGAGGTTAATTTGAGCCCTAGGACTCAGGTCTTGCTAGTCTCCGATTGGATCTTGCTAGCCTTCTGCTGTCAATGAAAGGGATTTGTGTCCCCAAAATGTTTCTCCGGGTCTTCAAGAGGCCCTCTGGGTAATGCTCACTAGTGACACTAAGCTGGGTGTAGCAGGCTCCTGGACTCCCTTTCATTTGATTCAGGAGGGGTGAAATCCTCAAGTTCTTCTAGTTTCAGCCAAACCTGTAACTGGGATTTCTTATCCCAGATGTAATAATATCAGTGACTGTGGAGGGTATTAGTCAAACACAAGATATTGGGGCTGGTCCAGGACTGTTTTTGACTGGAGGTCAGAGAAGGTTATTTATTTTTTAAAAAAATGTTGGGTTTGATGGGAATATCACCTGTTTCAGCATCTGGTACTGTAAAACATGCACATAGCATGTCAGTCTGTTGGCAGAAAGGACAAGTGGGACCAAAAGTGACGCTGATATGTACCGCTCCAAGCTGATACTGCCTTTTTAGCATCATAGGATGCACAGGCACATCTAAAAAGCCTTTTTGGAAAGAAAAAAAAAAGTAGTTAAACATTTTCTTCTCCCTACTCGTGGGAGCTGAAAACTCAAACTTACTGTAAACAGCCTTGGAAAACATTTTGGGTTTCCAGAGTTCTGACTCCAAGCGTTTCCATGAAGCAGTGACACAGTTTGAGACTAGCACTTTTTTCTTTTTTTTTTTTTGTTTCTTTCATTAATATTTTCTTTCTGAGATATTTACAGAGTTTTTTTTAAATACTCTTACTTTTTGGGACAAGTGTCTCCTTCAGAGGAGATTGGGGAAAAGGAAGTGTGCACTTCCTTAAATAAATACATATATGTTTTTAATATTCAGGATATTTTATTTTTCAAGCTGAAACATGCTTTTTTTTTTAATCATCATTTAGTACTAGGGAAAATGTATGGAGTTGTTTTGGCTGGATGGTGCAAAGCAGTGGGTTAAATTTCAGCACGTTTAGTAGCACAGAGATCTCTCCTCTGTGAAAGACAGGATTGTATTATGTAACAGCCTGGCTGCCAAATACTTATGCTGGCAGCGGTCAGTGTTCTATGCACCATTGACATCAAAATCTAATGAGGTTTGATCCAGGGAAGGGAATTGAAAGGATGTCTTGTTTTTCTTCAATCTCCACAAACTGAACTTGTTTAAAAGTGGGAAGGAAAAAAAAGATACAGAGTCTTGTTTGATAAATGGGGAAAAATAGTGTTTTTTCTCCGAAGTTTTGGCTGTTTATTGGTTTAACAGCTATTGCTCAGAACAAGCTGTTTATATTTACGGTGTTTATCGTATCGGCTAACCTGGTGTGATGGATTGAGGGGGCTGGAGGTCAGGCCTGCATGTGCTCTGTCCACAGAGGTTTCTGACAGCTTACCATCATGTTGCCAGTGCCTGGTATTTATTTATTGTCCATTCAGTGAATGGAGGACCAAGTGAGGGTCATGCTGCCTATAACATGCACGGTGAATAAGATACTCCGGTAGGTAGGTGAGGGGACAAGCAATGCAAGGGGACAGCGTGCAGGGGGCCTGGTTCCAGGAGAACTGCCCCAGTGCTCGAAGCGATGCAGCAGGATGTTTTGTCAGAGGTAATAAGCTTTTGCTGAAAAGTAGGTCTCATTTTGCCCCCGAATGAAAGGGCTATTCTGCTGGGTTCACCCTCATGTCCTGTCTGGATGATGACAAGTGGAGAAGGATGAAAGAGGAAGCAGAGGACGCAGGGCACGTCCTGAATGATCTCTCCCTTGGTCTAACACCGACCAGCAGTCCAGCCATATCCTGAGCTCCTGGTCTACGAGACTGCTTAATCCCATTTTCAACTCCTCTGCCTAAGTGTTGTCATGTTTTAGGCTGGTATTGCATGGGTTTGAAATAAGGCCGGGGCAGGAATGAGGGATGTTTGCAACCTGGTGCAGACACTTACTAGGAGTTGCTCCATACAAGATGTAGCAGAGTTTGTGCATGTGTGGAAAAAAGGAATGCGAAGCTGCTCATTTGAAATAAGTAGCAAAGTTGCCAACGCTAGTGAAACAGAGGCGAGAATAAGCTCATCAGTGGCATATTGAATGTTTTACAAATGTACAGCTCAACACAGCCACTTACCTTGGCATCACCCAGGGATTTCAGTATCCTTAGGTTCATTTGCCAGTGGGGAAGCCAGTGTAAATGGGTTAAATACCCCAAGTAAGCAATAACCAAACATGTCAGCAGCAGAATGAGCCTGCACTCCAGGAGCAACGTCTCTTGGTTTGTACTCAGTGTGCTGCCTGCATGTTTCTGGAAAAGTATTTCTGGTCACAGTGTTAGTGGTGTTAACTCAGATTAAGTTTGACAGTTGTTCTCGTATTTCTACTTTCATCTTGAATGTCTCAGGACTTTCTTGCCTATTCAACAAGTCCTGTCAAAGCTGTTTAAGAGAGAAAACTACAGAGCCCAGGATGATTATTATTATTATTGTTGTTCTGGGCTTCTGCTGTTGCCAAAACTGTCTGACAGTAGCGTGTGTAGGAACAGAAACACTCTGATAAAGTCCAATAAACCCCAGCATCTGTGCACGATAGCAAGAATCCAGGAGGGGAACGTGAAGGATGAGCAGCACTGCTGTTCGAGGGATTGCAGTTTGCATGCAGGTCTCGGCATCCTTTTCATTGCTCTGGGATGGATTCCAGCATGCCAGGATTCCCAGCAGCTACAGAAAGCAAGTTACCTAAAGGCAACCTGTTTTGAGGGATGAAACTGTTTTGTTTTGTTTTCTCTCTCAGGGCCTAGCGCAGTTTAAATTCAGTGTTGTGTCAATGAGAACGTTTGAGCATTTAAAAAAAAAAATAGATCAATTTAACGCTAATATGCCAGGTACTTTGTAGGAATTATAACTGAGGTCTCACACTTCTGTCACCTGTGTAGACCAGCTTCCCCAGCCAGATCCTGTCCCACGACACCCCCTGATCAAAATGCAGTCGTGTGACAGCTCACCAGAGAGGAGATCTTGATGAAGTACGAGAGCTGCAGCCCCCTGAAGAAGCCCAGACTGTGGAAAAAGTGGAGTAGGAGGCAGCCAGATACTTCCAGTGCTGATGAGACTTGGTAAGGGGAACGGTGCAGAAATCTTAGGCTTTGATTCACCTTGACAATGTAAATCAAAGCATTTCGAGTATGCGATTAGAAATGAAATAGTTAATTTCATTTTTGGTGGAAATTTTTTGATCTGCAGTTATTGGCACTTGTCCAATACCCGGTCTGTCAGCGTGACACAGTGCTGCTGTGTGACTGGCATTGGTGACAGGGCAATGTGAATGTCCTGCCTTATCTGCAGTACTATCTTTTATTATTTTTATAGCTCACGCTCTTGACTAACCAGTGAAGCTACGATAGCTTAGAGGCTGGACTTGGGCAAAATGCTGTTGTCTGTAAGCCTGTTTGAGAACTGTTATTTGGTGTGACTCTACTGATTGCAGAGGAATTGTGTTAATGGTAGTTGTGTTGAGAAGATGATGAATCACCTTCAGAAATGTTTAATGTAGAAAATGAAAACATCAAAACCTTATGTTGGAGCGTGTTATAAAATGAGCTTATTCTACCAGGGGTCACGTTTGAAGAAATGAGGGCATTCTCTTGTATTCAAGAGAGCCTGCTGTCTAAATTCTTCTCAAGCCTGGCATGAGACCCTATTTCTTTATAGTGCTAGACAACTAGACGTTTCTAGTTGGTTATATTAATACGTAGCACAACAGGAAATTGTTGACCTCTGGTTGGTTATTAATCCCAAAACAATGATGTCTGTAATGTCTTTACAGTGACGTTTAAAAAGGTTATTTCAGTGCATGTATTATAGTGGAGCACAAGAGGCCATTCGCATAACACCTTGGATGTGCTCAAGCTTTTCCTTTTTGAAAATACGTATTGATGTGGCTTCCATGGTCTTGGGAAAGCAAATGAAAAGCACCACGCTTGGCAGAGCCCGGAATACAGGTTTGGCTCCCAATATGTGCCAGCTTGTTTCAGACAGTCCCCAGTCGCTGAGCCAGGCGGTGTGCCCAGGCCCTAGTATTTTGTTCTGCCCTCGTTCTGGGAACACAGCGAGGCCCAGAGGCCAAGGCAAACACAATGCGCGCTTTTTGCCGGGTTATTTTTGGCTGACATTTCCTGAAAGGAAGAGCTCAGGAAAATAAAAGCTTAATATTCCTTGGGCATCATAATAAAAATGATAACAAAAATAATAACATTTCATTAGGCAGACAGTTTGCAGATCCCCTGTTTACTTCTGAGAGTTTTTTTGAGCAATAGGCAATGGACATCAGAGAGGCGCAAAGATAAACTCTCCATTTATCAAGCGGAAAGTAACATTTTCTACAAATCATTTTGGGATCAAGCTGCATCTGAAAGCCTGAGTAGGTATTGCAGGTATCTCCTACAGGAAAAAACAACTTTCCATCACTTGGGTCTGCCCTTCATCCATTTAAAATGACCCCTGTGTAGCACCTGGCCTCCTGCTTTCATGGGGAGCTGCATGCAAGCAGGGTCTGTTCCAGAGCAAGTAATTCCATAGAAAGACACCATTTGCTTTTGATTTGGGCCTCAAAGCCACTGTGGGGGTATGTTATATTGGAGCATATTCTTTAATGCAGGCACTGCGGCACCTAGATTTCATGGTGATTGCTTTATTATAGATACAGAACAAAAACAATCTAACTACAGGCGAATTGTGGCATCTGTAAATTCATGTCTTTCAACAGCAGGGATACAGGGGAACATCTGCAAAAGACCATATGTTCCACTAGCAAAACCCGTGTGCCTAAATCTGGGGTGGGGAATATCAGCCTGTATCTCATCAGTTAAATCCCCTAGATCAGTTTATCAGCTGGATTTATCTGTCAGTTCTCCCAGCTGTGGCCTGTGTTTGTGTTTTCAATATTGTATTTGCTATTTAGATGCTACCAGTGTTCTTTGAAGACTACTTTCTGAATAGTTTGCTCTTGCTGTGTGAGGAACTTTGTATTAAAAAAAAAAAAAAAAAAAAAAAAAAAAAAACCTCTGCCCATACCTCAGCCCACCAATAATCTTGGGTAATTAACCACGATCTTGGAATACCATTTGCTCTGGTGTCTCTAAAAGCATTTGATAGTAAAAAGGGATCAGATGCTAAATGCTTACTCTATGTGCCTCTAATGAAAAGATGCATTTGTTTTGCTACTCAAAGGGATAAAATAAGGAATGTTTTCCATGAAGTAAGGAGAAAAGAAGGGTAGAAGAGTGTTGGAACCCCGATCTGGAAACACCTTCTTTTATTCCTTAAATGAGCAGTTACCTGGGTGATCCCATCCTGAAGCCCTATTTTATTTTGAGGTTCTGCCTGGGAAACAAAAGTTAAATCTTTGTGTTTAGCAAATGTAAGAATATGCAGGATAGTAGGACTATACTTTGGCACTGTCTATTCAAAGAGGAATTATGCATTGGTTAGAGAGTTGTACATTATTATGGGATCTGCATTTAAAAGTACTGTGTGTTTGTTCTTGGAAAGGCTTCCCTGTTATGATGTCTCAGATTAAGCACCAGAATTAAAAATCACACTTTCCTCAGCTATATCTTCTGATTTTTTTCAAACAAAATCCCCATGTACTTATTGTTTTTTTTAAAAAAAAAACCCATTTCATTAAAAAAAAAAAAAAAAAAAAACCCTCAAACCCAACAGCAACAAATTGTTCCCTTCATGATACAACGAAGGGCAGAGCCCTATTGGTTTAGGGGTGTGCATCCCCCTCATCACTTGGCTGCTTTGCAGAGCCATAATCAGTTCCTTTTAACAGCAGAATGAAGCAGATTTGCTCCATATGTCTGATACTGTATATGGCTGTGCTATCTCTCTAGCTGTGCCCGTAGCCCTGTGAGTCCCATGTCAGTGCTGTACGAGCCAGTAAATTGCAAGCTCTTG
>NW_010588324.1:21908-40997 GCF_000705375.1 Tinamus guttatus | reverse complement strand
TGAAAAGAGATTTGCAGAGCCACACACACACACACCAGCTTTGTGCAGAGTTCAGCTGGTTTCAGTTTTTGTGCTGGAGTGTTGTACCACGGTAGGTGCCACGGTACAAAGGATTCACCTTGTTCTGCTTCAGCACAGAGTTCTGCTTTTAGTGTTGCTGTCCAAGACATACAAAACACTGGTGGAAGAGCCTATCCTTTTAGCCAAAGGATTGGATTAAAAAGGGCCTGTAAAAACACTGCATTTTATTATGTTGCATATGGAACAGTGCAAGAGTGGAGAGTTGTGCAGCCTCTTCTGTAAAGGAATGGAATCTCTTTAATTAGATTTGCCAGAGTTTCAGGGGAGACATGTGCTTGTTGTCCACATGCTGTACAGCTCTTCTATGCTCATGCATGAAACAGTTGTATTTTTGGCTATGCAGATAAAACATACCTGAGAGTGTATTTTTTGAGTTCTACTTTTTGGGCTGATAAGTGATTCATCCTCAAACACAGTGCAAAGCTGTGACCTGCCCTGGTGACTCCATGTGAAAACCATAGCTGGGTGGTTATACCAGTGTGTTTAATGCACAGGATGCTGGATCAAGAGCAGAGATCTGGGCTGCAAATGTGAGGCCTCCCTTTGGGGGAAACCTCAGGCAGGAATCGGGCAGTGCACAAGGCTTGTCGTACCTGATTAAAAGTGGTAAAGGATCATTGCAAAGTTTAGTACGAAAACCTCAGAATTTGAGGGCTCACTTGGAGGCACTGAGGGACTGATTGGGCATTTTTTTCAATGACATCAAGTGGAATAGTAACAGTTATGAAAACAAGGTCTCACTTGTCCGAAACAGGACCCCCACACTTAGTGGATACTAGAAAATTCAGGCTAAAGTGAATTGGTTACAGTCAGACAGAAGTCAGTAACAGAACTAGGACAAAACGCGGGTTGTCTGACTCTCGCTGCAGCAGCTTAAAGACCAGGTATCATTTTTATTGTGACTATTAGCCAATAGAGCCAATAGTCTGATGTGCAGACTGGTTATAGCTTTGGTGGAGAGATAATCAGTGACCTCAAGGCACTGATTGATGACTGCTGTAGATGCTAACAAAATTAGTTAATCAACAGTGATGAAATTGTATCATCACCCAGTAAGTGAAGCGTGCCACCCCGTGATTGGAATCTATTCAACGCCTGCTGTTTACCTTGACTCATGCCAATTTATAAAATGGGATAAGCTATTTCCATTCCAGCATCATACTGTCCTCTCCAAGCCTGCCTAATGAAATGCTTCCAAGTGAAAAACTCAGTGCCGAGTCTCGTTAGTCTTTTCCCTCTATGATAAGGAGATCCTTGTTCAATGTCCATGCTGAATTCTGACCCCTCTGTAGCAGAGAAGATGGAGAAAATATATGCAACAAGGAAATAAAATACATGTTAAATTCTTGTTGCTTAATGTTTAAGGGCTATGCACAAACTGCACATAGCCTTGTATAAAAGAACAGCTCCTGGGAGGAGTTAAGAGCATCTGCAAAGACTTTTCTGTGCAATGCTATGAGCTGAGTTTATTTCTTATAATCAGGTCAGTGTGTTCCAAAGGCAGACGGTGAGGCTGCCCGGTGTGTTAATGCCAGAAGGGAAGGCTGGAATCAAGGCTGTTTTCTCTGCTGGACTCACACACAGTCTCAGCACATCCCTGTTCTGCATGTGGGCATGATCTGAGGTGAGTACCGGAGGTGGAAAGCCCCGACGCGCTCCATGATTGCACTAGCTGTGCTCTGGGATGGATCTGGATCTGGAAAAGGCCGAGGAGACCAGGTTCAAGAGAGAATTCTGTGTTTTGCTCTGAGTATAGAACAGATGCTTTGACACTAAGTTACAGCAAGACTTATCAGGCTAATCCTATATGATTCACTGCCTGAGAACAAATACAGCTTTTTGTGACATACAAAGATCCCACTAGTTAGCATTATTTTGTTCATAAATGTTTTTTTTTTTTTTAAATGCTGGGAACAGTAAGCTGGTACTAGACCCAGAGAGAGCATCCTGAATGACAGCATAAGCTGATAATAATATGAGAGAAACTAAATTATGACCTTGGGCTTTTATCTGCCTTATTCATAGTGGCAATACTGAGTGGCTCATAGATTTTAACCCAGAAGGATAAGCCTATGGCATCTGGCATTTCAGCTTGTATTTTTACAGTGCTTCTGTATCTTTCCCTGTGCAAGATATTTTTATAAGGACTTTTTTTTTTTAAAAGACTTTTAAAATTAGGCACATTTCTACTTCAAATTGCAAAATACATCAACACACTTGCACAGACATGCTTTTCCCTGAAGAGCTGCAGGATTTCAGTCCCGTTTTTTTCCCTTATTCCGGGTGGGGATCCGAGGAACAAGCGTGTTTGTCAGGCAGCATTTTTGTGTGAAGGGGAATGTGACCTGCCTCCCCAATGAAGGGCTTTCACGTGGGCTGCCTGGGGGAATCTTACAGCAAACTTGCCCTTGGTGCGGTAGTAAAAGAGTTGCTCTGATGGGGTTGGCCTAGCAAGGCCGATTTACAGGAGCGAAGGCCTCTTGGGGGAGCCGAGCCAGCTGGAGTGTCCTCTTGACTGAACAAATCGTAAAGGGAGTTTCTTATTCCGCTGGGAAGACTGTGGGATTGGCCTTACTCCCAGTCTCTGCCAAAAGGGCTGTGTCCGCGCTAGGGAAAGGGTTTTGTCCCACAGCGCTGCGTGACGCGGCTACGCTTTCTTCAGGGCTGTGTTTTCTTGGCCCTCTACCGGGACTAGCGGAGCCAGGGTTGAAGTTAGAACAGCCCTAGGATTGCTGCAGTGCTGACAGGAGCTCAAACAGGTCGCCTCAGGCGATTAGAGGTGTACGTTGGCTCTGGCCAATGACTCTAAATATTCCAATTATCGTGTTTTTCCATGGTAATGGCGATTAGTTTTCTTTAGGCTATTAAAAAGAACATGTTTCTGTTAAGTAGGGATACCACAGACTCACCCTGGGGTATGTGAGCTTATTGATTTCCCATGGCTATGAGCAATTGACTGCTCTAACGTGAGACTTTTACAAGCAGTAAAAATCAGCTAAGATAAAATTCTACTTTCAAAGTTGGGATTTAGAGAACAACAGGCGGAATTTGCCTTACCAATTCAGTTGAGATCCCATCGAGCAAATCCTGTAGACACAAAGGCATGAGCGTAGACCTGCTACAGCAGCATCTATCCCTGGATATGCTATTGCCCCCCTCACCCTCTAAGGCAAGAATGCAAAATGGGGAGCGATGAGCCATGTGGCTCTACTAATTTATCGTGTTGCTGCCTCAGTCTTCCTGTCTGCGGTCTGGAAACACGAGCTCTTCATCTCAAAACTCTTGTGAAAATGTTGCGGAGAGGAATTTATCGAGTGAGTTGAGTTTCTTTGGCAAGGGGGCAACATGTTGTTAGTCAGAACCGGGCCCGATACTGAGTTCGTGCTTGGACCTTGGGGACCATAGTTTGACTCAGATGGTGTAGGTAAGTCTCAATTTATGCCACAGTCTACAGAGAGTGGCTGTTTTCCTTTAGTTTGCTGTTCTTCAATGGGTCTCCATCCTTTGCTAGCCTGCCTTTTGTGAAATGAATTTTCCACGTTCAAAAGCAGCAGTGTTTTATTTTTGTTTTAGCTTTGCTTGGGAATGCAGAGCAATTCAATCAAGAGGAAAATACACCATGAAAAGCTCTGAAAGCCCCGAGGTCAAGGATCTGAAGTTACCCACAATATTAATGACAAACCAGCGGCTGCTCCATGGCAACGGGCAGTAGAATATGCAGCGTGGAAGCCGTAAGCAGTGTGGGACTCTGAAGGAGCACAACCGGGGGAAAAATGGAAATTACATGATGTTCCCTCTGCTCTGTGCTAGGACTGCCATGTACAGCCTAATCCCTGATGCTGGCATATCCAAGACTTTCAAGAGGGCCTGGAAGAGATGGAGAAAGGAGCTGGAGTTATGCTGCCCAGAAGTTTCTTTTTAGGGGGGAAATGTTTTGCAGAAAGCAAGTTAAAGTTACTTAGATAAAGCATGCTGATGCTAGGGAATCTCCATGCATGGCTTCTCCTTTGGGATTTCCTACTGGCACCAAATGAGTCGTTCCAAAAACTCAGTTGGTGGTGACTTTCTTTAGAGGTATGAGGCCCAGCTCTTTGCCAGAGCTGGGAATTAGCAGCAATAGGTTGTGCTTGTGGCTTCAGAGGGTGCTGTGCTTCTGGGTGGAGAAGGGAAGGAATTGTTTACAAAAACACCTCTAGATGCCACGTCTTATTATTTACTTCTACTAAAAATAAATTTCTGTGACCATCTCTGCTGCTTGGTTGTGCATGAGACAAACGACTGTAGATGTGGAGGGCTGTACTGTCAAGCTCCTGCATCCCGTGGCAGTGTAAAGGAGCAGGGAATGGGGCAAGGAGAGAATGCAGCTTTTCTGTGCGGGGCTCTGAGTATAGGTAGATACTGCAAATCTCAAAAGTGAGAAATCTGGGGCTGTACTGTCAAGCTCCTGCATCCCATGGCAGTGTAAAGGATCAGGGAATGGGGCAAGGAGAGATGCAGCTTTTCTGTGCGGGGCTCTGAAATTTGCAGTATCTACCTATACTCAGAAGTGAGAAATCTGTCAAGAAAAAAAAAATGCTATTCGTGTGAACATGGTCTTGCTGTAGTCACGGTCCTGCTGTTACCTTCATTCTTACTAGCATATGTGGCGCAGATGGGAGGCCTTCATTGTGCTCTCTGAAATTTGGGGTGCCGTTTTACCTTTCAGGAACTTGCATGCTGCAGTTGGTCCCAGTTTCTATCCGTGTAGTTCAGAGCTTCACAGATGCTTTTCTTTGAGCAGCAGCAACTGCAGCAAGTGGCTGGCCGTGTGGAACCTGCTTCTACAAACCACTCATGGTCCCCACAACCACGGCGTGGCCACTCCAGTCTGGAGTAAGTGTGTTCTTGGCACACTTTGTAAAGTGTGGTGAACCATCAGCCAAAGAACTTGGATGGCATTTATCGGCATTATGGCTTGTAGTTAGTGACAACATTTACTGCTCTGTGCATTATTCTGCTGCTTTTGCTCTTCACTTTGACTGTATAACAGCATCAGCTGTGTAAATGTGCATGGAACTTGGTAATCTTTGTACCCTTTTATTTATTTTTTTAAAAGAGGCCTCAACTTTCCAGAACACCAGAGAGATGGTTAATGAATCAACACCGGGTCATGGTCAACTGGATCCCTGAACAGCCCAGGGATCTGTTTTGCTATAACATCTGTTGCTATAGCATTTGTTCTGTACACTGGTGATCAGATGACCTAATTCTCTTTTGTGTCAGCAGGGAGCATGTTTGAGCAGGGAGAGGGCTGAGTTTTGAGGAAAGCCCTGTGCAAAAAAAAATCTGTCCATTGAATCTGGTTGCTTAGAGGAACTTAGCTGAACCAAGTGAATGAGAAGGGAGGAAAGAAGCATATAAGGCTTGGAGGAAACTGGAGGGTAGTTTGGCTTCGAAAAGGAAATGAGTAATGAAGGACAGCATGATTCTGGGGAAGAATATTAAACATCAGGAATAGAAAAGGCAGGGGAAGGAATACTGTCTGGAACCAGAGGAAGAAGGCTTTAAAGAAAAAAACAAAAACAAACCCAGAAAGTTGCTCTGGATAAAGCTGAGGATTGCAGAAGCAGTAATCTGTTGCTGTGAATGCTGCAAAGGACTGCTTAGCACCTAAAGTATGCCTATAAGACACTTCTGATGGTGTGAAAGGCAGTAGCTGAGGAGATGTTGAATTTGGCACGTCAGGGCTTTGCAGCTTCTGGACACTCTGGTGAGCAGTCTGCTTTGATGCACTCTTTGATCACTTAGGAAAAACTGGAATTACGTGACAGAAGGGAACAGAAAGTTCAGCTGGGACACGTGGCTGAGAAATGCGACCGTTTCCCTCAGTCAATTGGTGTTCCTTGAGCACCTTTTGATTACTTGTTCACCATATTGTTCAGTGTCTACTCAGCTGACTTTTGAGTATTTTACTTCTGAGCAGCATCTGTCACATCTTTCAACCTCTTCTAATGCTTGTGGCTCGGTAGCTCAGACCTTATGTCAAAAAGAATTGAGTCATTAGTACTGTTATTTCCTGATGCCGCTCAGCTCTCCAGAATCATCTAACTGTACTGACTTGGTTCATTTTTAACCATATCCTCTGCATGGATCCTTTTCTCCTCTTAATATGTAGTATATGTAAATATGTTAGACATTTACTTGACATTAGATTGAAATGGTGATAAAGGATGAGTGAAGGAGTGATGATGAAATGTGCATGAATGGATCACAAGGGATCTAGACGTAAATTTGGTTGACTAATGCCTCCAAAGCAGAAATGTGCACTGGATTCCTTGCGTGGCCAAAACTAGCTGACACCAGAGTACAACGGCATCCCGATCTGATAGAGATCTCCAGGAGTTGGGTATCTGTTTTAGAGCAAGTGACAGGACAAGACTGATGACCATGTTTTGGGCAGGAAAGAAGAGTTGCCCCTACAATCTACAGATACAGGAACCAGGGTGAGTTTGGGACTTTGGATGCTTCTGAATGGGACCTTCTGTGAGGATTTGTTAACATGCCAAGAAGCTTGTGACAGGGTTGGATGGATGGAAGGATTGGGGTGAATTCATACAAGGCTCTGATTGCCATACCATTGAATGCAGTTGCTGTGATGGATGGGCCTATCCTTTGGACACTCTAAGGACAATATTATACTCCCTGTGAGGTGTTTGGACATTCCTGCAGAGCTGGGAACTGTTAAAGTACCTGGCTATGTTAAGGGTGAAACGCAGCACAGACGTGATGGAGGGAATGAGGATAGTGCCCACCCATCATAGTGATGGGTGTCCTCTCTTGTGACCCTCACTTCACCGGGCAGTTACAGGGGACAAAGTGAGGAGGAGGTTTGTGTAAGTGCTGTCTGAGGGTGGTGATCTTGCTGGTCAAAATGGATGTTGAAGATTCAGCTGTCCCCAGCTTTAAACAGGCCCAGATGTTGCTCTTGAACTAAGAAACTGCAAATCTACTTCTCCGTGACGGATCTCCTGACTTCCCTTGTTAATCCCTTTATATTTCTTAACGTGGTTGTGTGGCTCTCGAGCTGCAGCTGGCCCATAGTAAGCAATGCAAGTGCAACTC
Source organism: Tinamus guttatus (assembly GCF_000705375.1). Next base: position 33,815 of record NW_010588324.1, on the reverse strand, counting down.
TTGTGCATTAACTATGTCATGTAACCAGCTGTGGGCCCTTTGGGAGGCTTCCCTGTGACTTGAGACCTATCTGGGGGAGAAAGTAAACCAGGAGGGGGCTAAACCTGCTATTACTGAGCAACCGACTTGGATGCATAGCCCAATACCAACCCATGCTAGAGCCATGAGGCCCCAGTGAAGCAGCTCTCCTTGCCTACGTGATGTATTTCTGGACTTGCAGAGTTATATGGTGCATGTCTTGTGGATTTTGGCAGCGCAACACTTCTGCTATTCAAAGGAAAGCAATAGGTTTCACTGGTAAGATCCTGCGTGTAATATCAGCAACAGCAGCTACAGATGGAAAATCACCAAAGTGCAGGTCATACTGACACGTTTTACTTCTGGCATCAGATTCCTCGGAAAAGATCCTGAGGAATCTGGGAACCGTGGCACATGATGGATTATTTCTGGTTTGGCCTGTCTCCTCCATGCAGCTTGTTTCTGACAGTCCGTGCTCCTCTTGACAGCCGGAGGCTTGTGGAAATGCAGCTCCTTGCTCGTTGCCTTTACTATTCCTGCCCTGCTAAGGGGCTGGCGTACATCTGAGTGTGACACATGTGAATGCTGATCATATGTCCTGAGGTGACAAAGTCCTGGAGTACAGTCTGCTCCGTTCTTTCCAGCAAGGATGCAAAAAATAATCATGCATGTTTGCCGGAGCCAGAAGGCATGCTAAAACTCCAGCAGTTACGTTCATCAGAGTTTGTAGGTGATCATTCACCCGGAGAGAGGATAGCATAGGTTACAGAAGAGGCAAATTTAAAGCCCACTGCTAATTTCTGATCTTTACCAGTGAAACCTGCAAAGACTGATTCTAGCTCTGATTGCTGACTTCCTGGGCGATATTTTCCTAGCTCTTCTGCCACGGTTTTTCTGCTGATGCTCTTGCTGCAGAACCAGAAGCCAACAGTGTGCCCGGGTAGTGTGGGGCAGGGAGCTGTGGTGATCTCTGGAAGCCAAGCGCTCCACACGGAGTGTGACACGAGGGGATGCCGCTCTGTGTCCTCGCGAGCTCGAGGCCCAGCCTGGTGCCACTCATGGGCCCTCTGTGCTGCAGATGGGGTTTGGGACACTCAGTACTTGTGCAAAGAGGGGCTTGCTTGGCTGTTACAAGAGATGCTCTTGCTCCGGGTTTAGCTGAGACTGCCTTGGTGTGAGGAAAGGAGAGGCACCTTTTTGCCCCCTCAAGGCTCAAAGGACAATTCTGTCAAGTTGCTGATATTTGTCACCATTCAGCTTCTCAGATGTCCCCTGAGGATGTCCAACAGTAGAATGCTACCTGTCCAAATCTCACCTCAAAGCACAGATCTAAATAAAGATGAGCCTGTGCAAAACTGCTGCATGATCCCATAGCTGAAACAGGTCAAAAACTAGGGTTGAAGCCAAGCTTGTAATGGCATTTTAGCCCTCGATCCAAGTTTTCTTTTAGAGTTCTGTGTTTATATAACCTGAATGGGCTGGTGGATAGACTCATACAAGCTGTGCAGTAACACCTTAATAAGCAGCTATTATGTTTATTGAAAACTAATGTCAATGTAAACTGGTCAGTGCTCCTTAATAGCATTAAACTATCACTTTAGCCTGCCTAGCAATTTATTTCAGGGTCTAGGCTTAGCAAAGGAGTTAAGCCCAGCTTTGGGCTCATCTTCTACAGCAAGGTACTTTTCCAGCAGTGGTCCCAGGGAAATAATGACAATAGCGGGACAGATTATTTTACCCTGGAGCGTATTTGAATGTCCCTCACATGGGTGCAAGGAGCTGAGTGGAAGCTTTAGTGGCTTCCTGCTTTGGGAAAGGCAAGGAGCAAGTTATGCAGATTGCCGCTTTCTGGGCACTGGGGCCGAATTTGTTCTATTAGTGAAGCTGCTGTCATAACACCCGAGTCCTAGGTATGCACAGGGGGCAACATGAGTCATTAGCTCTTGCAACAGTTCCAAAAAAAGAGCAAAAGTCCCGTACTGCTTGTTCGCGGCCTTCCTGGCGTTTGCACAGGGGAAGTCTGAAGCCATTCCCCTGCCATATTGTTTCCCAGGAGCATCTGCCAAAAAATGCCTGGTGCAAAAAATAAACCATGGCAAGTGCTGCCTGTTTCCATTACAGTAGGGGAATGACTGGCTTATGTAACATACAGCGTGAAACCATCGCAGAGATCGAGTATAAATATTGCTCTGTGGTGGAATGGACTGGGAGCATAGTTAACATTTTTGTGGCGAATGAAAAATCAGAGCTTGTTATCACTCATGAGGTTTCTCCTCTCTGCGTGTGTTTGTGTGCACCTTTCTATTTCAGTATGCTAAAATCTCTGGGTCGAATCCTGATATTCTGAGCCTATTTTTATTCACTTGCTACTCAGGCAAAACTTCCATTGACACTGATTGGAAAACTGCCTAAGTAGAGATTGCCCAGGGAATTCAGATTCTGGCTACAACCCCGCCTTTTTTTTTCTTTCTTTCTTTTTTTTCTTTTTTTCTTTTTTTTCTTTTTTTTTTTTTTTTAATGCTGAAATTCCCTTTTTTGAGGTTTGTCTCTCTATCTTTAAGTTCAGACTAGCAAATCCATGGCCGGTGCAACTCTGCGTTGCTCCCTGAGGCCTACCATGGGTTTTGCGTGGCAGGGGTCTCTTCTGCTGTGTGCTTGGGCTAGGCGTCTCATGCGTCTGTGGCCCTGCTACCGGGCCTGTGCAATGTGGGATTTTCCTCATGGAAAGGGATACGTGGCTGGAGCCAGCCAGTTGGCCATGGAGCTGTGCTGGCGTGCGCTGCCTGCGGATGTGGCACGCAGAGGGTTTTCCTTCTTTTTTTCTTTTTTCTTTTCCTTCTTCTTCCTTCCCCCCTCATTATTGGAAGCTTTTGGCATTTGATGGCAGAGATTCAAATGAGTTCCCTCCAGCCTCAAGGCTCTCCTGGTCATTTCCTGCTAACCTGCTGCTTCCAGGTTTGTTCCCCCTCAGCAAATGCCACCATCTCCTACACGGTGGCAGGTTGGGATTTGGCACAGAAGGCCTCGAAAGACACCTGGAACAAAACTGGCTTCTGAAGTGAAGCGTAGAGCCAGGAGATGAAACCATCCTCTGGGTGGAAAGGACTGTCAGGTGGCATCTCTGAACCTGGGGCAGCGAGCAGGAAAGATTCATTTCTTTGTATCATTACCTTGGTTTGGGGTTTTAGGCCACCGCTTAAATGCTGCGGTCACTACCCAGGAAGGACTGGATGAGGAAAAACCTGGATAAGTCCATCCTAGGCAGATGGTGCTGCAGGAAGGGGTGGTGGTAAGGAAATGGAGGAGTGGTGTTAAATGGAGAAGGGAATATGCCCGACACGGGCGCGAGCAGCTCTGCGGGCGATGCTGCAGGCCGCCTCCTGAGCGGGGCCGGGGAGCTTGTGGTGTGTGAAAATAGCCCAAATCCCCAGACCAAACTGCCCTCATGCTCTGATCCCTCTCTCACCGTCACCTCACCCAGCCTGTGTTTTGATTAACTCGTGCCATTTTCTAGCTCTTCTTGGAATTGGCATCCAGGAGTTGTGTGCTCTGTGCGCAGTGCTGGTTGTGGCAGAGGGGCCGGGGAGCTTGTGGTGTGTGAAAATAGCATCAACAAGAAGAAACTCCCCAAATCCCCAAACCAAACTGCCCTCATGCTCTGATCCCTCTCTCACCGTCACCTCACCCAGCCTGTGTTTTGACTAATTCATGCCATTTTCTTGCTCTTCTTGCATTTAGTGCCCTGGAGGTGTGTGCTCCGTGCGCAGTGCTGGTTGTGACAGGTAAGTGATGGCTTGCAGAGCGGTTTGCTGATGGATGACTGTGGTGCTGTAAGTCCCCCTTACTTGCTACCAGTCACCTTTGAAGGCTCCTTTTGGCAGTGACATGCAAAGGAGGAAGAGCTGCATCAACTAATGGAAATAAAGGGCTTTTCCTTGGATTAGATCCTGAGGTGTGACAGCTATTCTACGTTTTTGAGCCATGTCCCAGTGGTTGGTAATGGATGGCACTGCAGAGCTTAGCACTTTCTGAACAACAAAGGTCACCCCAGATCTCCAAAGGTCCTTGTACCACTCTGAAACAAGTGGCCATCGGTGTCTAAGAGCCCCCGCTTCTCCATCCCTTCCCGTTGCTACCAGCATGGCACGGGCAGCTTGTGGACTGGGTGCGCTGCGATGAAGCTGTGTATGGATATCCCAAAAGTGGTCATGGAAGAGCTACCAAGGGCTTATTGCTGTCTCTGCAGGGAAACAAATCCCAAGTCATCCAGCGATCCATGGTGGAACCCACGGTCCTGTTTGTTGGCACAGTGCAAACCTCTGAATATCTTCAGAAAAGAAAAAAAATCTTTATTTTGCTCCCAGGCCCAATAATCATTACAGAGAAGTGATGTCCAGCTTGTATAGCCTTCAGGAGGAGATGTGAATACATCAGAGGGAAACCCAGTGGTTGTTAGTTGCATATGAAGCTTTATAGCAGTAGCAGATGGAGTACTGCTAAACTAAGAGGTGTTTCTATATGAACATTAATCAGTGTTAACTTAATGTTCTGCAAACTTAATATACTTCCAGGGGACTTTGAGTGCTTTATTATCTGGCCAGAGACAGATCTTGCCCCCAGAACTAATGTTGCATGGCCTGCTATTCATTACAGTGCTAATAAAGCTTAAGATGAGCTTAAAATCCACACCCTTTTTAAACATCAGACAGTTTGCCCCAATGACATGAGTGGAGCAGGAAAATTCCTTAGTCAGCATCAAAGGCCAGGGTTCAGTTTCTTGCCCTCTGATGTGACAAGTTACCTCAACTCTTGGCTTAAGCAGTGGATTCAGCTGCAAAAGATAGATCTGACTTCAGATGCATCCCTGAACTTCCTCACCCTCTAGGAAAACAGTGATGCCATTCTTGGGACATCTGCAGAAGCTGGAAAACGCAGAAATCCCTTGTGTGCTGCAAGCTGTTTTCATGAGGTTTCCAATCAAGTATTTGGCAAACAGAGCTGAGTAATTTGGAGAAGGAGTCTCTGATCTTCAGTTTCATTCATTACTTCACTTAATATGTAATTAGAGCTGGATAAAATACCATTAGCCACTAATTCCCTGTTACTGATGAAGATGAAATCGAGTTGCCCTTTTAAGTGTCTTATTTCATGCTGCTTAGTGCCTGAGCCTACAGAGAAATCTCTCTGAAATATCTCTTCAGAGCAAGCAAAGCAGGATCTTCCTTGACCTGGGCAGGAGCTGCACTCCAAACTCAGTATTTAGGGTTTTGGTTCAGATTCTCATTTTGGGTGACTTTTGAAATGGTCTCAAGGGATCACAAGGCTTCCTGTGTGTTTCCCATAGGACATGAATGCCACAAGATCTCTTTTGTAGTCCTTGGCTTCCCCAACCTTTCCAGGAGTATCTGTGCAAATGGGAAGAGCAAGGACTAGGCTCTGTTTCTCATTCTCCAAGCTACTTGGATGCAGTCTGGTTCTTCTCCAGGTGCCATAGAGAGGCATGAGGAGAAATCAGTGCCAAAGCTAATACTTGCTGCCCCGTGGCACAAGGAGGAGCACGGGAAGCAGGCATCTATCCCTATCCATATACCCAGGCATGCCTGACCCCTTTGCAAAGCATAAAACTGCCAGAGGAGAAGTGATGTCCAGGAGCATGAGGACCTTAGGAGTCTGCACACAACCATCTCTACTCTGGGTTTTTACTGTGAGATCTTAATTTATTTGCATGTAAAAGCACAAGCAAATAAGAAAGCATCCAGCGTGAGCTTCTTGCTTCCCTTTAAGTTGTGGGTAATCAGGACTTACTTTACAATGGTATTTTGAGGCTTCCTTTCTTAATATTTGCTGTCTGGGGCAAGATGCCCAAAAGAAGGTGCTAGGAACAAAGCATCCTTATCGATACCAGCACCCAGCGACTCCAGTTTCTAACCCAGACTTTCAGGTTTCTGAGGAAATGCAAGGGAGGAAGCACTTTTCACTGCAGGGCAATGACCACTTTAATCACCCCAAGGAATCACTTTGCCTTCTTGAATTACCGTGTTAAAAGGACTTCTCATTAGGCTGCTCGGGGAATCTCACTGGCCAGGGCTGAAGCAAGAGAGCTGGTACACACAATGTAGTACTTTGTGTTCGGTCATAAGGAGCCCCATTTAGTTCTTCTTTCAGTTTCCACTAAATCTACGAGTGCCTGTGAATTCCCTTTCCTTGTGATTTGTCAACAGGACTCATGATCATGTCCACAGAGAGTTAATTATGATATATTTGACATAAACAGGACTCATGATCATGTCCACAGAGTTAATTATATTTGACATGCCTTATTATAAACAGCAGCTGCAGGCCTAGATGTATAGAGCGGGCTTCCTCCAAGTCTATCATATGGTCATATCAACCCAAGCTAGAAGGTCACAGCTATTCAGGAGACCTCATTAACTACAAACTGATACTTTCACTGAGTAATTTTGCTTCATCCTGTACTAGGGGGAAAAAACCAGTTGTCTTTGGATAATGAGGCCACTTGGTATGGGCATGTATGTGACTGCAGCTTCACTTTTTTTATGGTGCTTTTGCTTAGATGTTCTGTTTTTTCTGCAGGACATGGTCGGCTCCTTGGCTTGTTTTAAAAACAGTGACATAGTGGAGAGCAGATCACAGGGATCTCCCTAAGCTTAGGCAGGAGGAAAGAGTATTGCTAAGTTTGTACCCTTTTCTGTGTATTTATAAGCAGAATCAGCTAAATAAAATACAGGGTTCAGACTACCTCACCCTGGGGCTTATTCTCCCTCAGGAAATAGGGAAAACTTTGTGACCTCCTGCCCCACCTTCTGTCTTAAGGCAGATTTATCCCCTTTATTGGATGTTCTTACTGCAAGGGGTTTAGCATATTGGTTCAACATACCTGGAAATCTGTGATGCAGTTAATTCTCTGAGGGACACTTCGGAGAAGAGACTGTCACCCTCTAAGGAAATTCCTGAGACTAGATGAGGATTGAGAGAGTCTTTTGGGCTGTGTTACACCGGCATTCTGCCATTGCATGCTTAATAGCATAGGGAGCTGAGAGCTAGCCCTGCACCAGCAATGCTGCCCAGAGGAGTAAGTAAAAAAGGAGAAGTTAAGTGAGGAAGATGAGTGCCCGTGCTGCTTCAGGCAAACACAGAACCTGATCCAGCCTAGGACCGGCTAGGATGTTGTGTGGATAATGCTGAGCAAAACAGCTAGGACACAAGGAAGAGTGTGTATGGTCCTTATTTTACTCTGGCAAACTCAGCTAAGTGCTGTGGTGGTGCTTAATGAGTAGTTGTGCCACAGTAGTTGTTAACCAGAGAGGAAGAAACCCAGCTTGTCCACAGACAGGTCCCTGCTGATCCCAGCAGCTACTCGACCGCAGTGGCAGTGTAGTTTGCAGTCAAAGGTGTCCTCATGTGTGAGCAGAGACTGCAGAGAAGAAGGGGCAGGTAATTGCAATTTATATTGCAGTTAAGAAGCACCTTTTGCAATATAAGATTTATAATGCAAATAAGATGCACCTGAGGATTCATCTCTAAGGGTTATCACGTGGTGACTAGGGCCGTTTTTGTCACTTTGTTCGTGACATTTGACTAGGGCACTAATCAGTGTTTGCTACAGCTAGGTGCAAATTGCCGAGTGGGAAGGGGATTCCGAAAGCCCCTGGTCCATGCTGTAACTACATGTTTGTAGATGTGCATGCATATGAAGATGTTGATTGCTACAGGTATGCTGGCACAGTATTTCACTATCACTGTAATTTTAAAGCTTTGCCTAAGCTAAATTCCAATTTTTTGTGTCTTTTTTTGATACATACTAGTGTTTCAACATAGGTGGTTAAAAGTTTTGTGTTAATGAGCAATGAAGTAAACAAAAAATTCTCAAAAGATGGAAAGAGAAGGAAGACTGAGATTTTGGCAGCTACAAGGTAAATGACCTTCTCCAGTATTAAAGAGACATTTTGGGAGGAGCTTTGTTTGGAGAAAGGGGGTTGCAGTGTTTTGCTTTACTTTAGTTTTGTTCTTTTAACAAATGGCAAAGGACTTTTAAGGGGCCCTGCCAGTTTAAATAGAGTTAATGAAATGTCTTCAATTGTATCCTGACTGGAAAGCTAAGGAGGACGTTGGCAAGATCATTTTTACACCTGTACAAAACTTGTTGGTATTTGTTCAGCTAAAGCGATAGTCCCTTGGTGTTATAGATGGAAGAGTAGTTGTTCACAGCCAGACTTTTCTGGGAGGGTGCAAATTCTTCAAAAGCTCAGTAAATTATTACCCTCGTGCCCTGCTGCCCGCTGCAAGACGGTTCCCGTCGTTGCTCGCTCCTAACGTCCCTGTCGGTTCATGCTCATTGCAGAGCAGATCCCCAGGTGCAATGCACTGCTGACGTGGCTACAGAAAGGCCAGCAGATGATCAGAAATGTGGCAAGCCCAAGGCCCACGCTCCTATTACGGTTCTCGTGATGCCAAACCCAGATCCCCAGGTGCAATGCACTGCTGATATGGCTACAGAAAGGCCAGCAGACGATCAGAAACATAGGGCCCACGCTCTTATTACGATTCTCATGATGCCAAACTACTTCCCTGCCAGCTCGGAGCCTCTGGGCAGGCTCCATTCACGAGAATGTCCCTCTCGTGGCCCAGGGGATGCACTAAGGGCACAGCCTTCCAGCAGGTTGGCTCTCCCTCTTAGCCTGCATCACCCTGTGGAGGAGCCTGTCTGTCACTGCAAGGACTCTGTGTTTTGCTTAGCACACAGATACATAAATAGATCTTGCCTTAATGAAACTGAAGCTGTTTTGAGTCCTATTTGTGGCAGAAGGCAGCTACTAATGGAATAAAAATCCATAAATATAATCTTTCATGTCTATGGCTTTCTTGTCCAAGTATGTTGATGGTACTTCATAAGAAAACTTTACCATAGACCATGCTCAGTTGTTAACTGTAATTATTGCCATAGCATGAGAGAGGCTGAGACACAGGAGACTCAAGTGCTGCTAGGAGCAAAGGGAAAAGAATTAAACGTAGGCTTTGACCTGCCTCCTTTCTCAAGAGCTAGCCCATGCTACTCCTGCAGATGTGCCAATATTCTTCTGGATCACTTCAGAGCTTTTGATAAACAGTTTAAATGATAATTTGGCATATATCGTGTGCTGGAGGCTATGGGTTCTCATATTTCTGAGTGAAGAAAGGCTTTGGACCTAATATAAACCAGTCAGTGCTAGAAGAGGGAAGCAGTAGCTCTGGTTATGGCCAGAGACGCAAAGTTTTCCATATTAAGGGTGCAGAGTCCTGAAAAGCCAGGGCAAATGATGGCCACTTTGTGTGCTGCCCAAGGCCCACGGGCTGTATATCCAAGGACAGGCTTTAGACCTGTATTTGCAGTACCAACACATTTACTTGCGTGTAGAAACTGAGCATTTGCTCGCACAAAATGAGCAGTGGCACTCAAGGAAGAACATACTGTCTCTGCTCTCTGTTATTTGTCCAGACTGCAAATGGAGAAAAAAAAAAAAAAAAGATTTCCTATGATATTTGTCTCTGATGTTGTAATGTTGCATTTATTTACTTGTACGTACTTAGATTTCTAAACTAGATTGCAAGATTATCTGGGGTCATAAAGTTGGGATGAGATTTCCTGCATGGTGTTGTATATGAATACACTTGAACGTATAATCTGAGCCTGAAAAGATGGTGCTTGTTATTAGGGAGTAGAGACTGGGCACTAAGAGACCAGACGCTAATGGAAGGCAATGCAACGTAATGCTTATAGAATTAAAACAAGAGCGACGATTCTTCTGTTTCAAGTCTCCTGTTGATATTTCTGCTGATATTTCTGTATCTTTGGGCAAGTTCTTTAAACTTGCCTTAGTTTTCCTAACTGTATTATAAAGGAAATACAGCCTGAGTTATAAAGGGCGATCTGTCTATATATTTTTAGCCAAGGATCTGCAAAGTGTTTAACAACCTGTAAGTCAGGTTCAAAACAAGCTCAGCTGGTCCGGGCACAAGGAAACGTACAGGAATAGTGTCCCGCGTTCCTGGAATGTACCCGTGTCTGGGACTGAATGTTACAGCAAGGCACTCGTAGCCTGGCACAACGGGCTGCAGCAGGGTGGAGAGATCCAGCGTTCAAACCAGCGCCAACACGGAGCCAAAGGTACCCGAGTGTGCCCCGCTCATCGCATCTGATGCCACGTTTCTAGTCTTGCCATCCAGACAGCAAATACGCTCTTGAATTTGGCCTCAGAAGGTAAGGGATGTAACCATGGGGGTCTTACCCTAGCATTGCAGGACGGGGGTCTGTATAGAGATACAGCCACAAAGCTGCAGCTCACGGCATCATGGATATTTTGGAACACTGATTTTCAAAATAAAAACACACACCCTTAAAAAAATCCAAAGTTTGTCTCTCTTCAGGCTCTACAGGTCTTGGCCAGGTTCTTCTGAAGGCCCTAAAAATAAGTGCCCTCTAAACAGTAAATAGCTACACTAGCAGACCCTAGCTCTATGCGTTAGATCTAGAAATATAAGTAAGGTAAGTAAAGAACTCAGCAAGGCCAAACGCCCAATACTGCTGGGGTTAATCTGCTGGGAGCATTTTCATTAAATATAGAAACCAGTTTTCCATTTCACAAACCAGTTATGAATCTCTATCTATATTTAAGGAGGACCTGGCCTGGCCCCGGACGAGCCTGATCAGCCTCTGTTGCAGAGCTGTGGTAGGTGCCTGCAAACCTAGTTGATGTGCTGGGAGGAAGCTGACAGGTTGTAGCTCAGCTGTGGAGCAAGGACATGAGGTTTTTTCCGTACTTTCTTCCTGGAGAAGATTTCTTGAGCTCTAGTCAAGTCTTCAGAGGTGAGGGAAGAGGTTTGTCTCTGGTTCCTCTTTTCCTGCCTGTTGAGGCCTCCTCTTCACAGCCTCCTTGCCCAGGGACATGCTGCCATACCAGGGGATCTCCTTGCTAGCCCTGTGCTTCTCCAGGAGGGTCTATTTGAGTTTTCTGTCTGGTCAGCTAGGACATGTGAAGTAATTTGATCAATCAATCCCAAAATCTGTGGGAGCAGGTCGAGTTTGATGCCTCCCCTCGTTAGCAGAAGGTTTAAATGCTGTTTTACAGGAGTGTTCCTCTGGCGTGTTTGGGGCTTCCAATGCATTTTCTTAATACCTATTTGTGTTCTCAAGTCTAGAGGCAGGGTGCATAAAACTGGCCTCTCCTTGTTAGACAGTGACATTGAAAAGGTGGCCCTGCAAGCACAGGGCTGTGCCCGTCCTTGCTAAAAGCCTCCGTCTGGAAACGAGCGTGTCTGTGCTCAGTCCTATTCCGATCCAAGCCCTGCATTCCCTGCCGAGGCTGTGCCAAGACTCAGCCATTTCTCATGGTGATCTCTGGGACACCTGTCAAGCAGGAGCTGGGCCGAGACCAACAGCTCATTCCAGATGCCACCAAGCAATCCTTAGCTCCTAACGACTCCCAGCCATCGCCGTGCTGAGCACGGCTATAAACGGTCACTTGAGAGGGAAGGGCTTTTTCCTTCCCTTGACTAGGCTCCTCGGTTTGCGTTTCTCAAACCTGCCCAAATCACTGCGGTTGCATGTCCCCTGCTTGGAAAAACGACGTTATGAGCATGGTTCCTCTGATCCCTTCTCCAGAAAGGTCCAGCTTTTCTGGAAACAGTTCACATAGGATTTATTTTTTTTTATTATTTTTTTTTATTTTTTTTTGCTGCTATTTGCCACAAAAAGCCAAGAAATTAAATGCTAAGGTTCAGGACACAGATCAGCAAAAGTCAAGGGTGAAACAGTTGCCTGTAGAAATATCCTAACAAACCAGAAGGAGGGTTCAAAATAATCAGTTGTGAATCACTTAATCATTTCAGTGC
>NW_010588324.1:0-18714 GCF_000705375.1 Tinamus guttatus | reverse complement strand
ATGATGACAAAAGAGTGGGGAGGTGGGAGGTAGCACTTTTATTACTATGAGTACCACAGATGTACACAAAACGTCCAAGTAGCATCCCTTAAAGAACATTGATATAAAAAGGTAAGGAGATGGAGACTAATATAGAGGTAACTATCTGTAAATTATTGGGCCTGAAGGCTAACAGACAATAAAAATCACCTTCCTGTAATGAAATATGTACAGGAAAAAGGAAGTAAGGCTTCCTTCTCCTTGTTCAGCAGAGCCTGTTCGGTTCTATGGCTCTGAAACACCTCACTTGTGTGGTGGTGGAGAGGGCTGTTTTATACACACACACACACACACACACACGCACACACATATATCTATGTCAAGTTGTCCCTGGTCTGTTTTTGCCTGAATTCCCCCCCTAAATATGAAGATAGTTTTAACCCATGCTAGCACCATCTCACAGAGGAGACAGCTCGAAGCCAGAATATGTCTTCTTGCAGCCCTGCGTTGCAATGAGGATGAAGGCTGAGGTATGCAAGGCAAAAGTCCTCTTTGGTTCCATTTGGGTGTCCAGAGACATGTCCTGTAATGGGACTGAAATGCAGCAAACCAGAGAGAGCAGCCCCTGCTCTTAGTGGTGACAGGACGACTTGTACTGCCTGGCAGTCTGACTAGGCCGGTCACTGGCACCAACTGCAGCTAAGTCGTAAATCAGGGCTTTGTGTTGAGAAATATCTTCAAAAGTCCCCAGGCGCCCAAGAAATGTCATTTTATAGCAGGAAACTGGGAAGAAAAAGAATGTCTTTGGATAGAATACTGGAAAGAGCTCTAAAATTCCCCTCTACTTGGCTGAAGGAATACTTGTCAGAGAGAAAGTCCAGGAAAAGAACAGTGTAAAGGAGAGAAAAAGAGGATGCCAAGCTTATTCTGAGCCTCACCAGAGGAAACAATCTTTCAAAGTACAGAGAAGAGGAACAGAATTGGGTGCAATGAGTCCTCTAATGCACGTATAACTTTTAGGGGTATTACCCCCACATCTGTGAGAAAACCAGCACATGTGACATCTAGTTTGGTGGGGAGAGAAAAGATCTTAGTGTGAGTTTGCTTAACTTTGTGCCAGCGAATGCCTCCCAAACTGCAGTGAGTGGTTGAACTGTCCCCTCTAAACAGGGGAGCTTTGTTTGAGGGAAAAGCTCTAGGGTCAGGGTGCTGCTGTTGGAGCTGATGGTGGGACCCAAATGGAGCCCAAGTGGATGGGCAAATCCCTGCAGAACCGGGTAATCCTTGAGCTGGAACCAGAGCCAAAATATCCTTGTCAATCGAGTTCCCCAGGAGACTTTCCGCTTGCTCTGTAGATATTTTTCTTTTAAGCCCAGTGGTAAAGTGATAGCAGAATACATCAAATGGAGCCCAAGTGGATGGGCAAATCCCTGCAGAACTGGGTAATCCTTGAGCTGGAACCAGAGCCAAAATATCCTTGTCAATCAAGTTCCCCAGGAGACTTTCCACTTGCTCTGTAGATACTTTTCTTTTAAGCCTAGTGGTAAAGTGATAGCAGAATACACGTAATAGCTCTAAAATTATCTTTGCAAGGTTGCTGTTTTTTAAATGATCCTTTCCTTCTTATTTCCCGTAGGAAAACACTACCTTCATGCCATGCTCAGGAAAGCATCAGTTGCAAAGCGAAGACATAAAATTAAGTGAGCTGAAATTTAAGACTTGCTATTGCAGCAGTGACGCTCAACAGCAACGCGCAGCAGCTGCAGGGTTTCGTTACTGTCACTTGCAAAAGCCTACAAGTCCCTTGCTTGTGCCTTGCTTCAAACCAAAGCTTGCAGGCCCAGAGACACCATTTTATCAGTAGGAACCTGCTAGCACAGCATTACATCCAAGAGACTTCTGATATTGCTGTGGCACTAAAGTGTGATTTTAATATCCTGGATTGTTCTGAAAATCTGAGCTGCCTGATTCCAGAGGCTTGTGTGAGTACGGTTACTTCAGTGCTTAATGGGATTTATGTGCAGAAATGTAATGGGTTTCTAACATACTGCTACAGCATGGGAGGAGGATAAAATCAAGTCAGACGGAGTTTGGAAATGGAATTCAGGAGAGCCAGTTAGCACAGGATGCCGGAAACAAGAGTTCTTGCAAATGCAAATATAGATGTAAATGGAGGGAGAAAAAAAAAAGGAAGAAAAAGAAAAGAAGAAAAGAAAAGAAAAGAGGAAACGACCTTCCTCAGCTCTTAATTGCAGCTCCTCTTTGGTCAGCCCACGCTGAAAGTTTCACCCTTCCCAATACCGTCTGTTGCGGGGTCGTGGAGCGGTGCAGACCGGGTGGGGGGATGCAGGGCAAGGTCCCCCGTTCCCCTAAGCGCCTCCTTCCAGGGAGCAGTTTCCCAGGAGGCCTCCAGCCCCATTCCAGGTTCCCCCCTCGAGCCTCTAGCTGCGGGACAGGTACGAGGATAATAATAATTATAGCAATTATTAATAATAGCGGCTCGGCGGGGGTTTCTAGCAGCCGCCAGCGTGCAGCGACGGCCCTGGTGCCCGCCCCCTTTTTTTGGGGGTGGAGGACGCCCCGTCCCGCTCCATCCTCCCCTGCCGGGATGGGGACCTCCCTCTGCTGCCAGATGTTGGGCAGGAAGAGGGTGGATCGGCGCTGGGGTAGGGCAGGGACTAGGGCGCGTGGGGCCACTCCTACAAATGGCAGCATCCCCGCACATCTGGCGGGAGGAGGGTTTGGGAAGCGGCTCTGCCAGGAGCACGGCAGAACAGGGATGAACAGGGAAGGTGCGAGGCGGGGATGACTGGTAACGGCTCTGCCTGGTTATTTATTTTTGTGGGGTGCTGTGGGGGCGTGGGAGGTTCCCTGTTGATAGATGAGTCACATAGCGAATGCACATGTGTCATACAGGGTGCAAGAGGAAGAAAAAGGATGCGGATTAGGGGATTAAAGAGCCCTCCTGCTGTCAAGGGGTGATTGGCAGCTGGCGGTGCCGTGCTAGCTGTGGGCTGCACAAGCTCCTTGCTGCACTTCAGGATGCAGATTGATCCCGTTTCATGGCCAAAGCTCAGCCTCTCCGAAGGGTGGGATTCCACTGGCTGCTCAAGTCCCCTGACTCCAATGTGAGGAGCTGCCAGGTCCAGAATTCACATGGACCCTCCGCATCCTTCCAGGCGTTTCCTGGTGGCAGCAGGTTAGTGCAACTATAGGCCTGGCAAGAGAGATGGGACCGTGGAAGGGGAAATCAGTCTGTCCCAGCAAAAAGCTGGGTGTAAACTGAGCACCAGCATTTGGGTCAGCAAAGCAACTGTGCCAAGGGTTAGGGATGTAGGTGGTGTTTTGGTATCGTGTTGGTGGAATGGGCAAAATACTGAAGGATTTTCTGCCTCTGATCCATCTAGTACCTTCTTTCATAGTCTCTTTTCTTTTGGCTTTGTTTTTTTCAGAATAACTCTGTGATACAAGAACGCCACCATGAAGGGTGAGGAAGCCCGACAGAGGAGAAGGGAGGGCAGGACTAGGAATGGAGAGCGATCCAGGCACAAAGGGAAGAACAAGGGTAAACACAGAGAGAGCCGGCCTGGCAGCCACGAGGCAGAGGATGCCTGTTTGCTTGCACAGCAGAAACTGTTGGCTGAGGAGAAGGTGGCCATGGCAAAGCCGCGGGAAGAGTCGGCCGCTGCGATCTGCCTGCAGGTGCTCCTGCCATACCTCCTGGCTGGGCTTGGCATGGTCTTGGCAGGCATGGTTCTGGATTACGTGCAGGTAAGGGCAAGGAAGGTATCTCACGTATCTGGGATGGGCAGGTGGGAGGTTTGTCTTCAGAGGCAGAGCATTTTCTCTGGAGATGACAAAGGTGAATTTGCGGCAGATTCTCACACAAGTGTATGCTTCACATAGTCCATAATTACTTCATGCAGCTCTCAGGAAAAATGATTTCATGTTTTTCTGGACCTTTATGCTCTCTGTAGGCAAAAGGCAACATGGTGCTGAAGAACATGTGAATTATCTGAGGTACCTACGTAGATGTAGTTCTAGAAAGCTCTTCAGCCCTTCCTTCACCGCCCAAGGAGGCGGCCTGCCCAGCACTGCCCAGCAGGCAAGTCCAGCCTGCCTGCGCTTCCTACCCTTTTCTAAGGCCTTGTAGCAATCACTTAAATCCTTGAGGCTCTTTCTAGTCTGTGACACCGATTCTGTGCCAGTCAGAATCAGACCTTGCCTCTCATAGTGAAACAATGCACAGCTTTAAAGTAGTGACAAGGACTTAATTTTAGGCAGTTTAAACCTATAGTTATTTCCAGGCTGTAAATTGTTATGGCTTTGTGCTCTGGGTTACGCTCACTGCTCTGTGCCTTTTGTTAATCTGTGTTATTTGACTAGCTACCTGTTGGGTCAGGCTGCCCTGAGCTGTCTGA
Organism: Tinamus guttatus; assembly: GCF_000705375.1. The sequence goes on along the minus strand of NW_010588324.1, from coordinate 14,314 downwards.
TACAGTGACATGGGAACTACTGTGCCTGCATGGACCTGCTTTCCCAAAGCTGGAGCTGTGTTCCTTTGCTAACAGCCCTGAGCTGATCTCCTTAAGCTAAAAGGCTGCATAGGCCTAGGAGTGGCAGGATGTCCTTAAATGACTTTTGCATGTACTCAATATATGGTAGAATACCTATTCAGATGAGAAAACACCAAGGCAAATCTGGAACGCAGTCACAAACTACTTTTGGTCTCCTTTGATATTGCTGTGAGAATCTTGAGCAGCCACTTTCAGTTTTATTTTTAGACTATTTGGACCTGCCCTTCCCTATGGATCTCTGTGTTACCTCCAAGCCTGAGATATTAAGGCATAAAATAGATTGCAGATGGATTTGTAGTGTTGGAGGTGTTTGTTTTTTTGCCTTAGAGTGTTCTTCTCTAGGAAGGGGTGGGCCACTAATTAGAACAAAATGTGAAGTAAGCCTCATATTCCTCTGAAACCACAGAAATCTGGTTTCTATTTTAGGCAAATAGTTCAAAATAAAAGCTTCGTGTTATTACATAGAGCCTGGGAAATCAACCCATCCAACATCACATAGGAAAAATAGGTCTTTGCCTGTTAGCACAGCAACATCCTCTGTGTGAGCAAGGACCACCTGAGTGCATCTCCTGGTGGCCTGGCTGCAGCTAGGAGTGGTCCTCCCTTTCTGTCAGCCAGACGTGTTCAAATAGAGACTGTTTCTGCTCTAGCTGCTCCTGGGCGATGCTGCTTGTGGCTAGCTGGTGAGGTCAGTGGTCTAGCATAGGGAGAAGGGAGCATTCCCTTCCCCAGGCTTTGCCATGAAGGCTGGTGCAGCTCTGAGGGTCATCTTTGTCTCAGCTGGTTGTGGTCTATCTGCTGCTTGGCCACACTCTCTTTTCTTCATAAACTTGGTGCATATTTTCACAGGCAAATATGGTGTGCCTCTGCCAGAAAATGCAATATATCCTTGGCTGGTGCATGAAGTGCAAGCCTTTATCAGAGACTCCTTAAATGCATAATAAAATGACCTAGCGTACATGCCCGGGTGACCTGAATCAATTGCCTTCTCTGCACGTTGATTCATCAGTTGGAGGCTTTTTATGGTACTTACTTGGAGAGAGTCGAAGTGTGATAAATGCATAACCCCTGGCAGGCTGCAGCTTTAGTACAGGATGTTTTGCGGCTGGATTTTTTAGTGGTATCTCAATCATTCAGACTATTGATATTTCCTTCACTCTAATGTTCCTGCCTGTCAGCAGCCCAGTCAGCAGGTATGGTGACATTTGGGCCTGGTTATGCACATTATCAGACATCTGCAAACCTGTGGCTCCTGCCCAATGACTTGTCTTTTATTCTTTATTTACTGAGTGAGTCTGAGCAGATTTGGGCCTTCAGTCTGCCACTTCCTGGCTGGCATGAGATTGGCTTATGTGTGGATTTATTATTATTATCATTATTTTTTAATTAACATCCGTCTCAGAGCCACTGTGAACTTCCCTCCAGTTAGATCAACTGAAATGATCTTCCTCTCTAGATTTCAGCCCAGTGGAGCAGTATTAGGTGGAAGAGGCACACAGGTACGTGTCAAGCCAGTGAGGAAGGCTTGATAGGTTTCTGCTGTCCCAGAATAACCTAGAAAGTAGCCAAAGGACAGTCCCGCATCTGCAGCCAGGGCTCTTGTCCTGTAACCTGCTGTGCTTCCATAGAAATCTCTGCCATCTCAGCCCATTAAGCCTTGTTCTTTGGTTCACGTGCCTTTAGACTAAAGGAAATGCACCATCCAAAATAGCTGAGAGCTCCTTATGTTCCCTAAATATCTATGAGGCCAAAAATATGCCTTGTTCTGCCCAAGCCAGCATTGCACTTAGCTGCAAGCTGGGGAGTCTGTCGCTGGGGCAGAGTCCACAGCACATTAATCTTTACATCTCTCTGCAGAGAATGTCAGGGAATGGGCTGGTTAGTACAAAACATTATCAGTAAGGCAGTGTAATTTAAACGTTGAATTTGAACTGAACTGAGGAGCTGATAGGTTTCCTGCCTACCACTGAGCACTTGCTTTCAGTTGTTTGCCTTCACTTGGGCATGGCTGTGTTTGAACCTGTGGTTAAATAGTGAAGAAAGCATGCCTGTCACCTACTAACCCATTCCTATACCCTTTCCTACTAAGATGTGTTTTCAGAGCCTTTTGACCTTTTGATCCAGTTAGTTTGCTGAAATTATTAGAAAAGAGCCCTGACAGAAAACCATGACTCCCTTCCCCACATGCTTGGCTTTAAGTTGCAGAATATCCTGCTGTCGTTACTGAGCAGGATACAAATTCCATGGCCATATGTGGTCGTGACGTAGCTCCGATTCCTGGGCATGTCCCAGCTGTTTGACTATGGAGACGCAGGGATGAGACCCCCAGCTGTAGGGCCGGGGGTGGTTGTTCCCGGGAACACTCACAAGCGACGCGTTTCGCTTTAGGACAGGAAGAGACACGAGCTCGCCGCGTGCCCCAAAACGGTCGCCCTTTCTCTCCCTTGCTTGTGGAGCAGTGAGATTATGGAGCTACCTTAAATAAGCTCCAGCTCTGACTCTTATCTTGGCCTTTGAAAACTAGCAGAAAGTTGAAGTGATGACAGCAGATAAGGGTGTTCACTTTTGAAGCTTATTGGCTGGTTCTCTGCATTTTTTTTCCCTCTGAAAGCCAGTCATTCAGAGGTATAGCTGGCATACGCTGACTGTTACATCTCGCTGAGACCACGGAGGGGACCGCAGCGGCCAGGGTCTATCTAGAAGGGCAGATCTTCTCTCACCAGCTGGTTTAGCTGTGTCACTTGCCTGGAAATGGTACCTGCATAAGACTGTCAGCAATGAGAAATGTGGACTCATGTTTTCCTTGACCTTTCGTCACCTTGGAGGACAGCGAAGCAGAACCCGGTTGTTAACTCCGTACCTCCTCGGCCTTGGAACAGTGAGAAAAGTTCAATGTTGCTTGTGGTGGGAGTGAGGGAACTGGGGCTGGTTCGGAGCAGCTTGTATATTAAACTATCGTATCAAAGGCAAGCGGCAGTCTGACAAGAAATGTAACCTGAGGAGAAAGGACACTAGTGTGTTTGAGCACGCTGAGGGATTCTTGCATGACCTGTCACTCTCTTAATGTCGTAGCCCGAGCAGGTCTTTCTGGTTTTTATGAAGGTGGTGGGAGCTGAATGGGGTATGGGCTCATTTCTGTTCATCCACGGACATCTCTACAATCTTCTTATCTCTTTTTTAATTCCCTTCTGGATATAACTTGGAGAAATAGTGTCCGTCAAATTCGCTGCCACCTGGACTCAACCCAGCTGAACTGCTTTTGGAAGATACTCTTGCTTGCATCCCTCTGGAAGTCCTTCTAGGAGGAAGAGAAGCTAAATAAATTTATATTCGTTGTTGCATTGAGGAAATATATTTCTTTTGACTTTGGAGCGACTTACTAGGAGGATCTGTGTGATGTCCTGATCTCCCTCCACCATTCTCTCTGCTGAGCATGGGGTAGCTGTATTTGACCATGGTGGTCACACAGTTACAGTTGGAGCTCTGCTTTCATGGCAAGAAGCTGAGAGGTTTCACCTGCAAGCTGACCAGATCAGCCAGTGGATTTCTCCCAGAGACCTCGTTCTCCATTGCATCCCAGATTTTCGTGCCATTCCTTCTGGCTGGCTTGGGCATGGTAGCTGCTGGCCTCCTGATGGATACTGTGCAAGTAGGTACATGTGGTTAGGCTCCTTAATAGCAAAGGGGTGGGTTATTTCACTGACTTGGAGTATTTGTGCTTTTTCTTTCTAATATTGTATGGTCCTGCCAGGTAGTCAGCAGGATGGCTATAGGTTTTGCCCACACTGGGAGGTGCTGTCCATCTTCAGGTCAGTACATGGGCTCCTTGCAATGTGGGGTGGTGGTTTTCAGCTGGACTGCCTGGCACTGCCCTCCGTTCATGAGATAGTGGAGGGAGCACTCGATCTAGCTAAACATTTGGTGACAACTGATATGAAGCAGTTGAGATCAAACTACAGTATATTCCTCTATTGCATGTTGTTGTTTCTTTACCTCAGAAAGTTCTGATAAGCAGATCTGGGTCATGGTTGTTGTTAACTACTTGTCTCACTCACAAGTTTATGTTTTCAGTTCTTTGCAAACAACCTAATGTAATCTTTGGTCTAGAAAGTATTTAGATACTATGATGAGAGACATGCCAGCATAAAAAGATTAGTATTGTCTACAAACTGAGTGCTTCATGGCCAGGTTCTGAGGCAGTGCAAGTCTGGAATAGCTGCTACTGACTTCCAAGGACTTGTGCCCAGTTTATACCCTCACATCCGCAATCAGGATCTATCCCATGGATCTTAATTGTACTGGTGACACCAATAGAAATGCAATATTTGTTCTAGTTTGGGCATCTAATGCCACTGGATTTACAAATCAAAAGGCTGGCAGAGTTTCTCAAGGATATATCCTGTACTCTGAGCTTACTAGAGTACATTGGATTCTCTGGCATTAGTACCGCAGCAGGAGCTAAATATGGACACTTGAGTGCTTGGAAAGACAATATCTTGCTGTTTTTCTTGCGTTGAACGAAACAAAGAAGGTGGAGAAGTCAAATTAAGGGGAATGCGAGGAATATCAAATAAAGGAGGGTTAACTGGAGTGGCACACGCTGTTGCTCTGCTCTGTTTGTCGTCGTCTCCACCTCGTTGTGCTGAGCTGTTAGGTACAGACCTGTCTTGCAGCATTACAGAAGTTCTCAGTCTACCCGAGATGTTATTTTAGTAGTTAGCAGTTATCTTTGGCCATCTATTTCGGGGAAGAAAAAGACATAGTACATACCCTTGGCAGGTAAACAGGTCTTTGTCTATGAGTAATCCAGTGCAATTCCAAATCCAAAGCCTAAGAATCAGTCTCTGTTCAAGTGCTGCTGTGTTAGAGTTGATGAAAAATGCAAACCATTCCTACCTACATCCGTCCTTCAAATAACAGATTGTAGTCCACTTTGTATATTAGCTCACTAGACTCTCAGAGATGGGGTCATGCCTGAAGCAGAAGTAACAGTGCGTGTTTTGGAGGAGATCTCAATTATGTTAAAATAGAAGGTATCAGCCAATGGGTTCAGCTCCCAAACTCCGAGGAGGAAGCTAGTGGATTGAGCGTTCAGGAGAGGTGTTATTGAGGTAAGCTGCCATGATATCAGCAACCCTGCATTTAAAAACAAAGCCAGTAGCTGGAAAAATCCAACATTTTAGCCTTTAAAGATTTGGATTATGCCTTTTATTCTTTGAGCTGCTTATTTTTTTCTGTCTTTCTTGAGGCAATGAGAGTCCACTCTCCTGTCCAAATAACATGTGAGATTTGTTTTTGTTCATTTGCTTATTTGGGGTTTTTTTTTGGCCTGATGCCTGATATCTTAAGACTTACACTGGGGCTCATGAGGCTTCACACCACTGATACTAGAGGTTTTTCTCAGAGTCTGTAATTTACTCTTTTTGCAGGGAATGATCTGACTGAGGAATGTTTTTCAGTTATTTCCAGTCACTGCAAAATATCCTTAGGAAACTCTATATCTGCCTTTGTCAGGGAGACACATGAGTGAGCTCAAAAATGGTATCTGAGTGTACGTGTGAGTTTAATGGCTCTGCTCAGAAACACGGTGCCCTGAGCTGGGAGTCCAGCTGGCTCCGTCATTTGCAGGGCTGATACTGTGAGGGAGATGAGAACAAGGCAGAAATTGTTCATTTTTGTCCCTTCAAACTGTAGAGGATTTCATCAGTGTTTTTCATCTGTGCAGTGATGAAACCAGTGTTTTTCCAAGTTTCTCTTAAAAAAAAAAAAAAAAATCAAGGAGAAATCTGTCCAGACAGGTTGATATCAAAGACTCACTGATGGGGGTCTCGCACCATAACATAAGCATGCCCAGAGATCTGGCTACTCAAGACCCAGAGCTTGGCAAAGGTCTTTTCTTGCTTGATACTTCCACCTCTGCTCCAGTGATCCTTGGCTGGCTGGTTGATCCGGATTCCAGGCTGGCTGGCATTGCTGGGGAGACACCGACCTTGCAGTGTTGGGCCCCCTGTTTTACTGTAAGGTTGGGAATCGAGTTGAAACTGGAAGATCAGGTTTCAAAGCTGAGAATTCAGGAAGAAATTGTCACTTCCACACCACTGCAGTTGAGCATGGTCCAAGAAAAAGCCCCAGACATCAGGTGTCCCTATTCTTTCTTGATTAAAAACCTGTGACATGATTAGCATTGAAAGGGATTTTGAAGAGGCATATGTTTCATGGTCCAGGATCTTTGATTTTTCTGTTGACTCATTCAGGACAGTGGGTCTGCAGATTTTAGCAGCTTTCATGGGAGGGTGGATGCCCCAGAACGGGAAATAGAGAAGCTGTCTTGGGCTCTGGGCACATCTATTTGCCCTGTATTTGTGTGGTTGCTGTTATAGAGGAGAGTGGAGTCCTGGCCACTCTGGTATAAATCACTTTGAATCTGTTCCTGGACTCTTGGGAAGTCACTAATGACTCTTAAATGAAAACATTTGAATCAGCTGGCTAGCTGCTTTCTTGCTTGCTTTCTTTTTTCTTTTCTTCTTTTTTTTTTTTTTTTTTAGCACAATTGTTTAATTTTTATTACTTATCCAAAGCCTTGCAGTGTAGTTGTATGTAAGACAGAATCCCCAGTCATACCTCACATGCTAATCTTTGGCTTGGATTGCCTGCAACCTGCAAAATTCATTCATGAACTCAAGGACTGGAGGTCACATTTGTCTGATAAAGTGACATTTTCCAAAGGTGACCTACACAGAAAATATAAACAGTTGGGTTAGTCTCTTGCTTTTTGTTTATGTGTCTCTCTATGTGCAACATATGCAAGATCTGTATGTGAATGTCTCTATGTTTACTTATTTTAAGTATTTGGGTTATTTATACTGTGACTACGAAGCCTGTTTTTTTTCCTGTTTCTTCTGAAGGTGTCAAGTGTGTGTTCAGAACTTTCTTTATTCCCAGTTAAGGAGATAGAAGAAAAGGGGCTTTGAATCTTTAAGTAAAATATTCCTCCTGGTAGGTTTTCTCTTAACAAATTCAAGCCAAACTGTAGTGTGACAAGAAAGGTGACTACTCTAGTCTTGTGTGTTATTTATTTGACAGTAAGTAGCTTTTAGCCTTTGGGAACATGTCTGTTTCCAGGTCGTTGCTGCTCAAAGTGCCTTTCTGCATTGGCGTGAATGCTTTGCCCATTTGCTGCAGCTCCGAGGGGCTGTCTTAGCTGCTCTTCCCTGGTTATAATCCAGAAGGAAGCTGGGGGGTCTTTCCAGCTGCATCCCCAGGTTCCCACAGCTTCACGTGGCACAGGCAGAGCTAAACACCGAGCTGTTGATACCTGTATGTGTTTCACAACAGGCAGTGGTCCGAATGTTTCAACATCTTTAGAGCCTGTCCCACCTGCTGGGATTTTCAGCTTTATAAAATCCCAAGCGACCTGGAATATGTGAGCAGGGATCCATCCTTCACTTTGCCCTCTAGCACCAGAATTAGGGAGCACCATATGAAACGAGTCAGAGACAAGTTCAGAATAAATGAAAGGAGGGCATCCTTCACCGGACGTGTGGCTAAGCTAGAGAAATGTTCATCGCAGGTTACAAGTTGGTTGGAGAGGAGATTGGACAAGTAGCTGAAATAAGTCCTTCAGGCACTACGTACAAAATGCCCAGAAACTAATCCAGCTTGGTACTCTGTGTCAGACAGTTGCAGGCTGGAAAGTACTCAGGAGACTTATCCCATATACTTGTCCTACATGCAAATTATTATTTTATACATCTCAATTTGGCCATTCTTGGAGATAAAGATGGGGCAGGTGGACCTTATTCTGCCTCATTGCAGTTGATCTAATGTTTGTACATTCTGCTCTTAGACATTGGGCTAGTTGGTTTTCATTCCAAATCCTACAAGGGATGATGCATGAGTTACCTTCCTAGGCACTACATGATAGATAAATTATATGTGTTAATCTGCAGTTACTTAAGGTTTCAGATCATTTCCAGTGCAACTAATTCAAGGATTATTTATAGTTCAGTTTCAGAGGAGCAATAATAATCAAAATGATGTCTCAGCAGCTCTGGCTTGTGGACTGTCTTAATTCAAGATCCTTATTCCAGCTGTGCTGAGAGCGTGCTTGTTAGCAGAAAGGCTTAGGAACTGGACATGGAAAACCAATGAGAAAAATCTTCCCTGCCGCTCCTTACCTTAGATACTTGTTTTTGGGCTCAATTAGCCCATACTTAGTTATAGATTTGGTTTAGATTTGTTTTTGGTAAATACTTTCCAGGTCTTTGTCCACTCATCTGAGTCTGCATAGCGAGTCTGCATAGCAATAGGTGTTACTATTACCTATTGTCAGTAGAAAGGATGGAGAGCTTGCTGCGTTTCATTTTCTAATTATTTTTCATGTTGTTCTTTACTAATGCAAAAGGTACCATTTAATTTCTGGCCTGCCAAAATCTCCTGCCCTCAGCAAGAAGATTCCTACCTCTTTAGGCTACTGCTTTGCTATGCATGAGGTCAAAAAGAATGTTGCAAGCTAAAAATTGCTTCCTTCGCTCCTCAAATGCCACCAGCTCTGGGACAGCATCTGCCCATATGTGTGTAGTGCACCCCTGTAGAGCAAGGGGTGAAATGGGAACCCATTTCCCTTTGAAATAACTGTATTGAACTGGACAGCATCACAAACTATCCTGTTTTCTTTCCTCCTTCTAGCACTGGGATGTGTTTCAGACAATTACAGAAGTTTTTATCCTGGTTCCTGCCCTGGTTGGTCTAAAGGGTAATCTTGAAATGACGCTGGCATCCAGACTCTCTACTGCTGTGAGTATTATTGAGGTCGGGGGGAGAGATTAGCAGGAGTCATCAAGAGAAGCTGCTTTTATATAACACACAATGTGTTTAAGACATCCTCTTCCCTGCTAAGTAAAAGCAAGTGGTGCCTGAGTATTAAAATAATGTTTTTGTCCTCATTTTGTAACTGGAACAGAGAATTTCTGTCTGCTCTTGGAAGGTGAAGTAGTCCCTGTGTGTCCAGCTGCTGATATCTGGGGCCCTGCGACAGACACATGAACAAGATAAAGCAGGGGCTCCTTAGCTGCAGGGCTGGGTTGCCATTTCTGTTGCTTATTGACACTTAAGAGAGCTGTGACTTTTCTTCCCAGCCATCTCACCTTGGGTTGAGTGGCCTCAGGCTTCTTGGGGTCTGCAATAGCTTTTGTCACTCTGGATTTGAATTCTCAGCAGGATCCCGTATCCCTCTAAGCAATTTGTTTCGTTTTGGGCTCTTTGTGTTGCAGCTTGCTAGAGCCATGTAGGGGGACAAAATGAGGAAAAGCGGTTTAATTTGTCCAGTTTTTGGGCTCTGTGGGACTTGGTGGATGTGCTTAGCCCTGAGCCAGGTGGCAGTAGCCCCGAGGTGCTGATGTGCAGTGTGTGCTCTTGGGACCACAGCTTCAGCCTCTGTATTTGGGAGAACTCTGAACTCACCCGAAGCTTTCAGAATGAGCTGAGCTGGAGCATAGTGGATCCCTGTCAAGAGTAAAGTGTGAGGAAGACAGGAAGATCCCCCCACTCTTCCTTTAGCAGGCCCTTTCCATACAGACCCCAGGAAACTGCCTTGCTACCCTCAGCAACAGCCTGTACCATGGGGTAGGTGTTCAGATTGTCTCTCTTGACTCCTAGGCTAACACCGGCCAGATGGATGATACCCAGAAGCAGTGGAAATTGGCCACCTGCAACTTAGCCCTGATCCAGGTGAGTCACTTCAGATGAGAGAGAAAGAGAAGATCCTTTCCTCTTGCTGTGCTGCAGCCTGACAGCATCTGTTCCCAGCAGTGCTGGATCCAGAGCTGTTTATTTGGGGTAGGATATTCTCAACAGAGCAAAGTAGAGCGCAGGACCTGACCAACAAAGCTCCCTGTGGCCCTGGAGCTTGTAGCTTAGCTGTAAAACGGATCTAGACATTCATTGCCTTTGAGGACAACCTGAGAGAGCAGAAGCAGCCTTCCTTGCAGGGAGAGCTGTGGCACACACTGTGTTTCACAACATTCCCTAGATAATGCCTGTCATTTACTGGCAACGTTGGGGAAGCAGCCTTGGATAGGAGGGGAGAGATGGGGGAAATGTGATTCTTGTAGCTCTTTCTGCTTGTTAAAATCCAGTGACTAGCCTAAAGGTGGCATGTGGCAAGGCCACAGGACTTGTGTCATACGCCTGCTCTCCCTTATCTCCCTCCACAGCTTTCAGCTTGCTAAGAGTGTTGTTGATGGGGATCCCATTTTTGTATTGACCAGGAGTATTCTTCTGCTCATGGACACAGTGTCCTCTGCTAAAATGTTATCTGCCCTCTGCAGGCCTCCTCAGCTTTTACTCCAAACTTGGCCAGAATTTTGTTTTGAGAGGAGCCTTCCAGTGACGCTGCTTAAATTCTTATTAAATCAGCATCTCTGCAGGGCCTTGGCTTCCAAGCTATGTAGTAAATCTTCAGGTGCACAAAGCTAGGGCTGCCTATGAGCAGATGTGGGTGATTGCTCACCTGGTGTCATCTGGCCCCCAGGTCCAGGCCACAGTGGTGGGACTTCTGGCTGCTGTAGCTGCTGTGATCCTGGGAGCCATCTCCAAGGGCTCTGTGGAGCTGAGCCAGGCGGCTGTGCTGTGCGCCAGCAGTGTGACCACTGCCTTCATAGCTGCCCTTTCTCTCGGTGAGTCATTTTGATTCCTCAGGTCAAATACATGGCACTCAGGTGTGCAAAAACCTTTCCCTTCTCCCAGGGAACCCTACTGGACATCCTGTCAGTTTGGCCTAGGAAGAAGAGAGGGAAGAATGGATGCAGGGAGCATTAGTCCAGGATCCTCTATTCCTCCTCTCCCTAGATGCTGTATTTGCTTCTCCAAAGTTCTGTTGTGAGTTGGGCTCTGCATCCACAGCAGCTATCAGAATGTCCCATGTTATCTGACACACACAGAAAATGCCACCTGCTTTGGGGTGGAGGGGACATACTTTCTTCAGTCGGCTTGGGTTGCACATGAGCTACAGTGGAGGAAATCAAACTAACTAGAGGAAATCAAACTAAGGCCACACATAAAGCAGGGTGAGAGTCTTTGCTTGTCAGCAGACAACACTGGACCACACTCAAGATGGACTTGAGTGACCCAATGCCCTGTAGAGGAATCGGGGCTGGCCCTGAGCCAGGCAATCCACTTCCCTGGCTGTCCGTGTCTGCAAGGGAAATGCCTGGTGGGGATGGGTAGGAGCATCTTTGCACCAGCTGAAGATGATCAGTTTGTGGACCTGCCATGTGAGGGCAGCAGGATTCTCTGAATACACAGAGCTGGCAGGACTTTTTGCAGTTTTTTATGTGAAAGGGATAAGCTAGAGCAAGTGCATATCCTAAAGCTGGAGTCTAAGGGTGAAAAACAGAATGAAACAAGAAATTGTCAAAAGAAAACATACCAGCTTGGCTTTCATTAAAGAGCTTTTCCACAGTGCTGTGACGTATCTAATGGCTGAGGGATTCCTATGTGTTCCCTGGTGTTTTAGGTCTGTGCTCATTAACTTAGTTGGAGAAACGAAGTTTTCTTCCTCTTCTGTAAACCTGAGAAGCAGCTGAATTTTACCAGGTGCAGCTTAGATCACAGTAGAAGAGAGGTGATACCTTATGATTCTGTAGGTGCTCATGCATCAACCCCTGCAGGGAAAATTAAAGTAACCCCAAGGACTCTGAGCCTCAAGTAGTTATTCTGATAGCTGGACTGAACAACCAATTCAGCTTTTATTTAAAGAAGCTCTTTGCCACTTGGTTGTGCAAGCTCACGTAGAATATTAGTTTAATATGGAAAATATCCTTAGGCTTTGAAATCCAGAGCAGAGGATGACACCAGGATGCTGGTGCCTGCCTGCTGTGTGCTTATCTATGAATGTGCTTCATGCCTCGGCCTGTTTCAAGCCAGGAGAGATTAGGTTGCTCAGGAGGGGAGCGTCTACTTTTGGGCTGTCTGTTGGTATCTCCTTTGATTCCTGGAATTTGTTTGTCTGCCTCTGGGCCTTTGGTGAAGTTCATAAGGGCAGACTCATGCCCTTGGTGAAAGCATGAGGACAAGTTCCCGGGGATATCCCGTCTCCAGCTACACAGTAGCCACTGGGAACAACCTGGTCTTGGCTTTTCCTAGACCCTATGGCCCTCCGGGAACCTAAACAGTAGCTCCGGGGCAAATTGCAGCAGGATGATTCTCTGATACTTGCTCCATTTCTTCTCTAGGTCTGGTGATGATTGGCGTGATCATCGGGGCGAGGAAGGTTGGGATCAATCCAGACAACGTTGCCACTCCCATAGCAGCAAGCCTTGGAGACCTGATCACCCTTTCCCTGCTGGCAGGAATCAGCAGTACGCTCTTCAAATACATAGGTACAACAGGTAGCAGAATTCGTAGCTCAGCAAGCAAGAGATGAGTCTGTGTAAAATAATTGCAGGGCACTTACCCGTTTCTGGGATGTTTCACAATGTGAGCTGGCATCCTGCTGAGATGGGAAAGTAACCACAAAGGCTTTCTCCTGGTTCTCTTTTAGTAGCAAACTGGAAGGCAGAGCCTAAGAAATATAACTGGGATTTGTGAAAGAAATGGCAAGAGCATATTGTGCATTGCTTCGGAGCAGAAGGTTGACATATGTGACACTGGGACTCTGTTCCTGCATCTGTTGGTAATCCAGCAAAACTATTTTGTGTGTGGGGGGGTAATAACAGGCCATTTGTGAGGAACACAGGCTACCTCTGCGTTTTGGCACCTGTACAATATTCTCATACCTTCTCCTGTATTGTGGTTGAACAAGATGATATTTTCTTCTGGGAATGAGGGAGACAGTTCTGTATTGCTTCATACTCACAGGGCTTTAGGTAGGAATTGTGCCTATGGAGGTAGCCATGCTGCTCCTTGGCAAAGGCTTTGGCACCTGTTGATTCTGGGACACTCAAAACATGTTGCAACTTGGTGTTTTAATTGTTGCTTGTAAAGTGCTGGGCTATTTACCCTGAGCCTAACCTCGAGTAGATTTTCCTCGAGTAAAAGATCCAGCAAACTTGATACCATTTGAAATGCAAACTGCTGCTCCAGGCTGAGAGCAGAGTCAGCGAGGCAGCTGTTCCTGGTTTGCATAACTAGTTCCATATGCCAGCAAGGGAGGGAGCAGGGGAATGCACACTGCAAGGAGAGGCCCAGGCATTGCCTCCTTCTCCTTGAGCTCCGGAGGTGTATTTTTTTCAACAGGCTTTTTCCATGACGCTGTTGCACCTGCCTCTGTAGAGTCAGTTTGTCTTTCAGTAGCTTTGCCTCTGATAATATCTCCAGGGGAGTGCATGGCAGAACAACGTGATAACCTCCTTATGGCCAGAGATGCATCTCTGGTATTTTTGGCGTAGTTTAAATAGCTTTGGCCCCTTGAGATGGAAAATGCCCACCCCACAGATGGGTAGTCATTGGGAGCATGAAGTGAATCAGGTGAGGGTCAGGCCCCATCAGTGATGGTTGGAATTAAACCCAGTGTGTAGCAGGGAGTGGGTTGTGCTGTGATTGATGGTGATGGCATCACCCACACCATGGGTGAATTCTCAGACCCTGGGGCCCCAGAGGTACCTGTGTTGCACCATGGCTAGCAGGAGAGGCTCTTGGATGCTGGAACGTTAACTGCTGGGTCCTGCTAAAATGCTTGAGAACAACAGTGGGACATAAAGCTTAGGCTACCATGTGCCATCCAGGGCCTCTTCTTTTCCTTATGTTGTATAGCACCCTTTTGCCAGCAGAGATTGTTAATTATTTGGAAACTAACCCTAATGCTTCCCATTCTGCATAGTGGAGAGGAGAATTTTGCTAACAGTTGCAGCTCACTTGGGGCTGCTCAGGGGAGGACGTGACAGACCTGGCATGCGGTGACCAAAGCCAGCTCATCCTAGCAGGAGTCTTTTTGTGGGCTTTGGTAAGCACTGATGGGCACCTGCACAGTGTGTCTGCATCCCCGAGGAGGGAATTGGTGGCCTGAAACAACAAGAGCTGGGCTGGGGCCGGGGAGAAGGAGGAGATGCAGTTCAGCAGCTAGTTCCCTTGTACAACCTGTTGGTTGTAAGCGACTCCAGGAGATACAGAGCTCTGATAAAACAGTGACCATTTACATCCCAGAGGTGGTTGCATTTCAGTGCCAACTAAAGCCACACGCAAAGAATACGCACCTTCGTGTAAGAGCCCTTGATGCAGGGAAGATACCATCAAA
>NW_010588321.1:206931-234997 GCF_000705375.1 Tinamus guttatus | reverse complement strand
AAAAAAGCTTGCACACCTCTGTAAAGCAGAAAAGCACTTCAAGGCAAAGGATTGATGATAAATGAAGCTTAATTAAAGCACTGTCTGTTAGTCCAACGTCACGCTGATCATATATAAAAGCAACTGCCTTACCGTACACCTTGTGCTCGTGGTAACTGTTAGAGTGAATTCCTCGGAGAATTCCAAATCGGGGATGGATGCAGCATTGCAGTCGATACGCTATTGAAAGGAATAATACAATTCTCTCAATAAAACTGCTAAATTAAAATTCAGATCTCTGGCTGGTTAAGCTTCCTAAGTTGTTGAGATTCAACAAAAACTTTTCAAGGCAGTACCAATTCAGCCCTTCAAAAGTGGGGAGAAGAGCCTTAAATATGATCCGACCAGGCACCCAAAACTGTTCATCCCCAAATAAGCAGACACTCCAATAGTGGATTATTTAATTCGCCAGGTTAGATGGTTACTTGTCACAGAATGGGCCAGGTTGAAAGAGTTTTCTGAAGATCACACAGCCCCGTACTCAAAGTGTGGTCAACTACAGCAGATTGCTGCCCACTCAAGTCTTACACAGATACATAAAGGGAGACTCTGCAACCTCTCTGGGCAAACTTTCCCTATATTTAACTGCCCTCAGGGTTTAAACATAAGTTTTCTTATGTTTAAACAGAATTTCTTTCCTATGTGTTTCGTGTATTTCCATTTGTGCCTATTCCCTGACACTGGGCACCACTGAGAAGAGTCTGGTTCCGTCCTGCTCACATCCTACCAGCAGTTCCTGACGCACTGCGAGGATCCCCCTTGACCTGGGCTGAAGAGCCCCAGCTCTCGCAGCCTCTTCTCACGTCCAGATGATCCAACCCCTCATTCACATCCACGGCCCTCCTCGGGGCTCCCTGCACTATGGCCAGGAGAGCGCAGGGCTTGGACGCAGCACTCCAGCTGGGATCCCGGCACAGGAACCAGCCTCCTTAGATCTGCTGGCAATGCTCTTCCCAATGCAGTCCAGGAGGCCGCTGGCCTTCCTTGCTGCAGGAACGCATGGCTGCCTCGTGGCCAGCTTGTCCCTCAAAAACCCTGACTCCTCTTCTGCAGAGCTGCATCCCACACGACTTGCCATCATCCCATATCAGTGCACGCAGCTTCTGCTCCCCAAGCGCTGGACTCTCTGCTGCCCTTTGCTGAACTGCCTAGGTTTTCTGTCTCCTGTTTCTCCAGCCTTTCCAAGTACCTCGGTGGCAGACACAACCTTCTGGTATGTCAGAATATGAAGCATCTTTGCAGCTCAAGCACTGACAGACAACACTGCAAACATCGTATACATGTTGTCATTTATTTATGATGCCTTTTCTTTCTCTAGGGAATAACATCCCGCAGTTACATCACAGACTACTCAGAACAAGGAGCATCTCATCTGACCAAGCACACAACTATCTTCTGCACAAACCGATGATAAATTGGAACATATTAGAAGTTTCCCTCAAAATACAACCCATTTGTTATGTGGAGTAGTTATTGATTAAAACTGTTTACCCTATAACACTATTATTGTTCCACTCATTAATTTTCATAGTTTGCTAGAGTTACAGTACAACCGAGCAAGATGCGCTGGCTTTTGATTATTTTAAAACATGATTGTTACTGAAACCAAGTACGTACAAAACCATCGAACACAGCAGGTCGTTGCACTGCTCCACGATGACAGAGCACACATACCTGCACTGGGCCCACAACAGCATGCACCTATAAAAGGGGCATAAAGCATTACCTGGCAAGTATAGATTCCATACATTCATAGGAACAGGGCTCTTTATGGCCTAATATTTCCAGTCCCATAGTATGCATTTCTTTCCACTAACCACAAAGGAAGTCTCATCAGCTCGTTAGGATGATAAAATGTAAAGCACTGGTAATGACAGATGCCCATGGAAGTTTAGAGAAAAATTCTAGATACGCGTTCAGACTTTAAACGATGCGCAGGAAGTGAGACTAAAAGACATCTTGGTCCTGAGAAATCCTCCATTTTTTTCAGGAATCCTGAAAAAGTTGTCTAGGATTCTTTATTCCTTAGTTAAGAATTAAAAAGTCCCCCCCAAAATGAGAGATGCCTGAGACAACCAAATCGGTTATCCAAATAAAGAAAATATCAGTGTATTTCTTATGTTTGAATGTTTGACTTCCAATAACCATTTTGACTCTTTTCTGGAACACAATCACCCACTGAAAAAGCTTAAACAGTAACTTGCATCAGGACGGACTGCTTTAAGAAAAAACTGCACTTAAGCTGCTGCTGCTCCTGCGGGCAGGGTGATAACCGACCACAACACGCAGCATCTGCGCTGGGAGACGGGACCTACCTCAGAATGGTGTGGGGTTGGGCAGCGAGCTACGACACACCGTTTCCTTCTACACAATAGCACAGGAATTAATCTAATCACAAACTAAATCTTGACCTAACAGGCAGCGGTTCCCACCGAAGGGCAACAGCCCTAACTTTCTTAATGCAGAAGGGTAACTATATGAACAGCTAAAATGCCATTGCAGCACAATACCTCTGAGCCAAAACTAAGCCACTGCTGCTCTACCATCCGACCTTAATTTAAGAACTTGGCAGATGCCAGCAAATTCCTCCTGAGTAGACTAACACTCACAGGACAGCTCCTGTAATTATGACCATCAATTTCCAGGCATATTATTTTAACCAATCAGGTTACAGAAGTTGTAGGTTAAAGAAATTATAGAATAAGTTTACATCGCTTTAAGAGTTCAAATATCTGAGGATAACTTTGACGGTGAGAAAATACAATCTCTCATGTGATCTGAACTGTTCCAGCCATTACTAAGCGGAAAGTTCTTAGGACTTTGAAATCAGTGCTCTGGATGTGAATCTCATCACTTCAGTGTTCTTAAACTCGTGTACAAAGAGAAACCCTGGCCACAGAGAAAAGCTTCTTGCCTAAGATGAACTGCTATGGAAAGACAACACAGAGTCAGCATAAAAACGAACTCCATGATTACTGCTGTTTTTCCAGTCCCAGAAGCCATTCTGTTTGATGAAGCTATGGGAAGGACGTGAATGATCTTCCAGCAAAAGATCTCTAAAAATCAGCCAACTTTACACAGAAATACATAAGCTCTCCTGTAACTCAGCGTTCTCGCTCAGGAGAAGGGGGAAGGAAAGGAGGGCAGACTGTATGCTCCAGAGTTTTTCCTGTAGGAGTTTCAACTATGCATCATTCCAGTCACTAAAAAACAGGTAAATCTGGTTTTGGATAGAAAAAAATCTAGAAGAGACATGTTAGGAAAAGAGTCTACTTCATTATGAACTAAACCTTGGTTAAAAAGTAACAAACACAAGTCAAAGTACTCACACTGAGTACCTGATCACATTTCTTTCACTTGGAAGATGCTCAAGTTAAATACATTTTCTCTGTACTGAATAAGCATGTATTTTAGACAAGGAATGGAAAAAAATTAAACTTTAAAAAAATCTTACTACTATCAGTTTTAAAAGCATGGTACCTTAATGACACTGGCTGTAGAGATAATCGTGGTTGGATCCAGCACCTCCACAACAGCTTCTGGAATTACTGCCTTCTTCATGCAAGACATGTCAAAGCCATATACATCTTCCCAGAAAACTAACTTGTCCATATGTTTATTCATATCCCCCACAGCTACTAGACTAATGGTGCACATGTCAGGATAAACTGTAACAACAAGAAATAGATTAGCAAATTTTTCTTTTTGACATACCTAAGGAAAGATTTAAGAGTTATTCTTCTTGTTTTTAAGTGATTAGTGTCTTAAAAGAACAAATAAAAGAGTTCATTTCTGCTCTGGTAAAAGACGATTATTTTCTTTATTTTTCTTTATTTATTTTTCTTTAGTTGTGGAGTTCCACAAAAGAGTAGACACTGGAATTTAATTTCTGCCCTCTACTCTGGTAACAGCATCACTGTTCATGAGAAGGTGTCACCACGGAAGGTGTCACGAACACAAATACCCCGGATCAATACTGATCAACAGCAAAAAAACCCCAAAGCTTGTTCTGACTTCAGAAAGGCGATTTCTACAACCAGCAGAGTATCAAATTCTCCATTTATAGACCCAAATGCATCTAGACATCTACATCATATTGATTTTTGACTAGAATGTATATGTTGATCTAGGTATCTGTCAGAACCATCTAAATACAGAAGCATTTTGTAATTCTTTTTTTTGGGGGGGAAAAATAATAAAGCACCCCCCGTTCTTTCAACACTGTTGTCCTGACAAACTTGTCACCTTTTTTTTTTTTCCCCTGACTAAAGCTGTAATTCAGTAACTATTCCTCCTCACGGGTTAAATGAGGAAAATGCTGATTAGACAAAAGCAGGTAGTCGGTCATGCTTTCACCGATTCCCAGTTTTGACATCTGTGTCCTTCTCGACTCAGTGCCCAGAAATCATTTGTCACTAGTAACAGCTCACGTGGTAACCAGAATAAGCTGGGAAATCCATTACCCCTTCGTAATGCCTCAGGCTTCAGGACCAAAGGCTTACTCAACAAGCCTCTGGATGCACAGAAATAACTCCAAGGTGAATATTGGCAATATTTTGATGCAAACAAGCAAGAACAGTTAGGTTTGATGTTCCCAAATCAAACTGTTATATACTGCTTACGGTATAACGCTACACAGTTTGGCATCACCCACGTCACTGTGTCATAGATTAAGTCACAGGAGCCACGATAGGATGGACGGGGCACAAACGTGGGTATTTAGGTTCTCTTTCTAGCTCGGTCCCTGAAAGGTTTGCGCAGGGAAAGGCTGCTCCTCTCGACTTGCTCAGCTTTTAAATGGTCCCCCTACTGTGAGACAGTACCAAGTGGCTTGTGACAACATGAAACTTGAGAGCAGATGCAGGAGGTAGACTTCACCTCGGAAGGAGCTTTCCATCCGACTCAGCAGGATCTGGGCATGCCCACAGATCTGATGCTATTCACATATACCCTAAAAGCGTCTGTCTGACTAAATTTCAACTGATCCCTGGGCAATTCTGGCAGGAGTCTCCGGGACAGGTATTTACCTGCCCTGCAAGCTGGAACAAAAGTAGCAACTGCCAGCACCTCAGGTAAACAGTGACTGTGTGCTTTGTGGAAGGGCAGAGGGGCAGGGGAAAAAGAGGAAAAAAAAAAAAAAAGGTGGGGGGAAAAAAATAAAGCATTAGACGATTCATCGAGCACAAACAGTTAAATATGCTGCAGAGCCAGCAGGCTGCTCCCCAGCAGAGAATTCAAACCAGAAAAAAACAACTTAGCTCATGCCTCTGTAGCACCAGCAAACCTGCACTGGTGCCAGTGGACCCTAGAAGCACAAGCTCCAGACAGTTTCAACAGAGGTTTAAAAAAAAAATCTAGCTAAACAAAATGAAATAAACATAAAATGCCTCCCTACAACCTCACAGGGTGACTGTTGCACTGGGATAGGCACACCCCTACGCAGGGCTCACCACAGCTGCATGCGAGACCTGACTGGAGAATTCTAACTGCTGAAAGCAAAACACTCCCATCATGTTGCTCAAGGGCTTTTCTAAGGGTTCTAGCATGCAAACGGTGCTACCCTGCTTGCATATGTGGCTTCTTTACAAGCCAATGTGAAACAGTTCCTGTTCTCGCTCGCCGGGAAGCACCATGGAGCGCAGGCACGCGGTACTTCATCCCAGCGTTAGGGCAGCCGAGCGAAGCTAACTACGTGCAGGGTTAGCACAAAGGAAGGCAGAAACACCCTGACGACTGCGACTGGAAAAGTCCACGTGAAATACAATTACTGACAGCAAAACGAAAAACCACGCAGAAGCAGTGCGAAAAACAGCATCACGCAGGTAATAAATAATTACGGCCCTTCGTGCACTGCTTAAAACGAAGCCACCTAAGCTGCCTAAGGGTAAAACGCACTGCTACAGAGTTAAAGCCTCTTCCTCACTTCTCCGGCCATGCAGAGAAAGGTTATATTCCCACAGGGATAGAGCAAACACGCTGAGCGGCAGCAACGCCACTGCCCTAGTTAAGGAACAGGGCTTCCCACATTTGAATTCATGTGTCCTCCGCATGCATCTTCTCTCCAGGTCCAAAGCACCCAACCCGTTTCCTTCCCAGTCTTCTCTCTCTGCAGTAGCTTACTCAGAGATGGAATGAATAAAAATTGTTCTCCTCTCTGTTGACAGCTTTTCCTTCCCCTTTATCTTCTTTGGCCATTTACATATTTCCTTTCCTAACCCAATGTGTTAGGGTACAGCATCCATCTACAATGCAAGTGATTTTATGGGAAGTTATTTGCCAGCAATATTAGGTATGCAGTTCAAATTCCTTTTTCTATCAACCCTTAAAATACATTTAAAAAATCTCAACAGATCTCTCAACTTTTTTTGTTTAATGGTAAGATCCTCCTCCTATCTTGAACAATACCCATTTCCACCACTCACCAGTCAAAATACACAAAAGGCTCAGTAAAAGTTGAAACACTTTAATACTTCAGAACTGGAAAGAAATACTAGAATTCACAGTTCAATATGTTAAGCCAAAATCTATATTGTAATTCTAAATAAAGTATACTACCCCGCTTACTAGCTTAGAAACATACTTTGGGGGGGAAACAATATATTTTGGAGGCCATATGTAACGTTGGTAACCATCAGCAATGAAACAAGCTAGCCCGACACACAGATCTGGATCCATTTCAGCATGTGCATAATTCCATTTAAGCTGCTTCTGAAGCATTGACACTCCCCATACGCCACTAACTTGAACTCTGTCAATATAATCCAAGATCACAAGCACCATGTCAATGCTTTGCCAATGCAAACCGTCCTTCAGACTTTCTTCTGGGTTCTCTGGATGACACTTTGGATGTGCACGCACGGACTGCTGCACAACCAGGTGGCAACACATGTTTCACTAAGCACATGTAGGGCTTGAAGAAAGGAAACGAAGTCTGAGGTTGGCTTCCTGAAGGCACCCGAGTCTGCCAAGGCATCCTGAAGACGCAGGCAGGCCAGGAAACGCACCCAAGTGTAAGAACTGCTAAGTTACACCACTCCGTGGGGTAAATGAAAGCCTGAGGGAAATGAGGGTTGCGGTACTGCCATTTCGGAACAAATGTGCAGTAAGGAGGTGTGAAACCAACTGCGAAGGGCAGCGCAGCTCCTACTGCTCCCAGCTCAGTCCTTTGGCCAAAGGCATTAACCTGATTCATACATGTATTTGCTATTTGCTAGCTTTCTGAATTGATTTTTAAAAATCGATACTAAAACTCCATTTCAAGCATTGGGAGCTAAAAAAGCAGAGACAGGGATTTGGGGGTGAAGGGGAATTAAAGCTTTCTTGAGAGCTGCTGTGCAGTCCTGCAGATTTGGAAAGGTTTGAAAACCAGCACTGCACCTTGGTTAAAACAATTCCAGAAATCCTTAAGGGCCCAGCTAGGCAAGACACACTCTTTTCCAAGCTGGTAAGAGGATCTAGGAAGAATATAGTCAGCATTCCAAATGTTACCAGCTGGAAATTGAGTAATAACACTTTTAGTTTACACCCTAACTACTATCATTAAGGAAAACAATGTCTTGGAAAATAAGTATTTATTTTTAAATGTGAAGTTCCTCCATTTACTGCTAGAGATTTTTCTTTGCCGGGAGGGAGCGGCAAAAAGAACTGTGGGAAGAAGTAGGAAAGATATTTAGATGGCAGTTCCAAATAAGATATCCTTTATTCTGAAAAATACCATCATCCTGAATCCTTGATGCCCCAGCTAGTGCTCTTCTATTACCCACAGAGCAAATTAATGCCTTGAAGCTCCCACTAATGGAAACGTATTTCATTTAGACTGGCAGCTTCCTCATCCATGCATAGCGTATTCTAAGTCTCTCTGTTCATTTAGTTTTCCCCCAGAGCTAAATTTATTAAAAAGAATTAGGCACACCAACCTGAGCCTCCCTCTGCCAGGTACTTGTCCTTTGCGTAAATAACGGAATCCAGCATAGACTCAAAGAGAAGGAAATATCCCTGTAACAGAACAATAAAAGAGAAAGAATTGACAAATCATTGTATTTTTTTAATCCATGCAGTATATCTAATCAATCTACACGTAAACTTCATCCATACTTTTTTGTCTCAAAAGCTTCATACAATTAAATGTAAGAGTTTAAGAAGTTATTTGCCTGTAAATCTTAATAAGAGCCAGTGCCTAATGGATTTGCTAAAACAAATTGCAATGCATAGCTACGTAAGCATAATTCTCCCTATTAAACAATATATTAAAAAAATATTAGCAGATAATAAGTGATATCTTAAAGATTATTTATTTTCCTGCCTAAAATGCCTGTCATCCACCATGTTTGTCAATCGAAGTAGTATAGCTCAAAAACAAAGCTTCTAACCAGAAACACTGCTTAAATCCCTGCGCTTTCCCTAGCCTTTCCACTGGGGCACTGTGGGTTTTCTTCACTCCTTAGTCCTCCATTCCCCTCAGTGCTCTGCAACGTTCCTGTAAATTATATAAACTGTCGTTGGTAGTGAATTAAGTCATTTATTACCTACACCAAAGCGTTTTGCTCCCTGTGCTGTGCTCATCTGCAGTGTAATTCAGAATGTAATTTCACAGGCCGCTGCCTCACCTGTAGGGGTGCCATCTGGAAGGAGAATTACACCTCATGTTTGCCCCCTGTTAGGCCATGGGGCTCTCTTACCTTCCCACCAACGCTGCTCCGAGTTGGGGGTTTTCTTCCATGTGCATCAGCACCCTCACAATTAGCTGCTGCCAAGAGAGGCCACCAGACAAACCGGCCAGCAGAACATTACCAACTCCACCTCGCTAATGGCTAAACTAAACACCTGGAAGGCAGCACATCCTCAGGGCAGCCTCGCTGCGCAGTGCGCCTCAAGGGTCATGCCACCATGCGATGCGCCTGCTGCTAAAAAGCTAACTGCTTCTCCCTACAAAGGGAACGAAAGGCTTCTTACTTCTACCTTTCCAAGGTCTAGGCTATGGGGAGTGTACTCCAGCTGCCAAAAACCATGTAAACATATTCAAAGAATAACAGAAATGCACAGAAGTCGGAACAAGCGATAGAAAATACCCATGAGTCCAGTGACAAGAGGCATGCCAATACCATTACATATCCCTATTTCTGTATTTTGTGTGTTTTAACAGTATTGTAAAAGGTTCACGAAGCTTCTCTGGCTTCATATCATGCACTGCTATTTTAATTCAGAAACCATGGAGAAACATTTTACAAAGAGAGCAAAACCTACATATAGGAAGAACTTCTAACAAGAGCACTTCAGTATTCAGCGTACTATTCTTCATAGAGAAAAAAAAGGGTCATAGCATGTTCACAGTCTGAAGAACCAGCACAATTTTTAGCATGTAAGGATATAGCTAAGAAGCAATACATACCTAATTCAGCAATCACATTTTATTATATTTTTCTTCCTACACAACTGGATGTGGCCTGGTACTTGAGGTGCAGTAAGGCACAATATTGAATCCGCTGCAAGATGCAAGGCAGCTGGCAAACAACTGGCCCATACTGCGAGCTTTACCAAAACCCAGCACACGCCCCAGAAGCACCAGCATCGCCCCTCACCCGCGTCAAAATGGGGTGAAATTCCTTAAATGAAGCTGCTGCCTCCACTGGTCTGCATAGTGAATGGTAACATATGAATATTTTCCTGCAATGAAAGATAATTCCCTTACTCTTCTGAAAAGAAACTAATGTATTCAGCTACTTCAGTACGCTCTCTACGCAGCATTAAAAAAGCAGAAATACCTCAATTCCTAGATAAAATATTTTACTGTGTTATAAAAATACATCAACTGCAGCTCCAAATGTTAATGGAAGGTCAGGACTGAAGGGAAAATAGCAAATAAGTGTTAAAAAAGCATCACTGCATTCTATCCATCATGGAAATATGTAAGGAAGGGAGGAGAGAAAGGAGGGAAGATTTGCCATTATTTTACACACACACACACACACACACACTTTCATTTCCTACTCCTGAGCAGCAGAAATATCCTGATGGGTTGGAAGATACCACTTCAAAATTATCCAATTGGAAAAAAAAAAGAGTTTGTTTTCAAGCAAACTCAACTAAGTTTTATATTCTTAGCTACATAAGAGGAAAAAACACCTAGCATTCTAGAAAAAAACATATACATGATAAAACAACCACCTTGGTGTACACCGAGAGCTACAGTTTTTCTCCTGACATGGTAAAAATCGAATAATTTCACTCAACACCTGTTTTAGCACTTTGCAGAGCAGCTCTCCGTTCACACTTAAGTACTGGATGTAGAATTGCTTAATTACTGCAAAACATCATTGCTTCTTTAAATTCTATACCTCCAGGGAGGGGGCATAAGTGTGAAAAAGCCTGTGAACAAGTCTACTGTATGCCCAAGTCATGCTAACATAAGTACTTGCCCACTAAGCATACAAGTAACATGGCATTCCAGTCAAAATCCCAGCCTTTGCACACTTCCAAGGCATTTGTAGACTGGATCACTATGCGAGAAAGGATTTTATTCATTACACACAGGCAAAAAAAAAATTACTGATGTGTACTCAGAACTGTGTTTGCATGAGATTGCCATTAGGCAGCGTATGCAAATATTTGTTTCTTTTTATTTGTACCTTGGCTTGTACACACAACTCATTTAATTCTATAATTTGAATTATAAAAAAAAGGGAAGATTTACTTGTAGTCTTCCCACAACACAAGCAAGCAGAAGTATTTTATTATTAAAAACAGAAGAACAGGCTGCAGTTTAGCCTCCGTGTGTTCCTTTTTTTTAAGGCAACATGGTTCCCCAGGTAGTGGTGGCTCTGTAGTCTAAAAAGGGGACCTTAATCTTTAGCAGTCAGCCTTTCAGATACAAAAAAGAATCACCTGCAGCTCATCACATCTTCCTCATCTTTCAAATAGTTATTAGCTACTGAGAGAGCATATATAGGTTTTAAGTATGATTTGGCTTTGTATGTGTATGTAGATTCTTGCACATACTTACACACTACGTGATATTGGAGATGCTTCTCCCACTCCTGGATATTTTTAGATAACAAATCAAAAGGTCAAAGAAAAGGGAGAAGAGAGGTCCATAGAAGCTGCAGGGCACTCACAGAAGCAGGAGGATGATCCTCAGAAATCACCTACTGAATGTTGCTCTAAATGAAGAACTGAAAGGGGACAAATGTTGGGTGGTTCTTGGCGCCCACACTTAGCACTTGCAACACTCAACCAAGTAATCAACCAATTTTCAAGCGTGCGCTTTCTCATATTAGCGAGCGATTTCACTCCAGTGCGTATCACACAGGAAAGGAAAGACAAAGGGAAATTCACCCACTAGTGAAAATGGACAGCACTAGAAACCCAGACAAAGGTAAATTATTTGCATCTAGACAAAAATATGGCTTTGCTCGGGCTGTGCTGGAATAGTTTGTACAGTGTCCCACTATCAATCTTACCTCCGTTGCATTGTCCTCTTTATCTCTGTACTGCAGCAACCTATAAAAATGCTAACGGTCCTAATTAATAATTCCTAATATTTAAAAGTCCTAATTTAGTTGAATGTACATGGCTATATAATTAAGATATTTAAAGGTAAATTAGCACAGAAATGGGAAACAAGGAATGTTAAACACTTCATTCTTTACATGAGCTGCTTCTCAAAATCCTCTATTTCATCATGAGGGGCACAGATTTACAATGCATCTTAAGCTCTTAAAAGCTTTAAAGTCAGATCTTGGGCTCCTGAATAAGAAAGATGTTTTGGGGGACATAATCCTTGGTGCACACATTAGGCAACTGAGGAGAAAACTCTCTGTAAGAACTGCAGTTACATTTCAAAAGCCAAAAGCCTCTGCTCTCTGAAATCCCCAAGCACAATGCACTGCTTTGAAACAACCAGTGTCAATGACTGAAACCTGCTTTGAAACTGCTGAATTCAAGAGTAGATACCAAGCTCGTGCTTCAAATAAGATGCTTTAGACAACTGAGGCATAACATTAGTACACTTCTGAAATAGGTAATATAAAAATCATAGATGAAATGAAGCTAAAAAAGTAGTTCTATATTTGCCTGGCAACTTACTGGATACTAGGAATCCGTATCTAATGGGTCCCAGATTGTTGAACACCCCAAATTCACCGAAAAAAAAAAAAAAAAAAAAAACCACACACCACTTCAAATGAAAGTTTTCATTATTGATCTTAAATAAGAAAAAAAAAATCTTTAAGTTCAAACAGTGGGAACCAGTATGAAAACAAAGAGTTTTGAAGAGTTGTGCCCTCGTGGCCAAGGCCCACGGGCTCCTGGCCGCCTCAGGAGCGTTGCCAGCAGGGCGAGGGAAGGGATCCTGCCCCTCTGCTCGGCGCTGGGGAGGCCGCCCCAGAGCCTGTAGCTGCTCAGCCAAAAGTACCACCTTCCAGAGATAAAAAGCTGTTCCCAGAACAGCTTACCCGTACTTGAAACAACAGGAACAAGAGGGAACAGAAACTACACTGCAGTATCATCTACAGGACTGTCATCACATCTCCCGTGTTTTCAAAAATTCTTCTGCAAGCAGAACAAATTTCGGGTAGAAGTAGCAACACTTTAAGAATCATTTTTCAAATGAAATACAGCACTGCATTTTCTTTCCTCTGAAAGTAACTGTTTTGAAAAGAATATTCATATATCTTACCATCCATTCAGATATAATTACATCCACTTTTTCCAAAGGCAGATCTACTTCTTCAATTCTTCCTTTGACTAATGTAATGATATTTTCGAGTTTATTTAACCTGAAAGTCACAATTTAAACAAGTTAGTTTGTATTTCCATTTTACTGTCAGGAGAGATATATTAATGTTTACATTTGCACTCCTTCCCCAATGCTTCCTCTTTCAAAAACAATCTACGAAAAATCAAAAACAACGAAAAGACCCCCCTAATCTAGACAGCACTACAGTATTTCTTAGTTATATTTCAGAGGGAATATTCTCACATTTCCAAAAGCTGCGGCAGATGAACTGCCAGGGAAATGTGGCAGACAGCAGATCTGTACCTCTCTGATGCGCTGTGCATGCAAATGCGTAGACAGCAGAACGTGAAGGTAGAAGGCAATTTAAAATGACTCTCCTCCTCTTTAGAGTTGCTAGTTCCCAGTTCTCCTCCTCTGACCCTTGTAGAGCAAGTCTATAGTGATTAGAGTCTACTCATCACACTAGGATAGCAATGGAAATTAGCTTCCTTACAAAGATGTTTTGCACGATTTGTTTTTTTATTAAACAAAACCAGCTGCAAAGTCACAGAGAACAAACGTTCCCCTTAGATCAATATTACAGTTATTCCATAATAAAGGCATCTTCCCCGTTGTGCACCTAGCCAAAGTCATCTGCAATGCCTGGTAACCGCAGCAATCCCGTATAACCTCTTATGCAGTATGAGCATATCTGCATGAGGAGGAAGACGCTATGATGCGATTATGGTTTTGGAAATAAAAACTACATGACAACAAAACCGCTGAATACTCGAGTCCTTGAAACCATTCTCCCTCGATAAACCACATCGATCTTTTTTGCACGTACCATTATCACAATAGCTGTTGTGAGAGAGGGCAGAGGAAGCATTCCCAAAGAAATCTCTCTCTCCATTGCAGCTCTGATCGCTATCCCCTCTCTCCCAGCCTGATATCTTACTCTCCCAACCTGCCTGACTCGCAGTGCAGACCAGTCACCCCATTAAACATGCAATCTCAGAGACAACAGCAGAAAGATCAGAATGAGGGGAGGGGATGGAAAGGGTCAAAGGGCCACCTGAACATGTGGGCTATTGGAAAGATCAATTAAATATTCCGTACACACAACAGTCCTCTGTTAAAGCAGGAACAATTCAGCGCTAGCATATTTAGCGCTGTGCAGAGGAGCCTTTTTACTACGAGGAGTACATGGTGTGCAGCATGGGAGTTCGGAATTCTCCGGGAAATGACTTTTCTCAATGACTCTGCGGAATGTGTGTTCATGCTTGTGCATGTGTGCGTGTGCATATTCACATGCTTACATTTTTTTTTAATGCACAAAAACACTACTGTGCAATGGCAATCACTTTCCAACTAGCATGCAAATTGACAGTATGTTTCTTTCTCTATTAAAGAAACAAAATACAGGCGTAAGCAAAGAGAGAATCCCTTAAACAGAACAGTGTTCAGAAACTAGACTAGGAAATGGTTTTCTAGAAGTTAATACCATGTAATTATAAAACCTGTCAGTCAGCAAAGCTACATTTAAAAATGAATATAAGAATGAAAAATACCTTAAAATACACAATTCTAACACGGAGACCTACAAAAAAAATCTAGAAAACTGAGTAACTTTCACTGGATTCATCTTAATAAGAACTTGAAGTTTCAGTCACCTCTTCTAGGAATAAGTCTGCATTGTGAATTGGTTGCCTCAAAATTTACAACCTTTATTTCCACTTCTAAATTCTACCAGTAGGAACATGTCTAAGGCTAAGAACAGAAAGGCCCTGGGAGCAGCCACTTGGAGCTGCTGCAGCACGGCTCCGTCAGCTGGCACACAGGAATCAGAAGGAAGGACAAGGAAACATTTTGTCTTAATTAGAGCCCTGTTTAAATCGCCTCCCTCAGTACAGCATCCAACACGACTGCTCAACAAGACCTGTGTTAGGGAATGTATCGTTTCACACAGCACCAGCAAAAAGAAGTGTCAGCTGATCACTAACTAGCATTATTAAAAAACCCAACTATTTAAAGCAATATTCATTTAGTATAATATTTTCTGAGCTTTCCCACCTAATGATGTCCATTGCCTGGTACACGATTTCAGACTGGTCAACTCCGATCACTTGCTTTGCACCTGCTTTTGCAGCAAACATGGAGAGTATTCCAGTTCCACAGCCAACATCCAAAACCACCTGAAAAGAGTAACACAGATTTATTTCTACCGCTGTTTATTTCCCTAAGGTTTTTCTACATACCTTTTCATACAGAGATATACCCTATTCTAACAGAAGAAACAAAAGGTTGCAGCAAAACTTACCATTATGTCCAAAGCTATTCACAAGTCAAACTATATATAACTCCAAATACTTTATTGCCTTTTACAGATAAAAAAATGAAGCAGACTAGCTCTAGCTGCACATGAACTTACTCACATGCAGAAGAAAAAAGCATTTATTTGGGCAACTACTAAAACGTTATATGTATAAGAAAGATCACAAGTCAGAGATCAGAAAAAAAACTCATAGTACCAGTGAATCACTCAAGCTAACAATTAAATACAAACTATTATGTGGGAGTAATTGTAAGCGAACAGGGCTGAGGAACATTTCTTCCTATTTACTGCTCATGAATAAAATCTACACATTTTCATTTTATGTTCTTTGTAAAGAATTCAGGAACCCTCTGTTAGAAATGGCCACAGTGCCCCAGAACAGCCATGGATCCGATGATTGCATCTCAAAGTAGTGGCCTGGAGAGCTTTAACACTTGAAAATAGGAAGCTGTTTGCTTTCTTGGCCACAAGAACACATGGTTGGCTCCTGTCCAATTTGTCCATCGCAGACCTTGGCTCCTTGTCTGCAGAGCTGCTTCCCAGACAGTTGGCCACAGTCCTGTATCAGCACACAAGGTTTCCCCTCCCTAGGTGCAGGACTTTGCATTTCCCTTTGCTGAACTGCCTAGATTTCCTGCCTGCCTGCTTCTCCAGCCTGTCAAGGCCCCTGTGAATGGCAGATCCCTGTAGAATCAAACCCACAAACCACTGACAGTTAGAACCAAACTTGACAAAACATTCCCAGGCAATAATGTACCCAGCTGATAAAACTCCCCAGCCTATGAGTTATTTAGCAGTCCTGCTTTGGCACAACAGGAACTTGCAGATGCACTTCACTTTTAAATTTCCTCTGACATACAGCATCAGTCTAAGTACCTGAATGCTCTGCACATTAGGCATGCTTACCTGCAGTCCAAACATTCTGATCATGGATACAGCACAAGAACACTCAAGCCAGCCTAAAAGCAGCAGCACAATGCTGGCTTGTATTGTGCTGGAGAAGCCACCGGTACAAAGCAGCAAGTTGACTGCGTTCATAGAGTACTTTACAATCTGGAATCAGGCTTTAAAAAGTAACATGTTCTTTCTGCACATTGCAAGAAGGCATAAACATGAGAAGTTCCAGACACGGAGCTACTTGTTCCACTTGAACACTTCACAGCTACACTGCAGGAGTCAATTCTTTGACCCTTTTGCACTGAGATTTCAGTGTGTAGCAGCAGTTCCCAGGCTGGAGGCAGGAATAGAAAATAAAAGCCAGGGCTCTTGCAGCTGCTGAAATCTCGTGCCCCCTCGGCATCATCTGTTCTAACACCCTACCCATGATAGTTAACAGAACTGCTGAGCCATGAAAGCTGGAAGTCAGAGCCAAAAATAAACCTCTGCAAAAGAACGGTCTTGATGTACAGTCGCACAAAGCAGAGCAATCACCACAAATGAGAAAAAAATTAAAACAGGCACCACTTTGGACAGCTGCCCCAGTCACTTAAAAACCCAGATGGAACTCATCTAACCTGAGCCAGGAGACACCGGTGGCCAGAAAGGCAGGAGAGGAAAATCACACGAGCTGGCACACCTCTGAGAAAGGGAGAGCCAAGCAGAAGGACTCCCAGCTAACCAGGCACAGAGCTCTGCAGCTCACACACTCTGCGCAGCCGGGCTGCCGAGCTGGCTGCACCACGGGACGCGGCAGCACCGCAAGGCCACACTCGCACGCTGCTTTCAGCAACTGCGTAAAGCACGAGATGGGCAATTCAGCCAAATCAGTCTAGTCCATACACGAGCTTTTAATACGGAAAAAATATTTTCCCCTCAACATGGCATTGATGCCTACCTCAGGCTTCTATATTACAAAAACACTCAGACAGCGACATTGTTTTCCTAACCAATTATTCTTTCCAGTCAAAATAGATAAATACATTTTTAAAAATCTGAACTTTTTTTTTTGCTATGTTTTTTTTTCCTGAGCAAGATCACTTTAGCCTTTTTTGCTAAGTAATCTAAATTGTCATATTTGCCATCCTAAGTACATTTGAGTGGTTCGTAACAAAAGCAGCAAGCAGAATTTATTCCAGTTTTTAATCATATATTTTGAAAGCTGAGAGCTAAAGAAAAAAAAAGTTAGTTGGTCCTGCATAAAATATATAGAACAAACAAATCTAATACTCTGTTGTCATCCATTTTGCACAACTGGAGTTCTCTGGGTAAATTTTCATTAAACGCTAGTAAGATCTACCAACCTCTTTCAAATATCCCTCTAAAATAACAGCTGTGAATAGGTTGGGAAACACCAACAAGAAAAAAACCACTGTGTATTTTGTAAGGAGAAATACAATACAGGCTTCTAGGAACTCCCATATGAAACACTGCAGGAATCTAGGAAACATAATATTTGAATGTAGGGTAATTGACAGAGCAGGGGCCAGTGGTCATCAGCCAAAGGCCTTATTAAGTCCAGGGTTTGGGTATTGACTTCACATGTCAGCCCACCAATCCTGGAGCACCTGCAACATGGTGACAATCCTGGATTTAAGTGAATCCCCTCTGCTTCATCAGCAGTTCCTCATGCCTAGTTTTGCAGTCTTCAACAGGTCACTTTTATTAACCTGTTATCCCATATATTCCCACATTTGAATACTCTTCTTCCATTTTTTCAACTTCAAAGTTTCACTTATGAATAAGGTTGGCAAAGCCTTATGTTACACATAATTTAAGTAAAATATCTTAAGCAAAACACCTGAATAGCTGGGGCTTAGAGCAGGTCACCTTCACTTTGTTTTGAATGTCTATCAAAATGTTCACATAATAGAGGAGAAATAATCAACACTCAGAAAATTACCATTCCATTCCATAGTACATTCCAAGTTAAGCCTTGTCCTGGGAAAACCTCTAGCTATAGGTTTAGGGGCATCTCAAACTATCTTGCTGTCAAGATAGTTTTCTGCATTTCTCATTGCTGCCTCCTATGCAGTTTGGTGCACAACCAGCTCAGCTGTGACATCATTCACGTTTTTCCATGGCTGGCAGCATAATGTTTCTGAAATGCTTTGGCTGGTTCTCTCATTAGAACCAGAAGTTTGGCAATCCTTAACAGAAATACACTTGTGACAAGGACAGAAGTAAAAGCTAAGAAAATTCCCTTCCTGATACCTTTTTAGTTGCCAGGAAATCAAAAAATCCACAAAAATCAAAAGAAACAGAGCTATCTACCATGAAATGAAGTATAAACCTCCTACTGCAAAGGCCTAAGAGAATGAGTAGCTCAGAAACTACCAAATTGGTGTATATGTATTACTTTCAAAACTGTCATAAGTCTTGAATTAAAAAGACTTCAGGTCATTAAGGGAAAAAGAAAGAAAAGCCTACAACCCAGAGTGATTTATTTCTGTAAAACATGAAATGCTGTTTTCCCATTAAAATGATCTACACAAAGCTGAAAAACAGTAAGCAGCCAGCAGAGGAAAGCTACGAAAAAGAAAACACAGAACAGAAGGCTTCAGAGTGCATCTCAGAACACAGCAAATTCATTAGAAACAGCCAAGAGAAATACAGAAGAGGAGAATCCTGTCTGGGTATGGGTCATAGCCACATCGATATCATGAACAAAGACAGCACTCATCTCTCCCCATGGTACATGGAATAGTAGCTCCTGATTTCACATCATTTGAGATAGATCACAGGAAAGTCTCTCTGAAATACGTTCTGCTTAAAATACTGGACAAGAAAGGCTTGGCTTAACCATGCCACCATAATTAATGACCACCTCAACATGGCACAAAGAATAATGACAGCATTGATCAGCACTTCTGTTATCAGCACTTCGCACCCTCCAGCAGTGGAACAGCACTCTACCACCTCATAAAGCCAGGGGATGTTAAATCAAATCTTGTCAGTGTGATAGTCCACTCCCAAAACCACAGAGCAGCCAGCCTCAAGGATTTTTATCACTTGAGAAAAAAGAAAAAAGGGGAAAAAAAAAACCTGCAGAAATGACTAGATATTTTGACCTCTTTAACCTACCTTGTCCTTGAAGAGATGTGGGTTTTGGTATATGAAGTCACGATAGCTTTCTGTACGCACTTTATCCTATGAATTAAAGAATAAAAAGAAAGCTCACTTTGCTTATTTATCTACACAATCAAGTTCAAAAAAGATGAAAACCTGCTTTTAACTTGACCCAAGTAGATATTTTCTGGCTACTGTACTTAGAAGGATTCTGCAACTCTGACATATTCCACACTTTCAGTCTTTTAGAATTTCTCGTCTATGTGTATAAAGCCAATTAAGCCTCTGAAGGAAAGAAAAAAAATTACCTTAACACCATTATAACCTGCAGCAGTTCATTTTGGATGTTTCAAAGCATTTAAATCTCTCAGGAATAGCAGCAACAAAGTGCCAACACTACATCAGCTACATAAAACAGCCTTCTATATCATGGCAACAACTTGAGTCACGAGTTTGCAACATCTTTTTGATCATTTTAATACATATTAATTGCCTGACACAGAGCTTCCTTCAAAACAGCTATGGATCACAAAAACCTGCTCTATTTCTGCATAAACTACAACATCACAAACAAGCTAGTAGTTGAAGCTGTATAGCCCATCCTATGAAGCCAAACTAAAAGAAAAAAAAAAAAAAAAAGCATGTGACAAATCATTTGTTGTATCTTAGGAAATGAAAGCTAGCAGCATATCTCAATCCACCAGCATGGTAATAAACTGGTCCTCTTAATACATATCAGCAGGTACATAAATTGACAGCCAACTATAGCTTTTGGAATCCCTGCTGCACATCAAGTGTTAGATACTCCTACCTCGTAAAGGTCATCTACAAGTAGTTCTGAAGTATAAAAACCAAGAGCATATATTTAACTTAGCATAATGCGGCAGGTAAGAAGTTACAAAAACAGTAAGTATTAAAAAAAATACTTATTTTAGTGAGGGAGAGCAAAGTCTATCTCACCAGAAAGAAAAAGGGAGATAGAAATCAAAAATTGAGAACAAAAGACATGTTCATACAAATTATGGAAAGAAACCAAGTTATTTCGCAGCTTTAAAATCCTAAAATCAAAATTAGATTTGGGGGGGATTATCTCCCCATAAGCTGTAATAAAAAGGTACAAGTGATTTTAGAAAATTGTACTGCAGAAGTATGCATAATAAGTGTGACCCAAGATGTCCCGGATCATTTAAAATTATACGGGTTTACTATAATGATATGTTCAGAGCAACTATTTTTAGCACTTCACCTCTGCTGCAGCACATAATAGAATTTGCTGAAGCTACCAAAACACCCCAGAAGGTTCAGCATCAATCGAGAAGGCAGTGAGCTGGAAAGCCTTCAACCTTACACCCTGCCCACTCTGATCGCCTCGGCGCTGCCCCAGCTTAATCAATAAAATTCCAACTGCTGCCTCTACTCTATGCACTGCTGCTCAAGCCAGCCCTCAGTCATTCACTTGAGGTCTCGCTATTCATCAATACCCTTCCCTCATCATTTCCATACAAAGCTTTTCCTTTGGTTTTAGGAGAAAAATGTAAGGAAATTTATGAAGATGATATTCAAGAAGCCCTCAGAGAGAAGCAGTGAAACACTAACCATTTAGTCTACAATTTTCTCCCCACATTTGAAAATTGTAGCAACAGAAACTGTAAGTTTCTGCCAGTAACATGCATAAGAAAAAAAGGGGGGGGGGTTGAAACAAGACAGTGTCAGAAACAGATTCAAAATCCAGATGGCAGGTCTTCTTTTGTAAAGCTTTCCATGCAGCAAATCATTATATTTATATAAAAACAGGTCTCATTAAAAATGAACACCTAACACAGCTAAAAATGCAATGTACACACGATAAAACTGGTGTTTTCCTATGTTTCCTTCAAGAATATCTGTAGAGTACATGATTAAGTGTTCCTAATGTTTCGCGTACAGTGAACAACTTATATTTTACAGGAAGTATTAGGAACAAAGGAAATAGAATCTGGAAAAAAAAATCAGCCCATCTCCTAGGATAAAAACTACTAAGTACAGAAAGGGTTAAAAATGCAGCTGCTCTGCAGTATATTCATGGGCACACAGCCCACTTTGTTCCATCTTTACTGCTTAGCCCGAGTAAGTTGGGGTTGAGCTCACTTTCTAACCTTCAGCATCTCTTCGTGTATCCCATAATGCCCATAGGAGCTGAAGTAAACACCATCCTCATCCTCGTGAAGGTCTGCCACGGCGCTGGCTGATGAGCTGCTTCTGACATCTGCATTCACCACAAAATCCCGAGCAAATTGCCTGTAATCAATTTGAAACACACCCTCGAGACACATTCATGGCACCAGGAAGAGGAAGAGGCAGGAGGGTAAGGGGTGGGAAGGGGCTTGAAAAGATAAGGAATTCCCACTGCAGCGGGGGCTTTTACGGTAACGGAGCTGGCCTAGGCGATAAACGTGCTGAATCTCCCTCTGCTGGTTTCCAGAGCGGCTGCAGGATGATTCCCTCGCAATGAGTCTCTCTGTGTTACCCACCACACACATTTCTTTCTTATTTTAAGCACTAAATACCACTAGCAAAGCATTCACGGTATTTATGTGCCACCCAGTTACTCAATTCAGACTTCATTCTGCTTGTTAAATTGGTCCCTTTCAAACTTTCTTTTATAAAAGCCATACTACAGTGATCAAAATTTACAATGGCCAAACAGAACAGGAGGAAATGGCCACAACTTGTGTCAGGGAGGTTCAGGTTAGGCATCAGGAAAAATTTTCACAAGGAAAGAGTGACTTGGAACGGGCTGCCCAGGGTAGTGGTGGTGCCACTATCCGCAGCAGTGTTCAAGAACCACGCAGACGAGGCCCTTAGGGACACGGTTTAGCAGGGTGGCCATGGCCTTACAGTTGGACTTGATCCTCTTGAAGGTCTTTTCCAATCACAACGATTCTATACCCAAGTCTGCCATGCAGATATGGAGATATGAACTGAACTCATTTGGATAGGAGAGAGAAGGTGGTGAGAGTATCACCATGAGTGGCAGCCTGTAGGCTACCTCTATGCAACTATTTCCTCTGCCCCTAATTTCGGGCTGTTCCATCAGATCTACATCTACCTGCTTTTGTTGCCAGCCCACCTCTGCTGGAGTTAGAAGCCTGTGCTGATAAAGAATAATTAAAGATTCCCTTTCACAACAACTTGACAATTTGGAAAATTAATCCTCAAAGACATAAGAAACCTTGAGACCTGAGAAAAAATTGCAGCCAATGGCTTGAAAATACATATATTTTTTAAATGCTATGGGTGCAAGAGTACAACAAGCAACATAAAACAAAAACAACACAGGTTTTCCAATAGAGCAGCAAAATTCTCCCATTCTTATCACTTGATGCTAATGAATTAATGCAGAAGGTAGACAGTTATATAACAACAGTACTATATGCTGTAAAGTTAGGCAAGTTGGACAAAACTGTCCATTCTTGACATTCATAACTGCTCATAGCTGTCAGAATTTGCACAAATATATGATTTTGGAGTTTGGGATACCTACTTAATAACAAGTAGGCATGCTCAAGACATACAATGGACTCATCAATTTACAAAACGAGCTTTTGCAGCTTTATCTTCCAACAAAAGAACACAACTTATTTTTCCAAGTTTATTAAATACAAATTTTCAGTGTCTGATTGCTGGGGCTATAATCACGAAATAACATGTTTTGAAAGGATTCTATATTGTGTGATTCTCCAAAAATTTAAATATCCCCTTTTATCTATGTACAATATTAATAATCCTTAATAATAATAATAATAATAATAATGTTCCTGCTTTAATGTTCCATTAATAATAATGTTCCTGCTTTTAATGCACTGAAGAACCTACGCTTAAAACCAGAAGTAACAACAAATAGAAAGACAACTCATTAATTTTGTTGAGGGTTTCTCCAAGCTGTAATTGGAATCTGCTACTAGCAACAAACTGAAATTTAGGACCATATTAAGCTTTCCTAAGCATAGTTTTGTAGGTTTATAAAAAAAAAAATCTACAAGACAGAAATTAAAGTGACAGCCTCAACACAGGACAAGGGTTTTATTTAGTCAAATTCTACCACTTCTTTGAATTTCTACATGGTCTTTAGACACGAACATTTCATCTCCTCTAAAATCTTTCAACTGAAATAGCTTCTAGCACTTACTTCATTTTCTGAAGGTCATCCTGGGCTCTAACCAAGGCTTCTTCTGCAAGTTTTGCTCTGTGTTCCGCATGTCGTAGCTGTTCAAGGAGCACTGTGATATCGTTTAACCCATTAGAACGCAAAACATTTGCAGGTTCACAGAGATCATCTATATCTGATGAAATGGAACAAAAATACCTGCCAGTTAATAGTGATGCTCCACAGCAGCTCATATATAACATTGCCATTTTTCTGCTTTTGTCTTCAGACATTTTGCAGTGTAGCCTGCTTTAGAACAAACTACTGAATTTGAAAGAACTAATTGCAGAGTACAACATTGCTCGGTAAAACCAAGTATTCTGGATGTGAGTTCAAAGTTAACAGCTGAATAAACCCAGAGACTAGTTTTAATAAGCTTTGCCCCAATTGATGATTAAAATACTAGGGTGAGTTTAAGCTAAATATGATACTATGTTCTATTTCTCCAGTTACCCTGTACCAAGATTGAAAAGGATGTTTATTGTAAAATGCAAGGAGAAAAAAAAAAGTCAAGCTTTCTTAGTAATTTCATGTTAACTCTTCGTTTTCAAACCAACTTCCTGGACTATTACAAAGCTTCTGAACACAAAAAAACCCGAAAGATTTCATCATAGTTCCATTCTACTTGAGCTAACACCTTTAATCAGCAAAATCCAGACTCAACACTGAGTCTAGTTCATCTCTTGCTAAATTTGGCTAGCGATTTCAACAGAAACCAGTGGACTAGAAAATAGCATTAGTGTGCTTTTGGATCAAGTAAGAAGTTGCTTTGGGCATGCCAGGCAAAAGGATTCACTTAAATGGAAGACAACTTCGCCCACTGTACAGAAACAAAGCACTAAAGCTTACAATATGATCTTGAGAGCATCTACAAATCCTGGCAATTTCCAATGCAACCGAAAGCAGCGAGCACCTAAGATTATGTCTCTGCATTTCTAGCGTGTATTGCTTGTCTAAGCTGTAAATGGACAATGAAATATGAAATCCCTGCAGTAAACAAACAGCAATATCTGTCTGCTTTACCATGCAGCAAGACCAAACCGCATTCCCAGCTGCACCAAGAAGAAACCTCCACTCCTAAATGGCTACTGTTTTACATGAAAGGGGTGTGTGTGGAATGCACAAACAAGTGCCAAATCATAAGAAAGTGGAAGGATCATGGGCAGCAAAAACAAGTACAAAAATCGTGTTATACTCTCTCAGGACTTCAAACTCTTCTGAGGAATTATCACAAAAGAAAATGTCTAGTTGTTTATGCAGATAATTAGAATCACCCAAAAAAAAACAGTTTTCAGTGCTACTGTAGTGGAATGTTATACTTGGTTGGTCCAAAAGACAACCTGCCTAAACGATGAAGACACTTTCAACAAGACAAATTATTTACTACTGCCTCTTGAATGCCTCTGACTTTTGATACCTAATTGTAGATTACTAAAAGTTTAAGCTAAAATCTTCCAAATGATTTTGGATAAAGTCCCTCTTTGACCTGCTTAACTTAATTATGAACATCCCATTTATATTAAGCAAACACAAATAATAACACAGGACTCCAGAAATATCAGTCATTAAAAGCTACCATGTCATTTTCTGGCAAAATTTTCAAAAAGTGCCTCGAAAGTGACTTAATATCATTACTTCGGTAACTAACAGCATTAAATACCTATCTGACATTATTAAATAGTGACAATGCATCACTATTTATCATGTATAACATGAAATCTGCTGACACCCATACCACAGTACAGTCATATGGCAGTATTCATTTTACCAAACTGAAGTAGGAGATCATCTTCCAGCTCAGGTTTTAAGTATTCCTCTCCTTCCCAGGGGAGCGGGCTGCTGAGCGAATTCAAATATGCCACAGTTGGTTTCTAGATATAGCAAAAAAACCAAAAAGTGAACAAAATCTGACATCTGAGAAGCTAAAGACCAAGAAGACCAGGTCAGGCAGAGCAGACTCTTAGAAAGTGAAGCCCACCTTCCTATCGGGAACCAAGGTTGCTCAGGTGTGTGACTGCGGCAGGCCCATAGATCATGACAGAAACAATAAGGCCAAGATCCAAACTGCGCAAACTTCTCAAACAACAGTGCATTAGGCAGAAACTTGGAAAGTCCGGACTTCCCTGAGTCCTCCCAGTTAATACTTTTTAGGGAGAGAAGTCATATTCTGGACCTCCTTTTTTCTCCCCTATTTTTTTTTTTTAAAGTTATGCCTTAAACAATTATTTGAAAGTTTAAGTATGGGAAATAGCGTACATACACTTAATAGTGATAGATGCTATTCAGTCTAAATCTAAACATTTAAGGAACAATAAATTTCAAAGCTGCAGTATACACAAGATGCACTCGGGTCTAACTAACTTTAGGTTCCCACTTGCTCTCCTGATTCTTGAAGATAAATTTTAGGTTCATCGAAGGACCGCGCGTCATCTAAAGGTCCAAGTGTCATCCCTTCCACCAAGATTATAGGATTCTGTTCTGCCTAGACCCCCAGGGAAGGAAGACTCTTCTGTACCAGGACACGTACAAGAGCTATGAAGCTTCAGCTGCCACGAAGCAAATCCAGTGCTGGAACCAGATGGGCAAGTTACAGGTCACAGATGAGTTAACAAAACAACATGACATTACCTAGTGTGGGCTTTTTCTAAGCCTGAAAATTGCTCTTTTGAAATCAAGAAAACCTCCAGCAATTGAATACATTTAAAACAATTTCACAGCTAAAATACTAACCAAACAACTACTTTAATAGTTATAAACCAAACAACTACTTTAAACAAGTTTCCTTGATTTCTTAAATGTAGAAGTATAATACAGAATTTCATGCAGTTACATAGGAAAAAAAAAAAGGTAATTTTAAAGCAGGGCATTTTGATTTCTCATTCTGCAAATGCAGACCATGGAATATGTGGCATACCTACCTTCAGTCTAATAAAGTTTATTAGTTTAATGTATCCATAAAAGTCGAGTCCTGAAAAAAAAAAAAAAAAAAAGCAGCTTATGTCACAGGAAACCACATGTTTTACATGGCATTTTTCTGGCTTTTCTCTCTTTAGCTCTAAACACGAAATTTTCAGTTAGTAGGAATATACTTGTCACAAATTAATAATTGAACACATGCAAACTTGGCAGCCATCTCCTTTATTCAGCAAACAACTCTACATCAAGACAGCCACATGCATCTACTATAGTGCAACCTTAATCACTGCTCTCCTGTTGCGCATCTTCATTTATATTTTCAGCTTTCTACTTAAGTAGAATCAATTTACTTTTTCAAATATGCACTTTCCTCAAGAACAGCAACGAGCACTCCACCCTGCAGCTACCACATACCTTTAAAATATTTTCCATTGGATTTTAGACTGGAAACAGACCAACTTTACAAACATATAGACTTTTTTTTTCCCCTAAACCCTCTGTGTGCTTCCCATCCTCTCATCTCTCTCTCCTTTTTACTGCACACTTCTGAAGTAGTATTTCTTCTATTCCAATTTTGTTCTCCTACCTCCCAGTTTTCCTCTATGGCCTGCATGTTTGACTGGCTCAGGTAAATCTAAGAGAAGGCAGGGACTCAGCACAAGCCAGCAGAGACCACTCCTATCAATAGTGGAGATTTTTTTTATCAGAGTATAAAATACACAAGCAATGGCAAACAAAGATAAGCATTTTTCCATAATAACTTGCCATTTCAATCTTTGACTTCTCAGCCACAACAACTAGAAAAACTGTTAAAAAAAACCTCTCCTTCATAATTTATTTAAAAAAGATGCCAATACACATGTGAAAAAGACCCCAGAAAATCACAGAAGGAATTTACCATTCTTCCTGATCACATCACCAACTTCAAACTGATGTTCTATTTTGCAATGGCAGAATACATCTTCAGCAGAACTAAGCCACCTGTAAATAATTATTCAATAAACAGCATTAATATGGCAGCATTTAGAATTTGTAACTTTCCTGTAAGTTTTATTATACTCTGCTCTGACTTGCTGGCAAGGAGTTCACAGTACTTTTATTTATTTATTTATGAAAAAGAATGAGCAGGTGTCTATCTATTCATACAACCCCCTCCTCCCCCAAAGAAAAAATGAGTTTTATGATAAAGCATTTTGCAGACCAAACATGATAAAGAAACACATTAATTTTGTTTCACAGTATTGAGGTCCTCTTAACTCCACCAGAATACTTCACAGTAAAGGCTACACCCCAGATATAAAAACTGCACACACAAATTTGTTTACCAGCATTGAAGTAAATCTTCTCTGCTACTTATTGACTATAAGAAAAAACAACAGACATCAAGAGATAAGCTGCTATATTGTTTCAGGATGCAGAAGGGGAAATTCCTTTTTCTTCTTAACATTTCTCCCTCCTTTAATTTAGATTCAACAGACTTTGGAGCACCTAAAGTGCTCAGAATCTTTAGAGCTTTGACCCTGAAGACT
This sequence comes from Tinamus guttatus, assembly GCF_000705375.1. The sequence continues at coordinate 207,275 of NW_010588321.1, read as the reverse complement.
ACAAAAGAGGACAGAGCTTCAAGATACCCACAGATGTCTTTTCTACCTCGCTTAGCCTTTACAGGTCGAACTCGAGCATTTATACGGACTATATTTTGGGGGCTGAGAGTCCCTCAGGGCTCCCGTCGCCGTTCTCACCGGTCGCAGAAGAGGCAGCGAGCCTGCGGGCGCTCTGCGGAGCCCTCCTCCTCCTCCCAGGCCTCCTCGCCGTCGGACAGCTCAGGCATCTCCTCGTCCTCGTCTTCCTCCTCCGCAGGCGGCCGCCTGGTCCCTGCCAAGCCCAGGAGGGGAACGTTAGCGACGGAAAAGACGCGGGGGGAAGCGCCCAGGTACCCTCGGGAGCC
>NW_010588321.1:190944-206836 GCF_000705375.1 Tinamus guttatus | reverse complement strand
CCCCCTGGCGGCGCCATCTTGCAGCGGCCCCGCGCCCCCTGGCGACGCCATTTTATGGGGCGGGAGGGAAAAGGATTCCCGCAATTTAAGAAGTCGCCGTTTTGCAACCAAACTGTCCCCAGCGGTTCCCCATTACAGGGGCCAGCGGGAGCTAGTCGCGACTCTGAAGCGTTTTGGTGTTGGTCTTGGGCGCCAAGCGTTAATAGCACATGCACATCCCCCTTCTCGTTGAGGTGCTGCAGCAGCAGCTGCCGTCACGTCCAGCCTTAGGTTTCCTCAGAAGCTGTTGTGCACTACACGTGTTTCTGTGCTACGAGTATTTCTACATTACATATATTTCACAAGTGCTCGATCCGCAGCAGCACTCAACACGGGTGTTTAGCAGACAGCATCAGTGGAAGTATTAGGTGCCAGTTAGCATTTGACCCTTATTTCCTACTCTCTTTACCTTAAGAGTCCCAATTCAGCAGGCCTTCCTCAATATAACTGTGTTGAGATTCAAATCCATTCCTTAAAACAAAGAAAATAAATAAATAAATAAAATGGTTGGGTGTGGAAGAGTGCAGGAAAGAAAAAAAAATGAAGTTTGAATATCCTTCTCTGTATTACAATCCCTTGTCTCTGATCTACATTTGTAAATCTGTCATATGTAACTTAATTTTCCTTTTTATTATCCTCCTCTCAGCTGAAAGGCCAGCTAACAAAGAAAGTTTTTGCATGTAGATTAGATTTGCCTAGATTAAGCACTCCTAGAGTCAAACTCAAGGGGGTATGAAAAACTGAAATATGGAAAATTTATTGTGATTCTTAGATATGACTGGAATGAAAAGCTTGGGGTGGGGGGGAAGTAATATGACCTAATTTGATCTACCGTTTTTAAATGCAGTTTCCAAGGAGAAGAGCTGCCATGGACAAGGTGACAGCGGTTCTGCAAACGCTGCTCAGCGGAGGCAACCTAGGCACCAAGTCCAGCGTCCTTCTGCTCTCACCTCCATGGCTGACCTCAGAAACAGGTACAGCAGATAAAACAGATATAATTATGCTGCACGCGGTCCCTGGGCCGATGGCTGCAGAGCAGGAACAGCAGCTCCTTTGTGCTGCCCCCACGCTCTCCCCCAGCGGAGGGGCAGGGGGTCACCGATGGCATCGTCTCTGCTCCGTTGCACTCTCTGCTTTTGTTTGCTCTGCCCAGAGAACAGCAGAGCCGGGGCGCCACACTGCCGTGTAACGGAGCCTTGTTCCTTTTAATTATTGCACGCATTCAGATGATCCATAAATGTACAGCATCTGTTCATTAGGCTGAGTGCAATGTGAAGACTGTGTTAAACTCTGCAGCAAAAGTATATAATTTACACCAGGACCTCTTGAAATATGATCATCTTTGTTACAATCTCATAATCCTCATAAGGGGATTTGCATGGTACAGCAAGAGTTACAATGTAAGGGATTACAATTTCATAATCTGGGCCCAGGGGAAAAAAATTCAAATATTTACTTTTTTTTTTTTTTTTAAAACTGCATTTCAAACTTCCCTCCAGATCCAGAAACACAACCCTGGGTAAGTTGTTGAAGGGTGTTTGCACACAGAATACAGTATCAACATATCACTTGTGGGCTTTGCTCCATCTTGATTTCCAAACATGTGTAATTCTATCCTCTACCTGTGTCCGCCTGTTGTCTGCCTATGATACTTGTCATTGAAAAGCACGTGAAGTATATTAATGGATATTACATAGGCAACAAATGAAACAACTATTTCTCTTTTTCTGGTCAAATATACGAGAGAAAAAAAAAGTTTAAAAAGAATGAACCTTACACGGCAAAACCTATTCCTTCGCAGTTATTTAGGTCTAGTATGTGGTGGCAACGGGAGATAGATTTTTTTTTTCCGCTTTAAACCCCCACCGTCTACAATAGAACATGCGAAAATCCACAGAATCATGAAGCTCAAGACCAAAAACAATTCTGACAAAACCATTTTCAGCTAAGAAAGCCCAAACCACCTGAAATTTTACATGATATACCTTATATAATGACCCCAGCTTGCTGCATGCCTCTACTAAGAATGACGCTCCTGGTCCACAGGACATGATGGCACTGGGGTTCGGTTCTCCCATCCTGGTTTGTAGCATTTTTTGTAATTAATAAAGCAGCCTTGAGGAAGTTCTCACAAAGCTGTTGCCACGAACGGCAAAGCTGCAGCAGTGAGAGATGCAACTCAAATAGGTGCCGACACCTGCAGATACCCAAAGCAGCGCTGCTAATCTAAATTCACACGCTCAGTCAGCATACTCAGTTTTTAAAAGTTTAATAAAGCCATGGGCATATTTTCTTAATTACGAACCAAGAGAACTGCTCTGTGAGACCTTTTCCAGCTGGGTGAGGGGGTCCTGCAGTCCTGTGTAAGGCTCACCTGCAAATTAGGTAGGTTTAACTATAGGCTGGAGAGAAAAAACAGTGCACAGCTGCAGCAGAGTGCAGCTCTTAAGCAATAACTCCAGTCAGTGCATATATACATACAAATATACGTGTATATACAGACAAGGGTGCTCGTGGGCACGTGAAGGGAAAAGCAGTGTTTGCAGAACAGAAGTTAATCTAACTGCTTTCCATATTTATGCTTCTACAGGGAAAACCGCTTGGATTCAGAATAAATCATTACTGAGATAAATTACGAAAGAAGCACTTTCTGAAATTATATTCTTATCTGAAGTAAAATATAGTGTTTATATGTATTAACAGGTGAAACTAATGGAACTACTAGGCCTATATACTGAAAACAAACAAACAACTCTATTCTGTCTTTGAGACAGAATGGTTTTTAAATATCCACAAGATATTTAGTGTTGCAGTGATGGATGCTGAGCATTTGACCATCTCTGGATGTAAATACCTAGAAAAGTCACTTGGAAACAAAAGCCCTTTTTGCAAGGGACTGAGCATCTGCAAACACCCCACACGGAGTCAGCTCCCGCCTGTATTCATCCAGCATAATGTGGGAATCACAGGGAAAAGAAGCATTACTGCAAATGTGCCTTGATATTTAAGGAACCTCCGTCTGGAGCTGGATGCTTGGTGCCTGGATTTACAAGGCTTGGTAAGGGTGTCTGCAAGAGAAGAACAGTGATGCGAGCAGAGGAGGAGAAGGTGGTTTGTGGATAACTGAGACAAACCATCTATTCTGAATCCAGTAACAGGTCACTCCGTGGCGTTGGGTTACTACTGAGATTCTTGTGCCAGCTTGTTCCAAGTTCTCTTGTTTTAGCTCTTCTGTTGAGTTTTTTCCCTCTTTCTTAGTTCATTTCACAAAAAAAAAAAAGAACACAGAAAAATGGAAATACACTTCAGTCAAACTTCAAATTCTCCTGATAAATATTAATTTCCACTTTTTTTTTTTTTAAAAAAAAAGTGCATGCTTGAGGCATTTTGAGTGGTAGCTATGTGTGTTAAATCTCCCATTCTTTGTTCCAGCTTCTTTAAAAAAAAATAAAAAAAATCAGCCAATCAAAAGTGCCTAGACCGACGCCGTCTTCCTCAGTTAATCCAAGGCCAGGAGAGGGATAATTTGATTAAACTGAGACCCTAATTTATTTAGCTTTAGTTCTGGATCAACCTCTCCTTAATAGAGTCCCGTCGTCCCCGATTGTTTGATGAAAATTAAAGTGACATAAATGCCATGGGACTTTTCCAATCTGATTAGTCAGCTAACTCGCCTCAATGCCACCGCAGCCATCAGGCGCTGGCGTCCCTCCTTTCACCGGCGCCGCGAACGAGTGACAAGTCCTCCTTGAGGCCTGGGCACCCACGCTGCCGCGCAGAGCCCCGCACTTAAACCATCATCCGCCCTCAATGGGGCGGCTTTGACAAGGTGCCCGCACCTTCCTCCACTGCCGTTCATCAGACAAAGCTAAATATTGTTTTATTAGCAATCAATAGCCTGTTAATCCCAAACGATTTCACAAATCCACTGAGCTCTCAAGCTGATTATAAACATTTGGGTTCTTTTTTTTTTAAAGCTGCTAGATTTCAGAGGGGCTTTCTCCTCCTTTCCCAACCCTCCCTCTCTGATGTGGGACATTGTAGTTGGCGAGCAGTGCCACAAAAGCAAAAGAGGGCTGTCATCTTTCACGTTGCCTTTAACTAGACATCCACAAACATTAAGAGTTTTACAGTTTAAACAGCATCAAACCTGTAGCACCCAACCCTCAACAGACTTGCTGATTGGCCTGAAATTGAAGAATAAGAAAGCTTCTGAGCTGGCCCTTTTCTTTTATAGCCATGCAGTAAATTCTTGTTTAGCCTATGGGCCGGCAGCATAAGGAGAGAAGCAAGGCTCTTGGGTGTGCGATGTATAAATGCTAACGAAGTGGGTCGGTGCACCATGTCCCTGGCACGGACGGAATGCCTGGGCACTCCTGGTCCCCTCTGGTGATCCCTTTCCACGCCGGGTTGTGGATGCTTCTCCTGTGAGGCGCAAGGGGGGCAGCACTGCCAACACGCTGCCTCCTCCTGGGTATGGCCATCCTCACGCATCCATGCTGAGGGCCCCAGTAATGTGGATAACGACAGCTAATAATAAAGCAACAGGTCACGCAGGTGGCAGAGAATAAACCAGCAGGTCAAGGCAGGAATACGCTAGCGAAGGCCGCACGCCGAGGGCAGGAAGCTTCTGGAAACAGGCTCTTGCTTTCCAGGCCTAACAGTTCCACCCCGGACGCGCAGCAGATGTTTCCAAGCAGCAGGTACGAGGGTCTGAACCAGTAACTGCATGTTCAGACACCTTCAAACTACTATTGCAGGGAAGAGAGTGAGTCTGGGGCCCATGGGAAATCTGATCCGAGATATACACCTCCTGAAATAAATGTAACGTAGCTTCTGCATCTCTTGCTTCTGTTTATTGATCTTCTCCAAACGGATTCGTAAAACAAACTCATCAACCTTAGGCTGAGAGCTGCTGCTCCAGGGTACTGCCCCAGGGGAATAATCCCGAAGAATGACTACGAATTGTCCCCATTTAGAGCCATTCCTCTCATCTACCACTGGGTGCCAGTGTCACCCGTCTGCTCAGACTAGGAGGTTCATCGATGCTCCCGTTGGCGCAAATTCAGGTTCACTCAGTGCATTTGCTGGAGCTTTTCCCTGGTAGCCCAGTCACACACATGGACGCTGAGGCAGATGCTCAGCAGTTCCCATCCGAGATACATGGCCAGGAAGATGTACTGCTTTGCCCGAGTTCTCCCACCACCCGTTCGTTTCTTCGGCGACATTCAGAACACAGTGGAGGCTGAAGCTATTCACTTTGGCAATTAATCGATCAGAAATATTTGCTTCTTAGCCGTATTTGTGAAGAGATGTGACCTGGTCTCTTTGATGGCCACATCATTTGCATGCTGAAGTCTCCTGAACTTTAAAATCCTAAAACGTAACATGCCAAGAGGCTCAAGACTAAAGATGGAGTCAGACCAGGGTAGAATCTGAACCAACAAGTAAATATAATTCCCAAGCAGATTCATCTGCATGAATCTCAGGGCATTTCAAGCAATGACTTATTTTGACTGTCAGCTTCCATGCTTAGAAGTATCTGAACACAAATACTTCCATCAATATAATTTTCATTTTTGCACCAGAGAAAATAACTGATTGGAAAACTGGGGAAGATTACACATTGCTTCAAAAAAAAAACAACAGAGCAAGAGCCAGCATTTTTATGTTACCCTTACTATAAACCCTGGTACAACAATATTTGACTACTACTATGATTTTTTTATTACTATTTTACTATTACCAGATTTTTAAACCCACCCCCAGCTTCCCAGCAGCTGTCCTGTTTTTGCATTACCAGCAACACCGAGCAAAGTCCTGTACTTATTCTCCAGATTTCCAGCTTTTATTGTCTCCTTTCTGGATTTCACTTCTGTTGCACGTTGGGTTTTGTGCTCGTCTTCTAGAAGCCAACATCGTTTTAAAGAGACTATCAAAATACACCGGAGCATGACAGAGGGAGGAGAGCCCTACTCAATATGCAGCTTGAGCTACTTAAACGAGTAAGTGTGTGACCCTCCAGTGAACCTCGGGTTTGTGTAAGGCAATAGAGGGCACTCCACAGCAAGTCGCTGTATATCGACGCAGCTTCTCCCATACTTCTTCCAGACCACCGTTTCCTTTCAAATGCGGCCAGTCTCACTTCAAAAATAGTTATTTTTCTTCCTCCTTTTTGCAGAAGGACTTTGCTGGGCCCCAGAGCCCAGCTCTCTCCAGCCACCGCGCGCCGTCAGACACTGCTCCCAGCTCTCCGTGTCCCCGTCCCTCTCCCCAAGCCGTTGCAGTGCTCCCTGCCGCTTGCCGTCACTGCGCCCACCACCCCGAATGTCACCCGAGGGCCTCACTTCGTCCCTATGGTCTATTGCCAGCCTGGCGGGGGCGATACTGAGGCCGTCGGGACATCTGCCTCTGTGTGGGATATTCCCGTCCTCCCGCCTTTCAGCCTGAGGATATTTTCTGCTTCTCAAACAATCTCTGAATTTGCTGAACACAACATTCTGGGTGGCCATGAGATACTCCTGGACAACCTCACATCTGCATCAGCATCCTTCCAGCACTGAATATGTGTTTATAAATATATTTAGACAGAGTCTAAATAGCTATGACGTGCTCTGGACACATAAAATCTACACAAGATTGGACTTTTTGCTCGCAAAAGCAGAGCAAAACTTCCAACAAGTTTACACTGTGAATGCCTAAGTAGAAAACTCAGCCAGAAAGCAAGCAAACCGCGCAAATTGCTCTACCAGCTCTGTCTGGGATGAACCCAAGCACAGAATTTGCCCTGGACAGCCTGGAGATCTATGTCCTTGGGCACAGGAATCACGTTGCTTGCTTTTTGTTAGTGTCACTCGTAAAATAAATAAATAAATAGGCGCGTCCTCTCTACTGCAGACGCGTTTCTCTGCCGCGTGTTTTCCTGCGTCCACACACGGCCTCCCCTGCGCGAACGCAGGAGGGCAGTGCGGTTCTGAGCTGGACCCCAGCTCCTGCGGGAAGCAGATGCCTCTCGGCAGAGCGACCTCAGGCCGAGCCCAGGAGAAGCTCCCCCTGTCACCGTTTCTCCTGCAGCTGCAGCTGGCGCGGAAGGCTCGGGCACGAGGGGGTCACTGTTCTTTTTCCTAGATCTTGGCGCTGCCACAGACCGAACCCCGGCAGCGTAGGTTACTCACAGTCGTGCTGGACGCATCCCTCGCTGTTCAGCTCTCAGGGGCAGAGCAGGTGCCTCTGAAATGGAGCTTTGCAAAGGCACGGGCAAACAGCAGGCCAATACACAGCGGTCTGGAGCTCCGTGGGGCTGTAGCACTCTGTCAGCCCAGTGCTGCTCCCCTGCTTTCACCTGGACAGCAGAGACCCAAGAGTCCAGCTGAGAGCAAGATAAATTGGGTTGTTTCCTCGCAGGTGTCTCGGGCTTCTGCTACACCTTAAAAACACCTGCATAGCACACACTATCCTCTGCTTAAAGGGCCTGAAGGCTGTGGAAAAGAGAGCATTGCAGGATGGAAGTGTAGTGAAAAAAAAAAAAAAAACAAGCAATAACTCCCTGCTAACAGTCTAAGTTACTCCCTGGAAATAACGACAGAAAGAGTCTGCCCACAACTTGCTTGAACAGGGGGAAAAAAGGATTCTGTTGTTGACGAAAAAGCCACAGCGGCAGATTGCAAGATAAACCAAACCAAGTCATTGGTTTTTGTTTTCAAGGACCGCCTATCAGACTCTGCTATCTCAGATTTTGTTCCCAACATCAGTCACCACCTATCTGATTTCTCAAATCGTGACGCTCCAAGCTGTGGTTATCAGTCTGCTTGTGCAGGCGTCCCGTTCCAGCACGCACGTGTCCCGAGGCAGCAGGCTGTACTTGTCTGTACGGCACATGAATACACTGCTAGACTCAAAGGCAGCCAACAAGGTCTTAAATTAATTATTTAATTAATTGCCCGCTGTCATGTTCATCATTTTTTTTCCCCCAGGACACTGCAGGAGAGTAAACTATTTCCTGTGAACTTTGGGTGTTGTTAAGGTGTGGGTGTTGCCTGTAGCCAGGCTCTGCAGGAGACACCGATTACCTTGTGCAGAACTGGAGCAACACGCTTTGCTGAAACCTGCACAGCTCTGTTCGGGATTGGGATCCTGCTGCACATCATGGTGTTTGAGGAACATTTAGAGGCCACGGCATACAGCTATGAGAGTTTACAGTGAATATTGTAGTTAGCTGCATTGGGTCTTAATATATAGTTCTGTATTTTCTTTCAAGGGCGGTGAGGGAGGGAGGACCCACATTTACGGGCAGCACCCTGGATCTGGGATGATTTAGGTCTGATTGTATGACCTTGATAGGAACCTTTCGCTGGGGACAATCCCTTGTAAAGCCCTTGGGGAAAAATACTAGACCCAAGAGAAAACATCAAGGTAGTTGCACAGTGCGTATACTGCTTCCTGAAGGCAAGCTTTTCCAATGACTGTATGTAGGACATAAAAAATTAGGGAAGAAATGGCTAAAATGAGAAATCAAGTAAAAAAAAATACAAGAAAATACAGGTCCTCAAAAAGAAAAAGATAACTGTAATTGAGAAGATATGCTTCGGGAAATTGAGAGAGAATTAAAAATCATTTATAGAGCCAACACTTGGGAATTCAGTTGCACTGCTATCAAAACAGAGGCATTCCCCAGGCCTTTCCTTTGGTAATAGGCTTGTAGGGTGCAAAACTAACAAAAGAGTAAAAGGAGTCTCTGGAAATAATAAATATATTTTAAAAAGGAAGGAACCACAAAATATTAGTAGTCTGAAAGACTCACTGGATTGCCAGGACTTTTAAATCTGCATTCATATCAAAATACATGTTACCATGCAATCTATGCTACTAATTTATCTAGCATCCATCCCTACATATATAGACAATATCACTGCAATTAGTAAATATTGCACTAAGACTGCACTAATATTTATTGTATAAATATTAATAAATAATTAAACTTTGTCATACTGGGACTTACACGTGGCAAAAAGCATATAGCAAAAATATTTAAAACGCAGTTAGCATTTTATCAGCAAATTAAACTTCACATTTTCTCATAGAGAAAGTAGGTCATGTCTCTTAAGGTTTTTGGTTTTTCCTCCCCACAGATAGAAAGCATAAGTTTCATGAACTAAATTTGATCAAGTACGCACAGAATCATCATCATCATCATCATCGTCGTCAGTTTCAGGTGCGATTATCTACTAAAGGTTTTTCTTTTCCACCACATTAAAGCAGATTTAGCTGTGAAAATAAAAAGCATATTATTTCAGTTGTTTCAGGAAAAAAAATCTTAAAGATAGTAGGGTGGTAGGACTAGCTTGTGGCCTACACTGTCATTCTGAAGTAATTTGATCCTACTGCTATTGTGATAATTTTTGCATGAAGAAAACCCCATTGGGGAATTGAATAGCAGAAACCTGCACGATGATGGACTAAACTATTTTTTATCAATATGCATTAATTCATAACTAAACTATAGTAGCTTCTTATTGTTCTGTTACATTAATTGTAACAAACTCTAAAGAGACGAGTTTTGTTTTTTAAAAGAAATAAAACAAAATGTGAAAACTGACCTCTTACTCCTTCCCAGTTTCACTGACCTATTTCATTGCTTTCATTTGTAATCTTTCTGAAATCCTTTCTGAGACACACACTCTCAGAGTACACAGCAGAAACAGGATGTAGAGCCTCTTTTCTTAATTCACTTTTGTAAGAGATTGCTCCAACTGCCAGGATTTTTTTCCTTTGGCATTTCAGGCAGAACAGTCTCCAAAGATCCACACGCTCCCCCATCCTCAGAAAGCTGCTTGGACAAATGTCCTCATGGAGGACCTAGTCCTCATGGACTAATGGAGCAAATGTCCTCATGGAGGTTAGCAAATAGTAAATACCAAGAATATTAGAATAATGAAACCGTTGCCTGGTAGATAAACTGTTTTGCAAACTAAGGCCCAAGATGCGTAGGCTCATGCAGCCAGAGGAGATGACCGAGAGAAAGGGATGCTTATGCAGAAATATACGCTGAAATCCTGTAATCCATTTGTCCATAACTATTTCCCATCGTAAGAACCGAGCACAAACTAGCCAACCACTCTGCCATGAGCAGAAAGTGAACTGCAAACAGGTCTCACATTCCCGCTCGGAGCGCCCGGGGCGGGCGGCTCGCAGGGAGCGAGGCAGCGCCGCGAGGGCAGGCCGGCCGAGCCCTTATCCGTCCCCCTTCCCGCTCATCGTCACTGAGCTGCAGTGTAAACGAGTTCCCGTGCCCATCAACGCTCGGATCACAAGCAGCTGCACGTGGTCTCGCTTGGACGCGGCTGCCTCACGCGCCGTCCCCCGAGCTTTGGCCCTAGGCCGCAGCCGGGCCGGCCGCTGCTCGACGCAGCCTGTGTTTTGAAGGAGCCCGCCCCACGTTTTGGCATTTAGCAGCTGAACCAAACTTCACAAGAGCAGACGGGAAGAACTGGTAAAAGGTTTCGGATAGATAGACTTTTTCCAAATTGGAATACTAATGATGATCTTTAATGAAGCCTGACAGTACAATCTGCTTCTTATTGTTCCCTAAGTGCCGGCTACTGATCATATTCACCGGCTTTAGGTGATGGGGACAGACAGGGACAAACGGGCCCCGCTGCTAAGCAGGACTGGGCGCAGCTGATCTTTCAACAAGGATTAAATTAATTAAAATGATTCTCTCACCACAAGGATCAATCTTTTTATTTGCTATTGTCATTGCAGTTATTAATTTTGAATGATGTCTAATTGGTGCCACTGATGTTTGGGTCAGCTGGCTTAGTAATCTGCTTACAAAGCAGTAAAGAATACATAATTTTAGCATCTGGCAAGGAGCAGGGGAGATGGAGCAGGAAAAAAATCACTAGCTTAATTTAATAGCTCTAATAACATAGAAGAGCAATGGAGAAAGTAGTCAAAATACCTATGGGACACAAACTGTGAAAACTCACTTAGCTTTATTAATTTCACTGCTTTTGAGATGCCATGGAATTAAGGCCCATCCACAACTTCTTTTTCATTAAGATCACCTCAGAGAAATATTTAATTATAGTTTTTTACTAGGCATTTATTGCACTTTATAATCTCGCTCTGTACCTTAAGAAAACTTCTGACAGAGATGGCATGTTTTTCTTCTTGTTAACATTTAAGAGAACCACCTATAACTACTATGGAAGACCTAAAGAAAAATAAATGGGGAATTTTGGATGATATTCACACAGATTAAAGCCCTTGAGATTTCTATTGAAGCAAGCAATAACAAAATGACCATCTGATGAGACATAATTCTTACTTTTTTCTGCTTGTCCTAGGCGCACAAAACTCTTTATAACTTGCCAGTCTATAATCATAAATATACAACGGTATTTCCTTACAAAGGAAGCAAGTCACCTGGGAAAGCATCTATTCATCAGCAAAACAGATATTTAGATGTTCCCAATGTAATCTAAACAGATTTTAACCTTGGCAGAGGACTAATGTTTTCTTCTTCTTCTAAAACAGTCGTTGCTGTCTTTAATCATCCAGTTTCTCCTGCTAGATGGGGACAGGCACTAAGGCCACGTGCCATCATTGTGTGTCACCATCGTGTGGCCCCATCCAGCCAACGCAGAGCCCCTTGAACACTTGCTGCAGGGACGCCGCCGGGCAAGACAGTAGCATGGAGTGGTGGACAGAATGCAGATGCTCTTGCTCTGATTCCCTCCAAGAGGGCAGCATGACTGTTATAATTGCTGAGCATTGGTAAAAACCCAACTAGGCTAAAGAACATCCGAGCCAATATTTGAGCACTCACTTTCAAATAAGGCATTTTTCAATCAGTCGTTCTAGTTTGTTCTTATTATTACTGTTCTAAAATGGATATCCTGTATTTCAGAATGGGAAAGACCCAAAGACTGTTGATTAATATCCAGTGGGACAGGACAACCCCGAAGAGGAGGATCATAACAAAGACAGATACTACCCATAACAAAGACAGATGCATACTACCCATCTCTTCACATCTGCAATCGAAGAGATAAGGAGGTTAAAAAAGTCCCCTTGCAACGTGCACTAAGAATTTTATTTCTATATTGAGTAGAGAATGCGACAAAAAGCATCTTTATGATTTAAGCTTTCAGAAGCTACACAAATCTGTCTTTGCTTTGTTGGTCTTTTAATGTTTTCTTGAACTCAAATCTTGCTACTGCGTTACATTTAGAAAGAGATGACTGCTCAGATTGAGTTTTTAAGACTGCTCTAAGTATCAAAGTATATATACATTTAAATTCAGTTTTCAAAAATTTGTGTGGTACTGCCAGCTGGTACTACTTTTTGCCCAAATTTGTCTCAATGTGACATCTTGGAGTTCTTCACAAACATTATGTCTTTTAATTTAAGTGTCACAGCTGTCTTACAGCTAGAAGCTCTCTTTCATACTGGGAAGCTGCGGCACAGACTTGCTTTGGGATTTGTCCAAGGTTAAAGAAATTGTTCAAAACGCAGCAGGAACACAACAGACACGTATCACCCTGAGTCACCCCAGTGATTTAACAGGAGGTAGAATGAACATCTTCCTCCATGTGGCAGCAGCTGTATTTATATATACGTATTTTTAGCTTTTTGCCAGAATCTAATATGCTGACCCCTACATGCATGCAAAGGTCTAGCCCCGTGAATCATATTAGATCTTGAAAGCTGTGTAAATATCTGTCTTTTCAGCTCTACATCTTGCTCAAAAGGGGATGCTTCTTATCTGAAGAAGTGTCCATCGGAGTGTCTGCACAGGGGACATTTCTTATCCGAAAGAGCAAGTCAGCCGTGTTCTCCATAAGAGGAAACCACTCCGAGCAGCAGCAGATCAAGAAGCACACAAAAATACTAGCAAAAAACCTTAGAACCCTGCTCAGAAAGATGCCATAAAGCTATAGCTATTGGTTAAACTCTCTGAGTATTTTCTGGCCGCTCACATGATAAATGCTACTTCCCAACAAGACAATAAACCCTGGAGAATTTTTATTATTAAACAATTTCCTCCAAATACTCCCAGTCCTCAGCGACACACTGCTTGTGCAGGGCTAGAAGCCTCCAACAGCTTTTCCGTTTGATTTAGAATTGACTGTCGAGTCACCACTTATTTTATGAGCTCTAAAAAGAAGTCGGAGACATCTTGGGAGGCAAAACTACAAAGGAAAGCAGCATGGGAAAAGAAAACTCGAGTGTGTATGGAAAACAGAGCTTAAGGGAAGCCAATCTGAATTATTTGCAGAGAATGGGCTTGAATCGTTTTGACAACCACGATTTTCACACAACGTATTTGGATACTGTCAGATTTTTGTCAAGAAAACTCAGCTCCTAATGGTGGTTTCTGGTTTATATGTAACAGGCTTTCTGGAATTCTACATCTCTAAATGCTTTTTGTTCCCCTAAATACCATCCTTGTTGAAAATGCAGCAATTCCAAACAGTTCCAATGGCTAAGTCCTCCAGCAAATGTCTTAAGTACCTGATGTTGAATAACACCTTGTCCAAGGAATTGGTCAGTTCTTAACCTTTAACCCTATGTGCTGCCATGCAGGAGGAATCCGCTTAAAATTCTCATGGTACAGATACATTAGGGGTATTTGACCTCAGGATTTTCTGGAGATAGCTTTTGCACACAGTGTTTTCACATCTGTCTGCTATTTCTGATAATTCCTTAAATAATAAAACAAACAAACTTTTCATTATGGATTTGTTTTTTCCATTACCATTTTTTCCCATTAGAAGAGAGGGATGTGCTAATTCTTTCTGAAATAGTTACAGTTTAGGGGAAGACTGTCCGACATACCTAAGAAAGAAAGGGTATTTAGCTACCCTGGGATTAGGAACGTAGCTGTCTTTGAGAAAAAAAAATGACATATCCTAGGCATTCAGAAATCATTCACTGGGAAAGGGGAAGAGGAAGGCATAGAGCCATCTCATGCGCTTATAAAAAAGCAATCCATACAGCGCAGAGAGACATAACTGTGGCAGGCATAAAAGCAAAACTTCAGAAAAAAAGAAGTAATAATTGCTTATGAGGTTATCTGGTCCATAACACGCTGGAGGACAAGCTCTGAGGTTCTGGAGGGCAAAAATGGATTATCTTTTCTATAAATATGTCTACTTCCATGAAGTAATTTTAAAATGAATGTCCCATTAGAGCTGGCAGCTGCAGACAGATCCCAGCTTCTAAAATTTGAAAAACTGAAACTCTCAATGAGACCGGTTCCTAAAATGACACCCTTCCTATTTATAAGCATTTGCTTTACATACTTGGTAGGTATAAATGATGTGTATATATATACGTTCATACATATATATGAAGAAATGCTTAACGAGTTCCTGAAAATAAATATATAATTCATTTAAACCCCAGCTTGCAATTGACAAAAAGGCCTAACTTCAGTGGGATCTATTATTTACAGGATCTATTATTTACAGATCTATTATTTACAGGAAAAGTAAAAAGGCAGGCTAAAAACTCATTTAGCTAAAACTTCGAGAAGGGCACATGGCTGCTATGGACCCTGGCACTATCACTGCGCCGTTCCTTGTGGTGAGCTAAAGATGTCTTAAAACATCTGCAATAAAGAAGGAAAAAATAGGTTGGCTTTTAACTTTATTATCTTTATTGTCACTGTTTCTTCCATTATCATGTACATATTCTTATAGTCTGTGTGTTTCTCTACACACACGAGGTATAGATACCTTTTCATACCCACATGCATTTCTGAATGCTGTGCCAGTATACTGGCTTAATCAAATGAAGGAGGAACATTTTTTCTTGGTTGGATATGATATACGTTCTCCTCAAAGTACCAGAAATGATTATTCTTATGAGAATAAAATAAAGTATTTTTGTAACTCTGTTCTCTTAGAAACTATACTTTTGCTCGCAACTATTACCAATTCCGCAGTATTATCAAACCAGGTATTTTCCTTTAATATTTCCACAGTAATTCTCATTGGGTATGTCCAACTACCGGTAAGCTCTTTTCTGTCATGTCCTTTGCATTTATTTAACCCAATTCAGTTTCATAAACACAGCATCCTTCAGCATCGCAGCTATGAAGTAAAACCAAATCAGCAGCATTCAGGGATGTTGTTTCACTGAAATACCCACTATAAGGCAGATAGAAGAATTTCCCTTCTTCTAAGAGATCCTTGTGAGGATTTTGTACACCTACAGCTTCATGTACTCAATATAAACGCTTCCACCTTGCCTGATATTACCCCATCTACGTTACTTCACTCATTACTTTTCATCTCATACAAGACCTAAGGCATTATTCTTAAGTTTATTACACACAAACCATGCTAGCTCTAGCACAGCCTAACCAGAGCAGAGCCCACATGCCAGCGCATGTGGAGCAGGGCTGCCAAACAGACCTTCCACCCGCCGAATTTCTGGGTTCATTTATGAGCACAGGCGCTTGTGCTCCTCTCCATAGCACTCAGCTAAGGGGTCTTCGCACAATCACAGCATGGTTGAGGTTGGAAGGGGCTCTCTCCCTCTGCCATTCCAGTGTACGGATCTGGAGAGCAAGACAACTTTAGTAAGTGGCATATATGCAGAGAAGACATCCTTGTTTCTTCAGGATGCTTCAGTCCAAGAGGCTGATCTAAACTTTTCAAATTTTGGATCTATGCTTGATTTTTCAAATGTCACAAAGGGGAAAATGACAAGAAAAGTTGAGATGCAGAACCTTCCTCTAGAGATACACCTTTAGGTAGGGTCAGTCAGAACAAACAGATGACAATAAATATGTGTTCACTAAATCCAAGAGGCTTTACCCATATACATTTGTGGAGCCACT
>NW_010588321.1:173613-189027 GCF_000705375.1 Tinamus guttatus | reverse complement strand
TGAAAAGAAGCACGTGGATTTTTAGAGGAATATTTCAGATCTTCTAATAGGGCCATACCATTTCATCAGCACTTTGAAGTTTTTTTTTTTTTGTTCAGAATAGCTTAAAATTGGACAAATTTTGATGCAAATTAAGCTGTAGGGCACACAGAAGATAAGAGTATTTAAATAAAAAAATAACTATTAAAACTCCACCTAAACAGGTCTCGTGTTTCTGGGTTTGTTTGTTTAAAAAAAAAAAAAAAAAAAAAAAAAGAAAGAAAGAAAAAAAAAACCTATTGCATGTGTACCCACCATCATGCCATTAAGAACACCCTTCTGCATTTTGATAGTAAAATGCCTATTTGTTTTATACCGTCTCTTTATTTTGTGTTTGTATCCTACGCAATTTTAGTTGGTTTGTCGTATGTGAGAAAACTCAAAAAAAAAAATCTGGTCTTTAGAAATAAGCAAATGTTAGAACAGCCAACATGCGCAGTAGCAGCACAGCATTAGGAATCACGGGTGGTTTGTCCTGCTTTTCCACACTCCTCATTGGAGCTGGGTTATTAGCATGAAACTATATAACACAGATCCAATTTGTTAAGCAGTGTTTCAATCTGTGTTACTAATTCTATATGTGGTTAATACAATTACATGCGTTTTAAAGCGGAATTTTTAGTTATTGTGCTATGATCACTTGCTGCCTTTCGACCTGGGTTTTACAAAGTGTCACTAGTTGGTTTTGCTTTCTTAGTTTCATGAACTCCCACAATGTTAGTGGGACTCCTGGACCCAGAGGAATGTTTATATTGGAGACAGACATTTATGGCAGAACTCTCTAGCTGGATTATACAGGCCTGTTTAATGCCTGCACCAGGCTGTGGTCAGCTCCGGGCTGTGAGGAGACACATGTTCAAAGTAGCTTTGCCATCATGGAGCTCCATTCCCTCCTACGGGTGGCAATCACACCATGCCATGCACAACGCGCCTTCTCGGGATACGCCGTAGCTTTGAGCTACGAAAGAGGACTCTCGTTCTGCCCATCTCCCAGTTAAAACAGCAACTTTCAGAGCAGTTGAAGGGCCCAAAAAAATCCACAGCTGGATTTTCTTTACATCTCCCTGGAGGGCATTCCCCTGCCCTCCAGGCCCTCCAACAAGGAAAGTTGTGTCTGCAAGGGTAACACTACATATAACACCTAACTCTACCTCACTACTGTGAGAAATCAGCTCACTGACACACTAGGGATGATTAATGAAACGTTAATGAAGCCCAAATCACAGCTGAAATTTTTCTGAATATTATGTTTCCAGAGACTCAAGTTCAGCCAGGACTAGTGACGAGGAAGAATGAGATTGTCCTAGTGTGACTAGTAGGTATTTTAACAGCTCTCTTCATAGGCCCTGGTCTTGGCCTCTCCTGCTGTAATTCAGTAAGGCCCTGGCTGCACAAATGACGTGGGCTTCAGAAGTTCCCACCCCGTATCTCATTTCCTCAAGAAAAGCTTATGTTTTAATGTCCATCATCTTTTTCACATCAGAATAAGCACCTAGCTAAGTTTTCACTCTCTACTCGGAATTACGATCTAAACATTTCACCGCAATTGAAGTAATGTTGTAAATATGCAAGTCAAATTACTAGTTTATTAAACTATTATTGGATTAGTTAAGAAACAGGTAGGAATGAGTAAGCATCTGTGCTTTTAGAAGCTGTCACGTACAAACCCCACTTGGTATTATTATATAGCACTTGGTAAAGTAACATATAGCAGATTATGGCACAGAATATGAAACATCTGGTAGAAATTACCACAATAATTGAAGTGTTACATCTGGGAAATTACACAATTTAGCTATGAGAAATAAACTTTTGCCCACTCATCTCTCCTGGGCAGTTTAAACTTGTCTTCTGTGATTATTCTGACTTAATCGAATGCTAGCTATGCATGTGCTTTGCTTTTCACCCAACAGTGAGCATCTTGGTATTGTCTCTTGTATTCCTACTTCAGACTGATACTTGTCTTAACTCTTGACTTGAACCCATTTCTTCCAAACATGATGATTCTGACAACACGATGAAAACACCTAAGCTTTGAGGATAATAATGTACCTTGGGGCATAAACAAATGAGGACTTGCCCCTAGGGACCTTTTTGAAGATTTCCATGTGAACAAAGACCAGCGATCAGCAGTAATATAAAACAGCTTTCTAGAGACATCAGTCCTTAAAGTCTGGGACCTTCAATTCATTCTAGTGTGTGTCTAAAGCCAATTCAGATTAAACTTTCACTGGTTTTAACAAAGGGTAATTTATGAAATTTATGAAATATTTATAAATTTATGAAATTTATGAAATATTTTTCTCCTGGAAAAAGAACTGTGCTAAATCAAAACTGCCCCAAAAATGTTACCATGGCAAATAAGTTTGCTTTTTATTACCTGAGGAAGTGGAAGGTAGCAAATAATTCATTCAAAACTCCAGTTCTGTGCCAGGAACTATATAGAATCAGCTTCTGGAAAGCCATTTGCCAACAATTATGCACCATGTTGTAGTAATGTAGCAAGAGAGCTTGGATAAGGTAGACAGCTTAAACACGACATTTCAAGTCCCTAAACATAAAGCAGGATTGGCACAAGCAACAGCACCAGAAATTCATTTCACCCACATGGTTGTTAATGAATCTAGGAAATCGTCTCCCCCCGACTTAACTTTTTTAAAATGCCAACCCATGACTGCTGAAATGGTGGGTTGAGGGCCTAGTCCAAACTACAATTAGATAAGAATAGCTGATAAGGACTGTATAAGTAGTTCAGCTCACCTCGAGCTGTCATTCTTACTCTGCCTTTCTGAGTCAGGGTATGCCCTGGTAAGGAAGTACCACGTAATGCCTCAAAGCAGGACAGGAAAAGCATATCCTCTTCATTCCTTAATGAGTTTCAAATACTCATTTTATCTTATTCATTTGCACTGACTCATGGTTAAGATGAAGAACGTTGTTTCTAGATTTTTTTTTAATTGATTTTGTGAATCAAAAGTCCCTGTCGCTTCAATGTCACAGCAGACAAGGTGTCACAGCCTGCTCAGTGTCTGCCAGGCAGTGAAGAGCTACTTCAACTGGGTGCCATTGGTTTTACCAACTACAGTCACCTTCAGACAAAGCAGGTGACTTCCTCATAAATAAGGTCTTTCCCGAGAATTGGGATTGGGACCAGGAAAAAGAGCCTAAACATCAGAATAAAGAGATCATAACTACTGATTCTTCGAAAACATGGGCCGAGGTTTAGCCAACTCACTACACAACTTGCTGCAGATATTGTGGCAGCTCACTCCCAGACTCCATCTTCTTAATTAATATTAAAGTAATTGATAGTCCTAGAAATGGCCTTGTGAACAGGAAACTATCTGCAGAGGACAGATAGCAAAGGAGTGGGCTTTCCAAAAAAGAAGGGCTGAGGATCTCGAATGTGCACAAACATTGGGACTCAGGAAAACAAACTCTGCTAATTAATAAAATGCCTTTAGGGAAAAAGAATGTGTTCATCTTCCAAACCAAAGTTCAGCCTCTTTTCAGCACAACATCTCTTGCTAATAATCCACAGTGACTTTGGAGTAGCTTATTATTATTAAGGATCACACACGCTGTTCATGGGATACATCTTACGATCAGGCTGACTTATTATGACATGCTCTTTTAAAATGGCCATAATAAACTGTAAGAAAAAGTTGCTAAATTAATTATGCTATGGTTGTACTATGGTAAATTCCAGAGCACATAATAATGTTCCCAGTTGTTTGTTCAAATCATTTTGTGATGTTGCATGCACATTTAGCTGATGTACCAACGCTAATGTACCGTGCCATTCTTGGAGCTGGAATTATAAAATGGCTCATGAAAATAAACAGCTTTATTGCCAGCCTCATGAATGATAATCTCACAGATGCAAATCATTAATCACAGAATGTATTAAGGTAATTACCAAACCAGGGATCTTTTTTTATGGAGTTGGTGAGATGTGGTTAGATTATGGAGCAGGTAGCAACTGCCTACTGCTGGAATCCCTCTGGACTGGGAGGGATCGGGTCCTAATGAAATAATCATATTCAGCCGACCCACCTTCATCACAGCGCTTGAGCGTACCGCCTGCGTGGAACTGCCGCCTGTCACTTTTATTTAGCAAATACACAGACATCTCAACACTGCTGCTGATTTCAAAGGAAAGAAAAAAAACCTCACTGACATGCTTACACTTAGCAGACCCTGATACTGAAATCAGAAGATCCTGACTTACACAAAGCTCATGTCTGTTCAATCCATCCCAGTGGTGTGAAAGAAAGCTTGTTTTACACATCTCCCATCCCCAGTTTTGCTGCAGATTATGTTCCTGGTGAACAATGGCAGAATAAAACACTGAGCAAGGGCTCCAAACCATTGTGCATGAAGCCTGAGATAAGCTTGAAAATCAGAAGCATTTTGCATTAAGTTATGCACCAATACTTTAATGTCTGCCCCTTTCGACAGTCTCCTTTGTGTTTCTAGTCAGCTTCTTCACCCCTTTTGCACACACTCATGCAATGTGACACAGTTAAAAATACTGCAGGAAGCCATTCATAAAGCTTATTCCCTCATTCCCCATTTTTTTTTTCCTACTTTCTCCCCTTAACCTTCCAAGAAAGAAAAAAATGCATTAAAGCCAAGGGAGGGATAACGCTCTGTTACAAACCTGGGCAGGTCTCCAAAACACAGCTGAGCCCTGGGATCCCAGGCAGCCGGGAGGGTGCCCAAGAAGCGCATGTAGGAAAGACTCACTGACTGATCGAGAAACAAACACACACACACTTAGCTGCATAAGCACAAAGGAGCAGCATCAAGAAGAGTTCATGGCCACGCTGATCCCGAACAGTTAATTCCAAAGGCATTATAATCACATGGAATATTTGCTCAGCCTTCCCTCGCTACTGCATGGGGCTAGGCTCCCTACAGAGCAAGTTCATGGGCAGAAGGCTCATTCCCCAGGTTGGTCTCGTTTTCCATGCCTATCCGGGAAATCTCGCAATGTGTACAGCACAAATAAAGATCCTGAAGCATGAGGGCCTTCAAACGGAGAACCTGCATGGGAACCTACATTGCTGGATGTGGCAGGCAGAGAGATTTCTTCATTACCAGAGCAATACCGAGAGCACAGAAAGCCTCCTCACCTGAGCTAGACAATATTTCCACAGACCTGCTGCTTTTTCCTGAATGGTTTGTAATAGAGAGGATAGCTAGGGACATATTTTGGGATAAAGCATGCCAGGACTATTTGTGGAGGGCCCCTCCGTTTCCACAGGGATGAGAACCATCTAACCCTGGCAGCTGTTCCTGCACAGCTGTGCTGGCCCCATTCCCTGCAGAAAATGTGTTTCCATCACCCAAGCCCTCTCCAGCTGCTCAGGATTGCCTGGGGAGGACACTCGGGGAGAATCGTTTTAGCAGTCCAAGGAAACCAAGGTGTCCCTTCAGGACGGCGCTGCTGAGGCCTAGCCTCACTTACAAGCCAGCTTTGAGTCCGTGGAGCTCATTAGATTCTTCTCTGCAAGTTGACCATTTCGCTTTGCCCCTTTAGACCACCTAACAGTGGCCATCAACCTGATAGTAAGATGTGAATATGCAAATATGTGATCGTTAATAATCAGCTACTCCAAAGTCACTGTGGAGCCTGAGCAACAAATGCTAGGCTGAAGAGGCTGAGTTTCCTTCACTCAAAGATGAACACACTTTTTTTTTTTTTTTCCCTCCTCCTAAAGGCATTTTATTAATTTGAAAACTCTTTTTTTTCCTGGAACATTTTGGTGAGCGACAGCTTAAAAAGCCACAGAATCTTACTCCTTGTTCTGTAGCATCTATTCTTCTTTTAGCATTATACAAGTGCAAAAATATATATAGTACACTATATAAAGTGCACAAAAATAAAATGAAGACCCTAAGTCTCTCGAAATCTGGAAAGACAGAAGGGGTCAGTTGCATGAAGCCATATTCCACAGAAAGAGAAACGCTGGGGATACAGTTTTCACTTGTCTTTGGCATGCTGTGAAGACGAGATTAGATGAAGACCATGTTCTTCAGGGACACCTCTATCACCCTGCTAGCTTAGCCCAGTTTGTTTAAACACACATCCGCTTACAGCTCAAGAATGCTATGAGACCTACAGTGTGTTGTATCCAGAGTGCAGAGACTTGTGACTTTAACTGCAAATACAGGTAGCATTGAAGAAAGTCTCAGTCCTGTTAATTAAGCATTCAAATATTAGGAAAACTGGTCCAGCAAGCTAACCAGTGTTATTCACACCAGCAAATTCACCTGCTAACTTCCTGTGCAGAGTATACAGGCTGCAATGTTATTTAATTTACTAGCCTGTCAAGAAAATAAGTTTTTCTTTTTCCCCCTTCCCCCCCCCTCCTTTTCCTCCATCAGTTTATGGATTTAATACCTCATTAGCAAGTATACTAGCTTACTGGAGCACCAGAGCTGATGCAAAGGACAGAAAAGGACAGCCCACATGGGGTGGAAAGAAAGGTGGGACCACGGCTGTTGGATTACAGTAAAGTGCCACAAAGCCTGTCCCGAACCTGTTGAGCCACGGAGTGCTCAGCTGGCTTTCATGTTCTCCACACCTTCTGCTTGTCTAAATAAAACACATTAACCTACTCAACTATTACTAGTTTGTAAGACCCAAAGAACATTCATACAGCACAGAGAGAAGATGATTTCCCTAGAACAGCTCTCTCAAAGATGCTTGATTTTGCTTCAGTCTGTAACCTGGACCTATTCGATTTAGTAGTTGAGGTGCAATCAGGAAAGCCTATTCACTGCAGTCTGCCATTTATCCACCTGAAGATAATTACCATGTCTTTAATTATGCTAGGGCAACGGTGTTTAAACTGGAAAGTAACATTAAGCAATATCTTGCTAAAAGAATTTTTATGACAAGACCTTTCTGGAAGCATGGCAAAAAAAAATAAGGAATTATTTCTACACAGGAGTTAGGAACCACTCTGGGAGCTAACAATTTCATATCAGAAACTTGTTTCCTTTGGAGACAAAAAAAAAAAAAAAGCAATTGCCAAACTATAACAAAAAAAGAACATGACTGATTTTCGTGATGTTATCTATGAATCTAAAAGTAACTCACATATACCTGTTTACTTTTATAGTTCTATTTAATTTTACGAACTCTGCAGTTGAAGGCTTGCTCAATCACTCCTATTCTGCGACAAGTTTAGGACAGATAAATCATTGTATTTGGAGGTTTTGGCCGTAGTGTGAGGGCTGAGAGCACCACAAGTCCACTGAGCATGTTGCTTAGGGGCACTTCAAGATTAGTCATAGTTAAAGGGGAATTTCCTGAAGGAGTGGGTGATACTGGTGGCCTAAATACATGCCTTGAGGCAAGCCAACACATATACTTGCAGAGCACCATCACCTTCCTGCCTACACCAACTCCCCTGGCTACATCTACATAGCTCGTGCTGTTGCTGCTGTTTGTTCCCTCAGGGGTGACGTGCAGCGAGACACCCCACCACTGACATCCCAGGAACACGTTTAATTGCCTCAACCCTTTCCCCAAAGAAAAGCACCTCCTTCGGGAGGCAGTGGGGACAGCAAGGGGCATACTTGTCACACTGAACAATTCTCATTTGGACAGGGCACGGTCCTTGAGATTCGTAGCTTCTTTTGCAACTGCCACCAAGCTATTAAGAATGGTCATAGAAAGGAACCCTATTCAGTGTGAAAAGTACCGGTACATACAACCGCACACAGTTTTCATGCTGCTATTCAAACGCATGCTTTTTAACCCAGACTATGACTTGATGCTGTAGCTTTGTTTTTATGTTTTTATCAATTTAAGCTACAGTAGCGTTTAGGAGTCCAAGTCTAAGGCAAGACCTTTGCAATGCTAGGCAGAAAGAACCAAAAGATGGCCCTTGAGACAAAGAACTTGACCGCCACTTAAGCCCACAACTTTGGATCCTTGGAGCACTGCCTTTTATCCTGCATCAAAGCTCCATTGCTCCTTGCCATACTTTCCATATATCGTGAATACAGGAGGTGTGAATAGATCATGGCCTCAGCTCCAAACACAGGCCCCTTTCTTTCCCCCTGCTCATGCTCCAGCCAAGCACCAAAGACCTCAGCTGGCTCTGAAGGGACTGACGTTTGGGAGGTTGTCAGTGCACGTAGACACTTTGCTACATCTACCTAAACCGCAACTGAGCAACGCTGGGGGAAAAAAAAAGGCTTTTGGAGGAACAATGCTTGGATTTGGAAAGTTTAAGTTTAGCCAAACACACCCTTGCATTATTTAACACACGTTCATCCCTTGTTCTGCCTGCTCTGTCCCCTCCATTTACTGCTAAACAGGTCCCTTATCTTTATTGATCACTTAATTTATCTTTTCTGCACCGCCCTTGCTCCGTCTGGTGCCGTGTGTCCAAGGTATTGAGGCTGAACACCCGTCTGTTCATGCTGCCATGACGGGTTTGCCTGCGAGAGAATAGGGGGAGCAGGTGGTGTGACTAAGCAGCCCCTCGGCAGAATAGGGGCACCACTGCCGTGCGCTGTCCCAACCTGCCGGCGCTTCCCCACCCTCCCAACTGCTCCGCATTAAAGCACTCAACTGTGGCTTTACAGTCCCAGTTTTACACAAGCGTTTTACAAACCGGGAGGAATTTCTTTTGTTGGAAACCCTTTGTCGAGCAGCACAGAACGGGGCCGGGGGGAGGGAAAGCTGGGGGGAGAGCGGAGAGCGCCAGCGCGGAGCCCGAGTGCATTTCCATGCGCACGCTATGCAACACGCCAAGCCGCAGGGCGCTTCTGTCCGTGCTGCAGCCCTGTTTGCCGGCTGTCAAAGCCATTGCACAACTCGCCTTTAAAATACGCACACCTTCTAAATTCTCTCGGAGTCTTTTAGGCCTTTTCCTTCATTGCTAGGTGTGGATTTATGGTAAAATTTTGATTTACTAGAACAAGTAAAACAAATTTTGTGAGCGACAATGGAACAAGTGTTTTCGAGTGTTGCAGAATGATTGCAAATCTATCTAAATTGATAGATATTCCTAGAGAAAAGGCCAGATGATACCACAGCAGTATTAGAGTTTCCAAGTGGCAACATGCTGCTGCTACTTGCATACACGGTATTTCCTCGCAGCATTCAGTGGTGGGTATTTCAACCCAGATTTAGCAAAGCCCTTTCAGAGACGTGGGTCATCTCTGAAATAACACACTCCAAAATGGTCTGGTCCAGGGACAAGCATTTGACACCTCACAGAACTGCACCCAGGAAGAGCAAATATTCAGTATAGCTGGGAGATGGAGCTGGTGTCACTACTAGAGACCTGCAAATACTTGCATACAAGAAATGAATGTATCAAATTTTTCTGGTTTGCTTTTCGATCCTTTTCAAAGGATTTTTGCAAGTTTATGCATATTGACATATTCCACCACAAGCATTTTTCCGCAGACAAAAATATATGAAAAGCTCCACTTCAGGCAATATTATCGCTCAGTTTAAAGGAGGAGCCTCTATGTGTATGCGCTTAGGACTCTGCTTTTAGTTGCAGAAAAGGAGTTGCATACATATTATTGCAAAACAAGCAACAGAGGATTTTTCTTTTTTTTTAATCCTGTAGTCATTTGCTTACATTTTAGTATTGTGTTCCCCTTGGAGACTCCTACTACTCACCCCCCTCTCCACCTGACTTCAACAGAAAGGCAAAACTCTGGTCCTGTTGTAGACTATGGAGAAATGTCACCAAGGTCTGAATTCCAGCCACACTGCCAAGTCCTGCAGCAAATCAGTGCCTATCGAAGGATGAATCCACGTTTGTTATCTGACCACTGGAAAAGGACTGAGAATTAATTCCACGACAAACACTTTTCTATTAGGATCCTATCAATTCCTCTCAAGCATGGTCACTAAATAACTTTTCCTTTCAACTGATAAAAATAGTACAAGTTACTTTAGTAGCACAAAAATGTCAAAAAAAATGCTCAAAGCTAAAAGGAAATGCTTTGGTAGGAAACATTTCTTTAAAAAAATGAAAAAGATGAGATTAAGAGAAATCCTGATTACATATCTTCACAGCCTCCTCAGCAGCCTAGTGGCTAGGATGCTGCAGCAGAAGACTTGGTTTCAGTTCTTCTTCTCCAAGGGACCTGAAGGTCTAGGGAAAACACTTGGACCACTAGGCTGTAGGATGCCATGAAGCACCAATCTCTCATATCCGTGCAATTCCATTTTGCATAAAGCCTTGGAAGAGGAATGCTGCATGAGCGGCCTGCACTGAAAACAGTGCCCTAACCGTGGAGCTCCTCAGGCCTCGTTCTGTATCTCCTACCACCCTGACTGCTCTGCAACACAGGGAAACCCCACCAACACAAAAGAGGGTGCGATTGCCTTGCTGTGCCTCCCCTCCACACCGTGGGGCTTGGGCAGCCACTTCAGAGAAGGGAGAAAGAGAAGAGCTGGGGTTTTTTAGGGGGTCTTTTTTGTTTTCTTCTTTTTCCCCCCTCAGATAGAGAACAGCTCTGCAGCTGGGTCTCCTAAAATCTGAATGAATCTGCTGTCACTAGACAATCGCATAAAAAGGGATCCCTTAACTCCCTTTGAGCCAAGTCTGCTTCTCAAATGTAACAGGAAGACTCCCGACAACGAGACGATTCCACAGCAAAGCTGGTGAATGTACGACACGGAAAAGAGTACACTGAAAAGATTTGTCCAGGCACAGCAATCATCACCAAGGGGACGAGAATCAGCATAACCAGGAATCACTCCCAAAGCACGCTCAATGTTTCCCCTAAAAGTTATCAAAATACTTTTACAGCAGGAAGCAGATAAGATGTTTTGGGTAGACTGAGGGAGAGGGTATTTGCCAACAGACTTTCTAACTTACCAAGCATACTAAATAATAGCTGAAAAACTATAGAAATAAAGGTGGGGAAAATTGTCACACATGGCTGTTCATTAGGAAGCTATTGCAATTGTGTACAGACTTCAAAAGAACTCAGGCACAATACTACGTTATCCATAAATTACCAAACTGCCTTCCAGCTGTAAAATCACACAATCTATGCAGAGGTTAGAAGATCCTTCTGCTTCATCATTCATTTCAATATTGCATATATCACCCTATTTTCACGTTTAACAGTGTTGTTTTGTTCCTACTATTTAAATACTGACTAGTTTTTCTCAGATTTGTGAATTCAAATCTGAAACTTCCATATTCTGTATAACATTCAAAAGGCAGGGGTAAAAAGCACGTGTAAGGTCCACATTCATTCTCTTTTAGGTGCTTATGCAGGTTAGTTTGCTTCTGGCAGCTTTTTGTTTTATAGAAATGTATGAAAAAGATACAGAATCAGATGTAAACTAATGTTTGCATTACCTTAAGGATAAACAGAGACTCTAATGGGGCCAATAATGTGCTCCTAGTGACCTGCAGTACAAACCTGAATGAGATCACAGCTGAAATGGCTTTGGTTGTTATTCCAGGCTTTGATGGACATTTGCCCACATCCCAAAAGCCACCCTAGAGTTTGGCCCAATGCCACAAATGACATTTTCGAGATACTTATTGCTGCAAAGGTGCAGATGTTGCAGGTCAGGGTAAGTTATATTGACAGTTTTGCTGTAAGCAAGGTTAAATGGCAACTGTCCAAGCTGATTAGAATCAACACTGCTTATTTTCCAAGAAAAACTGAATTAAACAAATGAAACGTCCTGGCGTGTGGGATGAAAGAGATGATTTTACAAGTCAACTATATGCACCAGTTTGTTCAGAGGCAAGAACAAGTTTCATGCACCGCAACCCTCAAAATATTTTATGTGGATTTATACATGCAGACCTCAAAATACTTTATGGGGATTTTGCTGCTTCTGTGAAACAAAGTTGTAGCTTGCTACATAAATCAAACTTGATTTACCTCACTTAAAATCATACCCTGCTATTTTTAGTAAAGATAATATCTTTATTCAGCTTTCCAAATTAATTAACAAAATTAAAGAGGAAGAAAATCATACTAGCTACTTATCTCATTGCCCATGCAATATTTGTATAATTACATATAATCGTTTAAAGTATAATTTAATACATCCCTTTAACAACCCACAAATTATTACTTGACAACTAGAAATAATAGGTCTTTTTGTTAAAAACAGAAAGCATGTGAAGACTAAAGGTTAAACAGGTCTTTTCATCATGATAAATCACTGGTTAATGAGCCTGGTATTGTTGGGTATTATACTTGCTCACTTTAATGCCATTACCTTCTGGTTGTAAAGCTGACACTACTAATGATCTCCATTCTTTGAACTTTTCCACAATATTGACTGGTTGCATAGAGCAGATGTTACTTGGATTTGACTGCAAAAGCACCAATTCTTCCAGGGCTTGAAGTAGCCCTGAAAAGAGTGATACTCAGCAGAATGTATTATTATACCTGTAAATCAAAAAGAGGTTCTTCTCTAAGTGTCAGATGCTTCCCTTGCAGTTTCTCAGTACCTCACAAAAAAATCAGTCACTGATAAGAAATAAATATTCCTTGTCTATTTTGTGCAGTTTCTCTTTCTGGAGTTCACAATGTAGTGAACTAACAGGAGAAATTTCCTCTGTATTTCCAGTGGTATCACTAACTTCTCTTGCGTTACAGCTTGCACAACTAAGGAACATCTCAGTTCTGCATTTCCCAGCTTTGCTTGGTCTTCTGAAGGACACCGAGGTCAACAGAAGCTGCACTGGTGTGCCAAGTGCTGACAGAGCAGGATGCAAAGGGCAGGCGTGTGCAGATGTTTGTGTGCCCACATCCATCACTACTTATAACAGAGGGATGGAGGCTCAACAGAGTTCAGTTCTCTTCTAGCTCTAATAAGAGTTTAGAAGAAACAAGGAATTATTTGCCACCTCTTTGACATACACTGGTTGTCCTTATACTCTTGTGAGACAGACCAGGTTCAAATAAACTCCGTCAGAGTTGCTCAGAGCAAGATGGAAGACTGAAGAGGATGAACACAAGCATCTCAATTTAATTTAAAACTGTGGAAGCTTCATGATTAGCACCATTCCTTTCCTTCCCTAACCTTTTCTTGCGCTTCTTTTCTTGTTCTTTTCTTCTTCCTGCTGGATTATGAATTCCAGAAATGGGAAATTGAAACATTAGAAAGGCAGGAGAAATTTAATCTTGATTTGAGTCAAGTTCTGTGCCTGAAAGATTTTGGTACAGCTTAGGACAGAACTAGGGACTTCTTGAACTAGCCAGGGCAGAAGTTAAGTCTCACACCCTTCGTGCACATGTTCTTTGTGCACTTCTGCTCAACGGCAAGTACAAAAGCCACTCAGCTTGATTTAGATAAAGGCCGCTCTATGCCCTCTTTGTAACATTACGTTGTCCAGGGGACTTCAAGCGCTCTGATTCACTTTTTTATAGGTGAAGATCGATTTTTGTTTTTCTTTCAATAAATTTTGGGAGACTATGAGAATGAGGATTTTGTTGGTTTTCTAAATACCATTCTGGTATCAGATTAGGTTTCACGGAGGAGTTAGATTTCATATGTGAGGTCACTGAAAAATGTGAGTAATTTCTCTAAAGGAAGAAGATGAATACTAAAACGTCCAAACAGCAAAAAGTTCAAGCTCAAAACATTTTGCATGTACTGCCAATAGCACACAGAAACAGTACAAAATGTCATGTCATTTCATTTCTAAGTGATTCATGAAGATTTATTCCTAAATGCATGAGCAGGTTAGGAAGCATTCAACAATATTAAATTTACAATATCAAAGCATAAGCATGAACGTATTTGCTGCCTCACCTCTTATTCTACTTACTTCAACTGATTTGAAAGAAATATTCCTCACCCATTATATCAGCACTGAAGCCGTCCAAGCTGCAAAGCGGTTCTCTCAATTTAATTTCTATATGAAATTCTGAACTCAAATAAGACCGCTGAAACCTCAATAAAAATAAGAGTCCATCAGAAGAGTAATTGGGTAGACATGATTCCCATATTGATAGCTTCATATGACGGAACCTAAGGGTGTCTCATCTGAAGGGTGTCATCTCCAACAGAACAAACCTGGGCATGGGATGGGCTTCTACAAGTGAGAGGGGAAAGAGCCAATTCTCTGAGCCTGCAGTTACCAAAACCTTTTAAAACCATTTCCAAAGTTACTGTTGTGTATATACACAGTATATATAGTGTATAGAGATTAAAGTACGTATTACTATTTCTGTCTGTATATCTAAGTATATATAAAAATATATACTTTCCAGCAATCATAACTGCAGTCTTACTAAATTCATATTGGTGAATAATTGGTTAATAATATAAACTTTTCCATACTCAAAATTTATCAAACACATTGAACAAGGCCTTTGATTTAAAGAATATTTACTTAATAATGCCACCAATTCACTTCTACTTCAGCATCTACAGATTGCTTTTCATCATGTGCACAAATGGCCAAAAATAATAAAAAAAGGACCTTCTAAAATGAATTTAAACATTTTCCATTTTATTAAAAAAATGAATAAATGGAATAGTGGCCATTGTCAAGAAAAAGGTCTTTTTAAATATTGGGAATCACACACAAATGCCCCATATATTTTGAGATTATTCCTCAACTGGTTTAGTCATATGCTCTGGAATCAGTGTTGCAAAGGGCATTATCGCTTTCAATATGGTGCTCTCACCCAGACTTTATTTTCACCATAAAAAACTTGCAATTTTATGAGTTATTTCCAATGTTTTTTCTTGGATGAGACACAGCACCAGTGGCAGAACACCTGTATTCATTTGGTGATTCAGACACAGTTTATTATCATGTAATCAGTGCACTTCTGCAGTCCTTGGGCCCCTAAAAATCACCAGCAGAAAATACATTAGCACAAGCTGATGCAAATTGTCCAAGACAGACTTTGTTAGACCCAATATTTACCACAAAGGCAGACTCATTGAAAGGGTCTGTTTTGCAGGAGGCAGATAACTTCTTAAATCTTCTTAAAAAGATATTAACACTTCCCATGTCACAGCCTCTGTGTCCTAAGTAATCGCATGGTCCAATTTACGCATTTTCGGTAGAAATGTTGGAAAGCAGAAATGTAGATTACATTATTTTGTTTTAATTGTCCATCTTGGCCTCCCCCTCTCCCACAGAATCCTCCTCCTCCCTCAGTAGTTTTAGCATTTAAGCAGAAGAGCCTGACTTTATTCATGCTCCCATTCCAATGCAAAAAGCCACAAGTTCATGCTTACCTTGCTTTCTAAAAATCATAAATCCTGACTAAAACAGTATGTTTACTAAAACTATAAATTCCCTTAACATGACTTACACACCCCATTTCGCTACCTGTCTAAAGCAGCAGAAGTTTCATTGCAAGAGGAAAAAAGCCTACACAAAA
>NW_010588321.1:161113-168613 GCF_000705375.1 Tinamus guttatus | reverse complement strand
CCTGTCACAGGTAGGCAACCAACAGAGATAATTCCCAGCCTATGCTTGATTGCCTCCTTATAGACACTCACTCATGATTCTGAAAGGCCTCAGACACTGTTGAATAAACTCCTACTCGCTTCCATAAACTTTTTCTCCCACTGAATTTTCCGGGGATGTGAGCAGCTCCCAGCCAGGCCCGAGGATGCCTCTGAATGCACTCCTGTTCTGAATCAAAGCCTGACAACCCCCGGCTCTTTAGAGAACAAGAGAGGAAAATGAGGCCATCCCTCCACAAGAAATGTGTTTTCTGCTGCAGGTGAAGGCCGTCTCAGCAACATTTGTGTGTGTGTGTGTGTGTGTGTGTGTGTGTGTGTGTGTGGGTGAGCAAGCAGCAGACCAGGCTCTGCTTTTAAACACTCGCACTTTGCTACTTGACAGGTTCTACACAGTGCCTGCCAATGAAAAGCATTTTATGAACTTGTCTCCCATTTTATTGTGTTTTGAGGACCTTGAAACTACTACAAAGGCACGCTCAATCTTTAATATTTCAGCTTCTATTTCCTATGGAAATTTCTGCAGTCGTTATTCCCAAGAAAAACACATGTCATTAGGGCAGGAATGGCTTGGCAGCTAATTTTCTCATCATTTTGCTAGACTCTGTCTGCAAAGTCTTGCATACTCAAGAGTGCTCTAAACAACACAATACAGCGTGCAGGTAACCCAATCAAGAGCTCCTTCCAAAATTAAATAGCCATTCCACAGCGGCACGTAAAAATCATGGTTCGCTAAAACATGTTTTAAAAATAAACATGGAACCACTGTCAGGAGAGCAATAAGAAAAGTTCATGATTTCAAGTCATTATTTTTTCAATAACTTTTTCTATTTTTCCAAGTCCTTTCTAAAAGCTAGGAGGAAAGAGAAAACAAATTGGTCTGTGCTATAAGCAAAAAAATCTTTTTTCTTTCTGTACCCAATGGTGTATCAATAATATTTTTAAAAGCTGACAAGTAAACTGTCAGTTAACATGTAAAAATTGCTCAACAAAAGAGATTAGTAGCACAAAAGAGAAGTCAGGATTTGTGCATCTGGCATTGCGTCAGTGTTGGTCACTAGGAAAAAAAGAGATGTCTGCATAATTTAATACATTTCCTGGTCACCTTCTACATTTTCCATGTAATGGGAATTGCGAGTTTGCCACAAGGTCAGTCCTGCTGTTCCTTTTTCCACTTCTGCATTCAGCATCTTCGAAAGACTCAACTCCTCTCATCTGGACAACGTTGGGCAGTAACCGTATTTTCTTGTGTTCTATAGTGTAGGAAGCAACTTCGGTGCCCAACAAAATAATATTAACTGATGGTCAGCTGAGTGCCAACACTGCTGAAGCAGCAGGTAAACAGCATTTGAGCCCCTGCTTCCAGGCTCCGAATCAGAGTCACACGCTCCCAAACGCTGTCTGTTGCTATCACACTCCCAGCAGACAGCAGAGCTCTCAGTGGCAGAGAAAACCAACAGTGCAAGATTGAACTTTGAAGAAATTGCTTCTTGGGGAGGGGTACTTGAAAAACACAGTTGAGAACTATCAAGAGTCACCTCTTTGCTTTGCAGGAGCTGTCAATGCTAACTGACACTTCGCTTATTAAACCTACTGAGTACGCTTGCACAGAAAGCAGAGTGAAGCCAGCCCTGAAAAGGGACCGGGGGTCACAGGGTCCCTGCCTGCAGCGTGGCATCATGCACTCGGACACGCGTTACCCTATTCTAGGGGCAAGGTTTAGCCCCTTCAGACCCTGCAGGGTTCCTCTCTGCGCACAGAACTCTCTGCTCCCCTGAATCACTGGGCAGACCTCAGAAAATACAGACTTCCTCCATTCAGAGGGAGACAGTTTTGACTCTTTGGCTTGAGCCCAATAAGGCTAAGGAATGGGTTATCTGCCATGTGTAAGAGTCAAATCTAAATCAAACTCGATTTCAAAAAAGACCATCTCTGAACACACGGAGATGTTCATTTAACATCAGCAGGGACAACTTCGTGTTTCTAAGTATCTTCCCTCTTCTAATTATCAACACCAGCACAAATCTCACTACTCCTTGCAGACTACACAGTGTTCTGCAATTTGATGCTGCAGTGCTGGGGTCCCTTTCACCTGCTCTCCTAACTGGGAGTCACCTGGATGGACAGGAAGGAAAGCAAAACCCACAGAGAAGACAGCGCTTGCTCTAGGTCAGAGGACAACTTACAACAGAGCAGGCAGTAGTCCCTTATTTTCAGCTCAATAGCTGATGCGAGAACATGTTAAGTTTTAAAATCATCTACTGCTATTGCAGGTAAGGCGGATTTATACTGCTTTTAAAATTAATAAATACAGTATTTTGTTTTTTCCATATCACCTTTCATTCTGGTATCGCTTAGAATACCTTATTTAAAAGGGCAGCAACCCTAACAGCCATAAGAAAGGCTTATACCTCTGATCAGGAAAAAGTTGCTTTGCTAAGTGTCTTGCCCAACTGTCTACCAAAAAAGCAGAACTGTGGTCTGTTTTTGAATACCTATAGGGATGCATGCCACAGCAGATCTTATTTGTAGTTTATATGAGGCAACTATGAATAAAGTATCTAGGGACCATTTATTAATCCCTATCTGGTTTGCTTTTATACCTCGTCAGAAACTAAGTGGAAAACGCACGCTCTGTTTTATTTTCGCAGCCTGTTTGTTCTTTGCTTGTTTTCAGAGATTGCATCTCTGGCTAATAAGGCTGGTGTCATGCAAGATGAAAGAGTGATGTGTCAGGCTAATTCTTCTCACAGCTAAATATTCTCCTGGCTCAGTGATTGTTTATCTATTGTGGCAATAATTCCTTAATTCCTGTTACCTCAATTTGATCTATAGGAGAAAATAGTTGTTTCCCATTTGAACAAGCTGAAAAGCCACAAGAGGCCCAATTCTGCTGGTCTGTTTAAGCATATGAACAGTAATTAAAGTCAGCATGTTGCATCAAAATAGGGAGAATCGGGTAATATATAAGAAATCTGTGGAAGTTCTTGAAATGTTCTGATGCCTTTAGTGGAAGCACAACTCTACTAAAACAGATGGAAACCTTCACCAACAAGTTCAGCGAGTCCTGAATTTCACCAGCAAGGTCTTAGATTCCAGGAAAAGTTATCACAACAAATGAGCAGACATCAGATGGATGAAACATTGTGTTTGTAGCCAGTGGTGAAGAAACCGACTGCCCAATATCTCCTCCTTAACACTGCAGCACAAACTAAGCATGTTATTAGACCTAAAAAACACTTTATGTGGCAATATGGCAGTGGTGGCAAACGGCAGGAATTATGGCTTTTCAAAAAAAAAAAAAAAAAAACTCCACTTCAATAAAATGAATGAAAACATTTGCCTGCTGGAGCACCATCTTCTGCCAGACATAGTCATGGATCACTATTTGCATGCATAAAATTTGACTCAGTTGCTCAAACCATTTTCCACCCTGCTGTTAATCTTTTGTCATGTGTCAAGACCAAAAGGAAGAGGAAAGACTGGTTGTGCAATACTGTACATTAGGGAAAATCTTTCCTGACATCCACTGTTAAATAGTCCTGTAGCATGTTACTTTTACAGTTGAACAGTATTGCTAACTTTTGCAAAATAGTTTTTTTTTTTTTTTTTTAAATCAGGCTTAATGAATTCTACTCATTTTTAAACACACCATTTATAAAAAATATTGCATATATGGAAGTGCTCTGAATCAATATCCTTAGGTTTTAAATCATAAATAGCTTTTGACAACTAAAAAAATTCAAGAAAAGAAAAGTTTTATGAATGAAGCTCATTTGCCACCAGGAAACCCCGATTTTCTCTTGAAAATTGTTGACAGAAAATTTTCACCCGTCTCTGCAAGACAGCAGCAAACTAGATACCACTGCCAGCTGGTCACCCACAGCCGCTGGGAGCTGGAGTAAGTCAGTGTGAAATGCCTACTGTGCTAACATGAGACGTGCAGCTACAGCTGTATGGTCTCGGTGAGATGAAATATGACTTCCTTTTGGCTCAACACCACTGTAACGTGCTGCTACTTCATTGCAGGACTGTCTGCAGCGTTTACACTGTATTGATTTGGATCATCACAAACTTTCACCTTGCAGCTCTCCGAGTGCATCACTAGATGCACTACCTCTCCAGGGTAGTAGCTGGTCTCTAGCAGTAGCGAGCGGGTATCTTCACAAGAATACAAATACAATACAAGTATTCCTCTAGTTTAAACTTCCATAATTCTCAAAATACCAAGTCACGTCCTTGGAAATCAGATGGCACGTTCCCTTCAAAATTGAGACCGAACAGCGCAAAACAAAGCAAGTGACTCATCAAATCTAACACCATCTGCTAGAGACAAGACAATTCAAAAGAAATGGACAAGAAACAGAGGAGCTCAAACAGTTATTGACTATGGGGTATTTAGCTTAGTAATTTAGCTTTGCAAAATTTTCAGCTTCTAAGAACACAAGAAAAACTTCATTGCTGCATTTCTCTCTGGTTACTTGGAAGGGATGAAAGAAAGGATGCTGAGCATATGTATCAGTGTCTGAGAAATTTAACATGCAAAGCATTTTCCAGATACCTCTTTTTTCCCCCCTTCTCCAAACAAAGGGCAGAAGCTCTAGTTTGCCCCTCTCATGCCCATGCCCACCACCATCCTCCACACTAACTCCCTTCCTTTCTGCCAGGCAGCCACGGGTGCTGATGCTGCATGGGGCCCATTGCAGCTTCTCCTTACAACAAACCTCAGTTCAGGCACCCTGATCCTTGAAACACGGCACCATGGGCAACGCTCATCAAAAACATTCTGAAAGCCAGCAATACTACTTAAAAACATCTCTTAATGTAAGTATTTCCGTTAGGGAATACATAGCTAGGTTGAAAAGTGCATCACTTTGGGGCCCAACTACTAATACTTTATTTTCTTTGCCAGAGCAACTGGTCTGCACTCCACTGCTCTGGAATATTTTCCCTTTCAATGCTCTTATGCTGTTTGAAAGCCCTAGGTACAGGAGATCAGCAAAAGGTCCCTGGCTGCCCAGACCAGTAGGTGCCCTCGGAAAGCGTGACCAGATGCCACCTCCACAGACACGATGCCGCAGTGCTGCCTCCCACTGCAGCCCGCAGGCCACTCGTCTTCCAGCTCCCCACCATCTATTGTGCTTCATTTGAAAACGCTGCTCCGAGATGGACCAGATAAACTCCAGTCATCGCCTCACAATACTTTTTTTAAATTTAATCTTTAAAAGGACAGGCTGCTGGTTAACTGAGAGTTGCTGGCTTGATTGACAGTATCTGTCAGAGGCAATGAACTCCACTTCAACATTGCCTTTATGTCCCTGTGTAAAGTTGTTCAACTGTGACCCTTCCATCTGTTCCAGCTAATCTGAAAGTCATTTAGGCCCGCTTCTCCATTCATCCCCAACACAGCACATTCTCCTGTTAACACACATATGCAAAGTTGTCAGGCTGTCAGCTACGTAAGGGGCTTTTTCCACCACCCCCCCCCCATCTTTTTTTTTTTTTTTTTTGCAAACTCTCACATCTGTGTAAACACTGCCCCATAAAGATTGCAATTAAAAAAAACATATCAGAAATGACTTCAGATCTTGCTGATTGTTTTTTATGGGCGTGCAAGTAAATCTCATGCAGCGCTTCGCAGAACATGGAATATCAGTCTTTAAAGACAGACCAGGTAGCTAACTTCAGTATTCCCATGTGCGAGCCTCCGTATGCTAAAGACTGAGACAAACAACTGCCTGGCCAACAGTGCCAGAGCTTTCCCAAAAAGCACTTTGAATGCAGCTATTGAACTTGGTAGGCTTTGGAAGACTGCTGCTCACAAATGGCTGTTCAGGATTCAGGCCAACTTCCCACTTCTAAGATTACTATCTCCTACTTGGATCGCAACTGGGAAAGTCATATTAACTTTCCCCAACTAATCTAAAAACTCTTAACTTGACTCTCTCAGTTAATTTGCAAATTTAAATTCGCTCTGCACAAACACTACCCCACTAGCAAATTCAGCACAGTTCATATTTATCTTCAGATTGACAGGTAAATAATCAGTCCCTTGTACACAAAGTTATCCTTGACAGTAAATTTAAGAGCACAGGGATCTGTCTTTAAACCCAGGTAAATAAGTGTTCTTTATGGCACTGGAACATTCAGATGCTGCTGTAAAACTTTGTATTATATCCAATAAAACAAAGAGAAGTCCACCAAATCATCTCCGAGGCATCCAAGGAAAGACAACATTTGCTACTCAATTCATTATTGTGACACAAGAAAATAGCACTATTAATATACTTTCCATCCCTCATTTTTCATTTTTGGTACATCTAAACACACGAGAATCTTTTCCTATAGAACTATATGAGAAAACACATCAACATTGTTTCATGTAAAAAACCATTCTGCTTGTCATGAAGGCTAGGCCTTTCCCACAGTACTTACAGCAAATGTAAAGGCAATGGGATTCAGAGCTGATTCACTTGAATCTGAGAGAAGTAGTGATCCTGAGTCCTCTCACATCCTTGGAGCTAATCAACAAGCCTAATAGCTAATGAGGATCAGCTGTTAAGGTCTCTTCTGCTGGCAAAGAGCAGTTTAAGGCAAGATTCATTTCACCTGAACTACCATTAAACATGCTGCCTAGTCTCTGGAAAGAAATATTTTCTTTTAGGGTATGTCTCATCTCATCCATTTTAAATGTAGATCTTGGGAAGAGACAAACCATACATTAGGTGGGCCTTTTTGGTTGCTTATTTTTTACTAATTATTAAGACAGTTGAGACAACTGTCTCAACTGGGGGAAGGGGAGTGGCACACTGACGCGGCAAGCAGTACCGCACAGCCCAGGTCAGATGGCGTCCAGCAGGAGTATGGTAGTGGGGAAGTGAGGATAGGATCCCGGAGTGTCCTCTTTCACCCCTCCTGGGAAACCTGTGGCCTCTTGCTTCCCTGAAATGCCTGTATACCAATGCGCGAAGCATGGGGAATAAGCAGGATGAACTGGAGATCTGTGTGCGGTCCCAGCGTCATGATCTCATCGGAATCACAGAGACGTGGTGGGATAGCTCGCACGACTGGAGCGCTGCCATGGAAGGGTATGTGCTCTTTAGGAAGGACAGGCTGGGAAGGCGAGGTGGTGGAGTTGCTCTTTATGTGTGAGAGCAACTGGAATGCATGGAGCTCAACCTGGGAGTCGAGGATGAGGGAGTTGAGAGCTTGTGGGTAAGGATTAGAGGGCAGGCTAATGTGGGAGACACTGTGGTGGGTGTCTGCTACCGGCCACCTGACCAGGACGAGGAGGTTGATGAGGCCTTCTATAGGCAGCTGGATGTTGCCTCACGGTCACAGGCCCTGGTACTCATGGGGGACTTCAACTACCCCGACATCAACTGGGAGGACAACACAGCCAGGCATAAGCAGTCCTGGAGGTTCCTGCAGAGCGTCGACGATAACTTTTTGACGCAGGTGGTGG
>NW_010588321.1:128255-159214 GCF_000705375.1 Tinamus guttatus | reverse complement strand
ACAGAACTAGAGGTAATGGCCACAAACTGAAGAACCAAAAGTTCCACAGGAGCTTAAGGAAAAATTTCTTGACAGTGAGGGTGACAGAGCACTGGAACAGGCTGCCCAGAGAGGTTGTAGAGTCTCCTTCTCTGGAGATCTTCAAAACCCGCTTGGATGCAGTCCTGTGCCACGTGCTCTAGGTGTCCCTGCGTATGCAGGGGGGTTGGACTAGATGATCTCTAGAGGTCCCTTCCAACCCTAAGCATTCTATGATTCTATGATTCTATGAACTAGCTCACACATTTCCACTCTTGTTGCTTAGACTTATTAATACAATCTTTAATTTGCTTAAATCTTAATTTAAGATCCTGTTGCATGCAAAGGGGAGCTGAGAAAGCACCGTTAGTCAAATGAATGCTTTAAGTGTCTAATAGTTCAAATAATCAATACAGAAAGGCCTCATTAAAAACAACTAAAACAGCTTCCTAGCACCTATCATTTCTTCTCAGTGCTGTTCTCCCCCTTCCAAAATCCCCAGTTTGATGCTGCAGTCTCCCCCAGGGAGAAGGCAGGTGCAAAGAGGGCTTACCTTGGCTCCTCAGCACCCTCACTCCTTTACAGAGAGGAGTGCAATGTGATGCTTGGAGGAATAGGTAGAAAGGGGGTGATTGAAGCAAGAGAAGTAAATTTCATAAGAGATGGACAAGGAGGAGGATTTGCAGGAATAAGGGAGACCTGCAGAATTATAATGATTCTAGGGAGGCTCAGGGTTTTGCACAAGTTCCCAAGGTATCAGAACCACCATAAAAAAACACACCATTTCAAAGACAGTATCTTGACCATAACAACTTTGGTAGTTATGGTAAGAGAAGGATGCTGAATATCCAAGGAGGACTCCTGAAAACTGATCTATGAAGAGTAGTTACACAAGCTGGGCTGAAAAATTTGACTGATGAAGACTTGCCCTACTTTCTGCTACCTTGCTTGATGTGCCCAAATCTGCTGATGCCCTACAGAGGTGCACGGTGTTGCAGATACATTAATGAATATGACACCTGTATGCTGTTCCCCACCTAAAGTGGGAAAGACCTGAAGTCAATAATCAGTGTGCAGGTAAATATTATATATGTGGGAGTGTTAATAGCTCCCTATGGGAGCAGTACAAGCTCTGTTTCCTTTAAAGCAGCTTTTCTTTTGGTGTTGCCCTCTGGTAATCTGCATAATCTGGTGCAGCACCACTGACAGCATCTTCTAAACCCTGCTTAAATGAGCCCAGCAGCCTCTCTTCATCTTCAGCCCATCCCAGACTAAACCATTTCTGTTCTTTGCTAGGAAGGAAATATCCAAAAGCTTTACTAAGCTGGTTTTGCTAACTTTTATAAAAATAACTCTTTAGCAAGCATGAGTTATGCTGAAATCGCAGGGCTGATAGTCGGCGATGTCTCTGCAG
This sequence comes from Tinamus guttatus, assembly GCF_000705375.1. Next base: position 157,782 of record NW_010588321.1, on the reverse strand, counting down.
TGATAGATGGGCACCGAATGCAGTGCAGCTCTTCAGATGCAAGTCACTGTTGGATTCCCTTTCACTATTCTGCTTGCGTCAAATCTTTGCCCAGGAATCACTACAGAAGAAAAAAAATGATTTTAATTCTTTAGAAACAGGGGAAGCTTGTAGAGAACCTGTGAAAACCATTCTCCCATACTGTGCTACCTTTATCTGCAAACAGAACTCATTAAATACTGCACAGAAGGGTATTTGCAAGTATTAGCATGTTTACTTGATACAGTCAAAATTGTAAAAATCTAATAGCCTGAAAAAACATTGTATTTTTAAAAATAATGTATAAATTCTTATTGTTTGCCTTTTGGTCTTTACCCTGAAAGAAATCTTGAGATTTATCGAAGATGTATTTGATGTTCAAGATGAACGAAAGCATAAATTTAAATGAAAAAAAGAAAGAAAGATGTGACTTCTTTGTAATTATATGACTCTGAGGACCAGGGACTAGAAAAACAGTAATAAAAATACAGGTTTTGGAGCTGGAGTAAGGGAGCTTGAAAAGTCAGTTAGACCCTTGCCTTTCACCAAAGCTCAGTGCTGCAGCTGCTGGAAGGAGGTAAACGCAGGCAACCCTTTGCACACACGTATGTGTAAAACTCCACAACACTTCCTGAACTGCTGAACATTAAGACAAAATCCACCTCCTGTCCCCTTTCATTTGTCATATTCAGCTCAAAGCTGGCAAATAAAACTGGCATTGCAAGAACATCGTGCTGGATCCGATAGCTGTGCACTAATAACAGGTCTGTTTTTCTGACAGTCTGTGTCATAAAGACAGCTTTTAATTGAAGATATTAGCATGCATGCACCACAAACTATGGAAATAATTATCCTGACAAAAAGAAAAAAGCTCAATCTAAAATCCTAAATTAAAGAAAATTACTGTCACTCCCAGACTGCAAAGCTGCAAAACAAATAAAACAGCAGGCGCATAAATAAGGTGAAGCAGCTTTTGCAATGACAGAAATGATCTACGGTTCTTAAAATAAATATTACCAAACCTGAGGAAGTGGGAACAGTGGCTGAAATAAGAAATAGAAATATTAGATGCATCACTAACATGCACCACCATCAATCAAACCTTTTTCCAAGTCCTTCCTATTGAAAACTGTATTTTTCTTACAGATGGCAAGTTATTTACAACAATTTGTAAGACAACTCTGGGAACTTGATAAAACACATACTGGATAAGCTACAAGCATGTATTAATGGTAACACTAACTGCAAGGATTCCAGTTTCAAATGTCAGGTAATTTTAAATCCGCTTTAAGCCTACAAATGATTTCTTATTTGTCTTTTATTCTTTAAATCTTCACAGCATATTTAAGTCATTATTCATCTTTTCTCTTGGCTTCTAAGGAGACTGGCTCTCATTTAAAAAAAATAAATTAAAACTAGATACTGTTATGCCGTGATAGGGTTCCAGTCACTGTGGCTGTCACAGGAAACAAGAACAAATTGTCCAGCCCATCAGAATAGCTGGTTAGACTGTGCTATAACTGGTTACCCCATCTGTAGATTTAAACACAAGTACTTAAAAGCTGAAAGTGACTGTTTTTAAAAAAAGGATATGGGTTAAAGTCTATATCTGAAGAGAAAGAAGTCGCCTAAATAGATTTTAGTTTGGGAGCTAAAATTATTAAAAGCTGGATCTTGGGGAGCTGCTGCCAGACCCCAGCTTTACCAAGCTGGCATGCAAACCTACGTAGTGAATCGCTGCGTCAGTTGAGTGGGTTATCACACAGCCTGCACCATCTACACGTCACGCACTGTTATCCAGTACCATGTTTGCATACTTAACACAAGGGCCTCTTTCTAAACACTGCTTTATATCTGCAGGGTGACTTTTCGTCTTTTGCATAAAATACTTCTCTCCATAAATTTTGTGGGCAGAAGTAAATGATAAATATGCAATTATTTTATTTTAAATAAAAATTTTAAAAATAGTTGCAATGCCACAATACTGCCAGTTAATTTATGAAAACATTCCCTTTTTGTGCAAACGTATTGACATTATGCTCCAGTCTTGCATTTCTAGCTTCAGCCATTTGGTTTTTTGCTGCTGCTCATGGAAGACGCGTTCTTTGTGGTAGCACAGCATGAGCTGGCAGAATTCTCTCATTTCCTTTTCCCCATATACAATACTGAAGTCTTTGGGGAGCACCATGCTAAGCCAAATACAACTTGTTCACGCCAGGTCACGGAGAACAGAACCAGTTTTTGAAATGGGTAGTGCCCATTGCTATAACATCAACCCCTGCCCACAAGCACAGCCAAAGCCTCACCAAACCACACCAAGGTAATGCGGCCTCGTAAAAACAAAAGAAACTATTTTCAGAAAACAGCAATGCAAAAATAGCCTTCTCAGGTGCAGGAGCCCACAGTTACATTTTGATTCTCTGCAGTTCTTCCTTCAACGCTGAGCCAAAAACAATAGGCAGGAAATTTGATTTTATGCCCCCAAAAATTCCAGGCTTTTCTTCATTTGTTTCAGCTACCCTCAGCTCTAGTCCAACACGGATGAAGAGGGCAGGCTCAACACAAGCCAGAACAAGTGTTTAGCTTTCACAAAACCCTTCTGCCCAAGGAGATCTGTAAGTACAAATGGTATATACCTTTACCACAGCCTTTTTCCTTTCTTTCTTTTTTACAAACCGAATAGCTCATGTTATTCAAAAGCTGAAGTTTGATATTTTTGCATTGCTTACCCTATTTGAGCAATGAGATAAGGTCTGACAGGCTCTTAAGACAAACTGTTGCGCAAAACGAAAAAGCCTGAGCTAAAAGGACGGCAAAACAGACAACTACTTGGGAAAAACCAGCACAAGAGTATCCCGTTCGGTTGAGGGTTTATCAGGAGCTCTCCTTTCCCGAGCACAAATCGTCCCGGGAACGGAGCTGGCCAGGCCCTGGGGCACCGGTTCTGGGTGGCTGCAGAGCAGACACGCACCAGGGTGGGAAACACTGAGCTCCAGCCTTAAAAACCCATCCAAGGGCAACTTCATTAAACCAAAAGATTTTTTGCAGTGAGGTAACAGCTTATGGTGTATTGCAGAGAGATATGAGAAAGGGCAGGTTTTTCTTATCTTTTGTTATTGGAATTGACCCTCAGGGTCCTTAGGCCTTGGTGAGAGCTTAAGCAAGCTTAGATCAAGGAAGGATTTTGAAATTGAATTTATTCAGATTAGCAAAACCTTCCATGAGAGGATTTACTCTCAACAAGCTGTTGCCAACTTGGAGCTTAGAAAGCTCAGGACATTTTGCTGATTTACAATCAACTTTTTTTTCTTTTAAAACAAGGCCGGCATCATTAAAATGTTTGCAACAAAAGTTCACACAGTATCAAAGAATCTCTGTCAAATGCTTATTTATAAATACTTTCTTCAGTAGTCCAGACCATTGCAATTCAGATGACATTTCAGGGCATTAGGCAAAAATCATTGCAAATGATTAAGGGAAAAACGCAAGGGGATGAATACAGTTGCAGCAATGCAGAAGTGTGCTGTTAAAACAAAAGTCACTTTTCAGTATTTACTTCATAATATAATCAAAACTAATTTAGACCTCAGAAATACATTTTTATCCTGTCACTTCACATATTTATATGTTTGTTTATATTTCTGGAAAAAGTGTGAAATATGTTCTCATTTGCGCATTGCAAATCTTTAGCATGTATCCAGCTCTCAGTCCAGTCGCTCTCATTCAGGGAGCTGAGAACAGTTTCACCAGAGGAATCCAAACAACACTTAAGTTGCTCATTATTATATATCTTAATGTAAGATGGAGCTGCTATATATCTTAATGTAAGATGGAGTGGTGGAAGCAAGCAAACATCACTAAACTCTGACTTCTGTGCTTTATTTGCTTGAAAGCAAAAATTAAACTGGAATTCTCTGCTTTTCTCACTGTGGAAGATTTTGCACGATAAGAGGCGAGATTCCTGAAGAATCTCACCGTGAGTTTCAAAATCTGATGATTTTAATAAGTTTTTAATAGCTTTAATAAAATCTTTAATAAGACTTTAGTAATCTTTTAGTAAGATTTTAGCAACAAGATTCCTAAAGATTCTCGCCATTAGTTTTAAAATCTGGTAAGTATTGTTTTGTAAACCATCCTCAACAAAGGCTTCTAATTTCATTCCATAGAGCCATACGCCTTTGGAGAGTTCTTTAACCGAAAAAATTCACTGTACTTGAATAATTCTTTTCTTCCTGAAAAAGGCACAATTCTCAAAAAAAATTATGGGAGAAACTTGTCAAGGAACATTTAAGCAAAAACCAGCCACAAAAATTTGCAACAATTTCTAAACCTGTGTGGTTTTATTTAAGGACCTATTATTTCATACATGCCTAAATTTGTCTGAGTCCACCTCATTTAAAATGAAATGGTTATCAAGTTTCTCCATATTAAAAATCTAGAAAGTGAAATAAGTTAGGGAAAAGTATTGCAAAAGCAATTGCAGTCTTGGAGCTGAAGCCTTCCACACAACTTGGGTGTAACCACGCAAGGTCCCTGCAACTCGAGTCTAAGACATCTCTGAACCATAAGAACCATCTCTGAACCATAAGTCTAAGACATCTCTGAGCCATGTGTGCCCAGCACACACTGCACAAGAGCTGTGCGAGTGGAAAGCAAGAGATAGTCAACTTGAACTGAAATGCCAGCATCGTGGCGTTACAGAACTATTTTTTTAAATGAACACAATTAATTTTCCCCACAAACTATTTTTTTTTAAAATAGAGTCTATGTATTTTACACTAATAGTAATTTCTGAAAAACAACAACACTTCGCTGTTGTGCTACAGATGCCGTACGTGCTTTCAGCACAGCGGAGCCCCCTTTATCTCCTCCCAGAGCACCCACATGATCACAACCAGCTTTGGCAACTTGTGCAAATCCTCCTGCCGTACCCTCCCCTCAGCTCTAAGTGCAATGTGTGCAGCATTAGGCCTATTTCTTGTAGGAAAGATCATGGTTGTACGTATATTATCTTATCTGGTCTTTTTGTGACCTCAAGCTGTTCCCTGGAACAAATGAAGCAGTTTTTGGGGTGGGTTTTTCCCCACCCCCCCCACCCCTCCTGACAGGCGCACTGAGAGTGGGGGCGAAAAAAAAAAAAATCATCATTACCCATGCGGTGCACCAAGGCACACAGCCTTCCTTGTGACCGTATTTTAAAGAAAGGGGCACAAAGAAATAGTCATTGCAGCTACAATCGGGGAAAGCTAGTATGCATTTCCAAGGAATCACATTTTGGGGAGAATTACAGAATAATTACACATATGCTTAGATCACGAGCATTCAATGAAGCGGACAATATTTTGAGGATTTAAGATGTTGGTGTTGTGGTCGTCTCTAAGAAACCAGGATAATTCAGACATTCAAATGCAAAAACGCACCATTTGGAGAGTGTAATGCGGTCTGTTCTGGTCAGTGTTACAAATTCGGAAAGGATTCCCTGGCTGCAGACATTAGCCACTTAAATCTGTTTCCAAATGTAAAGCATGCAACAAAAGTGTTTTGCATTAATGAAATGTATCCTAATACTACTGAAGTGACACATTTCATTAACGAGCCACATCAATGATGTAAAATATAATTACAACAGATATGCCTGCCTTACAGCTCCGTAAGACGCTTAGCTGAAATATTGTTTAGCTGATTATGCAATAAGCCTCGATTTCAATATTGCCGTTTCCTGGGTGTCCCCGGAGTTAATTCCGTGCCGGCGTTTGCAGTTGAACTTGGCAGCCTGGCAGCCAGGGTTGCAGATGGCCCGTTCCCGTTAGCCTCATTTCTGCAAGCACAACAAGCACATCAGGCTGCCGTTTGCTCGGGAACCGCTCAGGAAGTGCAAGGAGTGCAAATAGGTGCCGTGTTCCCCCAGCGAGGCATCACAGCCCAAATCTCTGCCCTTTGCACCGGCTGCGCTTGCCAATGTATAGAGCTGCCACTGCACAGATATTTAAGGAACTTTAACTTTTCTAATATTTTAGACAGAACAGCACAAGCTACTACCGCGCAGATGACTCAAACTATATTAGGGAATAAAAGAATTAAAAAGACACTGTTCAGAGGACAGTAGAGAACCTGCATCCAGCTATATTTTCTATCTTCTACCATCCGAGACTATATTTCAATACTCTAAGGCATAACCTGGGCTTTGCTGCTCTGCATCTGGTTTTGTCATAACTGAGAGCAAGAGAAGAGCATCTTGAGCATGCATACAGGTTGTTATAGCATGACTCGTGCAAGCCAGAGTATTCAATAGTGATTTAAGGAAAAATAATATTATTATAACATCTACAGTATGCTACACCCTTTACAAAGGAGTAAAGCCATATCCTGAAAGTAATAACCTGCTGAAGTAATAACTTTATAACTGTTATTATAGGACTTTATGACTGTTGATTCTGCAAACATTTATTTCTAGAAAATCTTGGTCCAGTGCTCATTTATGTCAAAAACAGGACACATCATCCTAAAAAAGAGGCATCATTTGCTATAGTAGGCACTGCATCCTTTATTTACTGTTTCAGAGACGGAAATTAGTTGGCTCAGTGTTTGAAGATGCAATTACCACAAAATCCTGTGCTAGCAGAATAGTTACTACAAGCTCAGAGCTCTACAGTTAATTTGTGACTTGGGAAGAGGAATTGTCGAGACCAACATAAAATAGTAATATTTTTAAAACAATTAAAAGAGTTCCCTTTGTTTACATTTTGATTGGATGAATATCTTTGCTTTCAATGGTGGCCTCCTCTCTGCTGTGCTGAGTTTTAGAATTTCTGTTTTAAATGAATCAAATTAATGTAGCTAAATGAAATAAACCTATTTAAACACACACACACGCGCTGTCAGGACTGTTCCTTTTTTTAGAAAAAAATAAGTGCTTCTTGAAGAGGAAAATGCAGAGACCTCACATAGCTATTTTCAAAGAAAAAATTAATGTTTCTCAAAAACTGTTGCTGTAATGCTGCTTATCAGGAGAAAAAGGACAGATCACGACACTTTGCAGCAGTGAGCCATCTTCCTTGTAGATCGTATGTCTGGGGCTTTCGTGAGGTAAAGGCATAAAACACAAAATGAAAGGAAAAAGAAATAAGATGACGAAGAGACAATCAAAACCAAAGTCTACTGTGCAATAGAATTTGGAGCAGTTGACACTTAAAATGTGTTTAAAAACCTGTTGTTGTTTTAAAACAATATAATTGCTGAAATGAGTAAATTAAGGAATAATTGTAAACACAGATTAAAAATAGCATTACACATTCCAGATGAGTCGTGAAATTCAAGTGAAGTTCACAAATTTTAAGCACTTCAGTAACCTATGGAAACATAACTAGGTCACCTGGTGATTTAGCTGCAGAAATTCTAAATATCATTTAAAGCTGATAAACCTATTTCTCACCCTGGTTTTCTATATGCTCTATTCTGGTACAGTGTGCATTCAGGCACAACAACAACAACAAGACAAAGTCATTAAGACTTAAGACATTATAGTTCTGTCTTTGGTGTTCTATTGTATTAGACTATAAATTAAACAGAATTCAAGCTGCATGAATATTTGATTTAAAAAGATAGCTGCATTGAATACAGGGAGTGGGATGGGAAGCTTTACCAGAAAAGCAGCAACTGGCTGCCCGCGACTCCCCACAAATCCAAATATGCTACAGCTTGACTGATGGAGCTTCCCAAGGTTTTCCAGAAAACTGCCATTTTAATCTCCAAAATTAAAATTCAGTGACTTCCTTGGGGGTTCGGTAACAATATCTGAACTATGCATTTTTCTGTACTTTATACTACTTTACAGTGACATTGGGGCAGCACTTTGTAGGCTTTCAGAGATGCTATTAGAGAGGTAAGAAAGGTTAATAAACCCTTGATTATAGTAAGTCGCTTTCTAGGGAGATACAGTTTTTTTTGTTGGTTTTATTTTTTTTTTTAAGCTTATATCTTATCAATCCATGTCTGCCCCATTTTAGAAGTAACTGAAATTCTTGTTGTCCCCTCTGCTTTGCCTTTGTTAAATCAATTGGACCATCTTAGCCTGGTTTCATATCCCCTCCTTTCTACAACTTAGAATCTGGCCACTTCAGAGAGCACCCCCTTCCTCACTGCTCTCCTCCGAGTGGTGCTTCATTCCCAGAGGCCACAAATCCAACTTTCCCAAGCACTGGGAGTACCTCACACTCATATAACCCTGCTGATGATGGGAAGTCATGGCTATATAACAAATAAAGCACTGACACGAATATTCCCATTTGCTGACCTTGGACACCTGCCTCTGGATCCCTTAAATGCAAGAGGCAAACAGAAGCAAGTACAAGTAAATGGACAGAGCAAAGAAAAGCCTGGTTACATGACCCAAGCGTAAACAGAAAAGTTTCATTTAAATGAAGAGATAACATTAAAACCTTCCTGTAGTATCTCCATACCTTGAAAGCAAAAGATGGAAACAGCAAGTGGAGAGCTGCACGATCATCTGCAGCAGTTTATTGTTCCTAGCTCATCCAAAAATATTGGGGCAATGTTGTTATTAGCGAAGCTCTAGAGTAGTTGTCTGGGCAGTTTATGCTTTCCACTAGCCTTTTTGCAGTGTGCCACAAAGATACTGAAAGGGAGAAAACAGCATGTGAATCAAGGCCTGACTGAATGCCAGGCTAGAGGAATGAATATGGCAATCTGATTTAATTTCATTTTCATGGAGAGTAAAACTGCTATGCAACTTGGTAGCTCAGGCCTTCCTTTAGGAGGCGTCTGTTGGGTCCCATGTTGCTGTTGCTTATGCCAGCTTTATGCTTTAGGAACTGCTGATTTGAGTGAGGTTACTCCTGATGCACACTAGCGTAGCTGAATAAACCGCCTGCTCCGTTTGTTCCGGTCTCAACTGGAAATACTCCATGGGAAGAACCATCCGGCATGGCCACCTACCAGGCAATGGAGTAGCCATCTCTGCCACGTGACTTCACAGGCCCACACGGTTGCCTCAGAAGCCCTTCCAGCCTCACGATCAGGAGCTAGAATTACATTGACCAACCCCAACCTCATTAACCAGGACATCCAGCGATCATCTAACATGTCCTTCAGCTTGCTCAGTGGGAATGGAGCAAGTGAGGACGCTCGTGCAGCAGGTGCAATATCAAATGAAGGCACTTGATGTCAGTTTTTGCACCCACAGACTCCCCGCCTACAGTCATTTATATTATTTTAGCTAATATTTCTCATAGCTGAAAAACATGAAATACGAAGCAGAAAGAACAAGCATCATTTACTCTCTTCACAGAGATCTTCATATCACAACTCTGCAATAACAAGTTGGACTGAATCATCATCACTTCTATGTCAGAAATCAGCAAAGATGAAGATTACAGGTTTTTTGCTTGGTTTAAAGAAGTCACAAGTTTTCTATGGCCTCTCAAAAACATCCAGTTACTTGTCCCAGGATTTAGTCATAACAACATCTACCTGGAGCAAGAAATCAACATTTTTGAGTAAAGAATGTCAAAGTTGTTCTAGCCTGCAAGCCAGTGTGTTAGGATTGCATTTGCAAACAGTTTGCATAATATACTCAGAAAAACTGCAACCTTGAAATGTTTTGAGTTAAATCACCCCCAGCACAACCCACCGCAGTTTAACATGCCTGGAAAGACATATAATGTGACTGAAGCTCTCACTCTTCAAATTTTTATGTGCCTTCCAAAACTCAAAAGCTCAAAAACTGCATTCAATTTATATTTCACTCACTCCATTAATACTCCGAAGTCTAGGGAACAGCCACTTCGAAACAAACTAGTACGCAGTTAAAATAGAAGAAAGCTGTGTAACTTTGAATGTGTTATAAATATATAATTAACAACCCAAAACATACAGTGCAAATTTCTCTCCAAGAAAATCTTGCTGCTGAACAAAGGACACTGTAACACTCCGTATTTTGGCTGGCTTTTCACGCTTTCCCTATTCTTCTAGTGAAAACTTAAGCCATGAAATTTCTTTTTTGTTAACGCAAAGACATGGTAATGTCAAGCATTCATGACCATAAGCATGGAAAATTGATGAAATTACAGTGTGTTCAGGAAAATAATACGGTGATGAGAGAAAGAAGCTTTGCTTGTATCTTTGTCCTGGTGGCAGCTTTTTGAACAGGTGAACATTTTTTCCTCCCTCTGTGCAAAACATCTCTGCGCATGAATGTGTCAAATAGATGCCCATGGAGAAAGGTCAAAGGGAAAGTCACACAAATAATTAAGATATGAAGAGACTGCTTATTAAGTTCATTAATGGTTTTCACTCTTGTTTGGCTGAGATGCATCTTTAAACTTGATCTAATATAGCCTATTCTAAGCTCTGTGAAAACAGAACATGGTTGGTCCCTGCCCTCCTCTCCAAGTCAAATGCAAAGTCTCAAAATGTGCCACATACAGATTAAAGACAAGTCTTGGAGTTCTGGGCCTTTAGAGAAGGCATGAGTACGGAAGGGCAGTCTAGCCGGCACCCACATCTGCTTAGGGCTGCTGTCAAGGTTCATGCAGGGCAGCAGCAACACAGAGGTCTTGTGCTAACAGGAGCTACATCTATCCTACCAACTAATACGCACCAGGCAGGGTCTACACTGAAGGGATGAGTGCTGGATTTGGAGCTGGGCTTCTTACTGACCCAGAGGGGGGAAAGCGAAATATTGCTAACGCATATTTTGCTGTGTTATGGTCCTCAGGAGTGCCCTGTGCTCCTTCCCTACCCATATGCCCACAATCCAGGGTTCACCTGGCAGGTCCCAGCTTTGGTCCTGCAGCCGCAGCTGGGACTTTATACACATTGCTCCCATCTAGTGGTCAGGTGAATAAACAAATACACCAAGTCCAGGGGTCACACCTGATAGATCCTTCCCTCATTCATAAAGAAACAAAGAATTGCTTACAAAATGTAGGCACCATTTTCTTCAGGAGAGAAAGTTAGGTTAAGAATTAAGGAAAATGGTAAGCTAAAATTAAAACAGTAAAGTTAGGGGAAAAAAAAAAACTTAAGTGAGTGAAAGAAGATTATTTCATTTACATGTAAGGTGATATAGCAGCTGTTATCGTAACACCACCTGAGCTGCTTCCCTTCAATCACCAGTGTCTTCTACGTTATTGAACTTATTTGTACTCATATCATTCGTCAGCTTGGGGCCAGGCACTGAGGAAAAAATTCTTTTAAGACCATAAACCTTTTCTATTTACTTTTTCATTTCCAAGATGTTAAAGGTTACCTCTTGCTGCTTTTCTCCAAGCACTTGGGCCTTTCCTACAGGTTCTGAGCTCCCAGCGTGCAAGGCAAAGCCACGCTGACTCATATGAACCCCAAGGGAATTGCAGGTTGTGTTTTACATCACCGACTTGCTTCCCAGCGGTGCTTCTTTCATGTGCTCATGCTCATGTTGCCCTCGTGTGGTTGATCAGATGAAAAATGCAGGGACCGCTACAACCAAGTCAGGGTTGCTCAGTGTATCCCTTGTGATTAAAAACATTTTTGGAAGCTTGGGACCAGTGTTTTATTGCTATGAGTAAACGATTATAAAAACAGTTTTTATCCTGATTCTGTCAGCATCTTTATATATTTAGCCTTAAAGTCCTGATTGCATTAAAGTTCAATGGTGCAAAAGGAGGTACTATCAAACTCCCAGTCTAAACCAGCAATGTCCCATTCGCACCTGGCAGGCTTCTCTGTGACATTTGAACCTCGCCTGCTGCTTCCACCTCTTTAGAGAAAGGTGGGAGGGGAGGAGGAGGAGAAGCTGAAGGCCACATTAACTGTCCAGACTGTCGCTACCCATTCCAGGACCCATCTCTTCATCACCCAACCACCACTAGAGCTGCTCATCCAGCAGCAGGTCTTACCCATACCACTCAAGGCAAGGAATGGTTTCCCCAGCATACTTCACTTTCCTAGCAGCTCTCTCCATACCAGCCCATCTCTTCTTGCACTTTGAATGTGCACATGCACACACACAGACAGCTGTCATCCTTACACAGAGCATATACAAGAGCAGATTTACATGTTTTGCCATTTTATTCCACTACTGTATTGCAGCAGGAGAAGTTAACAGCTTCTCTTGCCAATGTTAATAGGGTTCTGGATCAAGTCCAAACACTAAGCAACCAACAAATTATTAACTGAAATTCCCCATTGCCACAGAAGTACAAAGTCATTGCAGAGAGTCAGTTTGAAGTCAGAAGAGCTATTGCTGATTCGCAATGGCACAAACGTTGTGTAAACGACTGTCTGCCACATGGACGGTCTGGACACACGCTTAGGCAGTCAGCACCACTCTGCTTGTGTCCATACAACTTGGGGCAAAGCATTTACACCCAGACGGAATTTCATTTGTGAGGAGTTTTTGTTATTATTCAAAGCTACATCTGTGAGCTTCATGTTAATGTGGGAAGACAGAGCATTGCTGTAAATTGAGGGAGTGCAAGACAAGTGGAGAAGCAGGCAAAAAACTACAATAATATTCAAGCTAGACAGAAATACTCTCCAGTTGCCTTGTGATCTGAGAATAGGCTGCAGCTAGTTTCATCTCACTGTTTCTAAAGCAGATGCTAAATTCTTCTCCAAGTGTATGCAACAAGCAAAGGAGCTAAATAGGTAAAGACAAGCACTATTCACAAATAAGCAGTCAATCCTCTTGCACTATGTGACTCAAGGAAGAAAAAAAGCACATAGAAAAAGCACAAAACTGCACCGATTTATTCTCAGGCAAAACTTGCGCATAACAAGCAGAACCATCAGGTGCTAAAGCAGCCCTACAGCTTCCATGTATTAAGCTTCCATTATTAGGCAAAGATGATTTCTAGCTTGAGTCACCGTTACTCAGAACTGCCCCAAAACGGAAGGTAGCTGGATAAATTTCCACTTCACCCCCATCCCACTTTTCAACTCTTTGCTCTGCAGTGTTCCTCACCTCGCAGAGTTCCCACTTCTGCAAATGCATGAAAAGACACACAACACAATGAAGGCCCAGCAGGATGGAGAGGAGCTGGAAACTGAAAATGTCTAATTCCTCCCAATCTCAAGTAGCAAGCAAGTAGCAAGCAAGTAGCTTGCAATTTTTTGGAGGGGAGAAAGGAAAGCAAATCTCATTAATCTGCAGGCCATTCATTTTTCAGATGGATAGGGTCAAAACTCCATGCTTTATCAACTTTATCCAGATTTATTGCGAGGTCAAATAGAATTCCTAACAATGAAAGTGCTCTCTGGAAAACAGACCTTCCCCTTTGATCCTATGCTGTTATTCTGTAAGCCAATGGATGTTTTTCCTCATGTATTACTGAATAAAAGCAGAATTCAGTTTGCTAAGAGTGGCAAGGTAATTCAATTGGAGAAGGACCAAGCTGCAGAAACCAGGGACAACAGCAGCATTAAAGCAACCGTGAGGGTGGAGTGCCTTGGTAAGCTGTTGTTGGTTTAAGATGACAATGCTACCATAATAAATCATACCAAGTAGTGACGTGGCCTTTCTGCTCCTCTTACACATGAGTAGAAAACTGATGAGTTGAGAGTGAGCATGTGGATGTCTTTAATATCATATATCATCATGGTAGAATTATTTGCTCCATCACTGCCAGAACATATGAAATCTGATAGCATAATCCAGAACATTCATCAGTGGAGCAACACAGGAGTATTCACAAAATATATAGACCAACCACTAAACAGTGAGTTTTATTGTTAGGCACTGAAAATTGCATGTTGTTTCAGGAGTCAAATCCTTCCCGCAAAAGGAAATATTCCTTTCTTGCAGGCTTTGGCAAGACTTGTGATGCCTAACCGCCGAGAAGCCCAGCAGGTTTGGAAGATTTATGAGGTCTACGAACCAACATGCATCTTTTTGTCCCTCTAGAGATTAGCGCTCTCTGCCCAAGTCGTTTGTGGTTAAGAGCTTTGCAAGACTTGCTTTGATTTTGATTTAAAGCTGTCCTCAAAGAAGCATTTCATACACAACAGGAACAACCTCCAGAATACAGTAGTCAGCCCTGGCAACTCTGTAGCACTTCAGCTGCATCACAGCAAAGACAATTTGTCACAGCAACAGCTGGAAGAAGATGTGTCAGCAAGACGAATGTCTTGTTCATCCACACTGCAATCCACACTGGTTTGGAAGGAAAAAAAAAAAAAAAAAAAAGACAACTCTTTCCAGCATGTGTTAGGTGAAAAGTAATACTAGTAATTTAACTTAACTGCATCTCATCAGGTTCCTCAGGATAATCTCTAAGTAGAGCATGAAACCCCTGGTCCAAGACAAGTCTACTAATTCATATTCGCAGGGCCATTAAGTAATATCTATGCATGCATAGTCCAACATCCCAAATCTCCATTAGGGGTGGCTCCTTCTTGCTAACAGAAATGATTAGAGAAACTTAACTCTCCAGAGGGCCCTTGCTGAAAACATGTTTTTGGGTCACTCATTTTCCTGCAGCATTTTCACATCCGTTTTGCATGTTAACCACTAGCCCTACGCAGTTCTGCAAACTGATCCTGGGTTTCAGCAGTTAAATTAGGTTGATTCCATGTTTTGTATCATACAGACTTTTGAGTTAAAACTTTCTATCCTTAAAGCATCTAGTTTTATAAAAGTGGTGTAAAAGCAGAAGCCATGGAGTATCTTTTGTTTTATGAAAGTAGATGTATACCTGTATTTGCATCCAAGCCTTCAATGAAACCAGAACAAGCTCCATTTCCACTGCTTTTTGCTCTATTCACTCAAAATGCACTCGCTGAATTCCAGTAAAAGTTTTTGGACCGGTACCAAACATGTTGTAACCAAATACGAGTGCTTGGAAGGAATGCTCAGGTTCTTTTTTCTCTTTTTTTTTTTTTTTTTTTTTGGACACATTTGGTCTGGATTTCTGCAATCCTTAAATTTGCTAAATAGATTTTCTGTTCTATATTCTCATTAGCTAGGCTTTGCACCGATATGTAGACTGAATATCTGATAAATTTACAAGATATGTATATTCAGCTTTATTTTACTCTTCCCCATACCCTATCTATGTTCCTACCCAGCACCAACCTAAGACTGATCCAGACTGCTGCTTTTGAAATATAGAAAATTTAGACTTGTCTAATCTGGAAAAGTAGGTCAAGTAAAAAAGTATTTCTAGTCTGAAGAGAGAGCAGATAAAGCACATACACCCCAGCTGACCTTGGCAAAGAGAAGGAACTGTTGCCATTTCTTGTCCTTGACCCTGAGTTTGTTGCAGGAGAAATTGGGGGTTGCCTGGAACAACCAAAGGAATAGAGGAGAGCCACCTGCCATGCTGATTAGGATTGTTTTAGATTAATTTGTTCAATGGGTTTCTTTTCAACCTCCTTCATGTTCTGTTTTTTTTTCCTCCCCTTACAAGTCACAAATATACCAAAAAATTAAAATTGTCTCAAAAAGTCACTCTTGTTTCTGTGCTGTTTCTTACACCCCATACACCCATCTCTTGCTAAATGTCCATACAATCATGTACAATGAAGCTTTAATCTTGTTCTTCATTAGCACCATTATGACGAAAAAAGCCATAATATCATTTCACTAGCTTCCCCCAACCCACATCTATCACAATGCCAAGAGTTTCTTTCTAGTATCTTAATTCACCATCCTGCATCTCGCATTCAGAAGGATGCTAAATAGGGATGCTTCATGTGCCTCTGCACTACATGATCTATAATACCATAAAAATAAACACACACATATGCATGCTTGCTGCCACGTTTTGCCTGCTTAAAACTTAACCAGTGAATTTTGCTTCTTTGGGCAGCATACAAAATATCACCCTTCTAATCCAGTCTTTTTTCATCACTACTATTTTCTTATTTTTTTTCCCCGTGCCTCTACGCAGTAAGGATGCTATAAACTAGTTTCTAGGCAGGACTCTGCTGCTCCTGCCACCAAGAGCTGCAGAGGACAGGGTGAGCGGATGCCCTCTCAGTGATACAGATCTGGGGGAAGTATCTTGTGATCAAAAAGGCATGCAATTAAATTGTCATTTTGTTTGTATAATATATGTTATACACACACATATATACACTTATCTCCAATAACTCTTCTGAAACAAGGAAAAAAAATCATTGAAATTATGGGGTTTCAGGGGTATCCAGGCCCTAAGAAATCCAAAATCCTTCTCAGAGAGATAACTGCTTTCATCATGTGTATGACATTAAAAACCATCCTCTGTGCATTTAACAGAAACAAGAGAGAAAATTCCAACTTTTTCCCCTTTCTAACAGAAACTGTTCCATTTTGGCCACCTGATGGGCCCTTGGGGTTAATTAGAAAATCCCCATCAAGAGCTCAGAGGCTAATATCAGCCGTCAAAATCCCGCATTCCCCTCTTTCACCTCTTTCAAGTGCAAAACAACCTGTGTCTGAAGATGTGCCAGAGAATAAAAGGGCACACCACAACCACTGTGGGCTCTGACTTAGACCTATTCACAGCCTCACTACTATGAATACAGCAAAATCTCAAATGAAAGTTTTAATCTCCCCACTGCATTCAGCCCAAAGAGAAAAGGGCTTCCCTTTTAACAATTTCCCCCTTAAATCTTTTGTGCTGCCCTCCTGAAGAAAGCTGGGGTTTTGCTCAGACCCAGCAAGGGCTTTTTGCCGTGGAAAGCGCCGCACCTCAACCCTTTGTGCTGACATCAGAGTAAAGGTCTGCCCAGACCAAAAGTAATGAATGCAAAGGGGCTTCAGAAGGTCTAAACACCAGCTGAACAAGGCCAGAGTTAAAGGTGCAAGGGGCTGAGCTCAGCCAGCTTCTTGGGCTCGCTCAGTGTTCCTGGAGGTGCGTGAAGTACTGGAGCGAGCGCTACGGGACGAGCACTTACGTGCAAGAGAGCGCACGCACAGAGCAGCGTGTTTCTACTCCACCATTTTAATGGGGCCTTTGGCACAAAACACAGCTTTTCCTATCCTATACATTATCCTATGTGGAGAGGGCAGAGCGTCTTTTCCAAACCTCTGAACATGCCGTTCCACATCACCTTTTGCACCCTCTCACCAGCACAAGGCAGCATGATTTCATGACTAAGAGTGCTTTGCTCCCTTCCCCAGCACTGTGTTCGCTCCCCTTCCAGTGATCATGGTTTGGTTTTTTCCCCCTGCCAGCAGTAGCACCTACATTGTATGGGGAGAGACAGCAAGCATTCATCCCCCTCCCAAAGCCATTCACTTAAAGGCAGCTGGAGAGGCTAAATGTTGGGCTTGCCCTCTTCACTCTTGGATGAGTTTTGTGCAAAGCTGAGGCTTGTGCTCCTTTCCCTCGCAGATCCAAGCAATTAATGAGTGCAATGGAAAAAGGCAAGAGTGTTGCAGGTTTTCTCTCTCTTCACAGTTTGTTCCTTTTTGTTTGCAATTAAATTATACTTGCCAGTTGCCCTGGGAGAAGTGAAAACCACTCGTCTTCCTTGCATAAGAAAAAGGGAACAATGTTTATTTAATTAATATTACTTACGCTTTTTCTTTTGTATGACAGTGCAGCTAAG
This sequence comes from Tinamus guttatus, assembly GCF_000705375.1. The sequence continues at coordinate 140,229 of NW_010588321.1, read as the reverse complement.
TGCCTGGAAATAGCACCTACTATTCATGCAGGGGCAACTGGAATTAACGCTAGCAGAGGCATTCCTAGCCCAACAGGACTGTGCGGGTGTTTTAACTTAGCATTGCCCTCCTCCTGGCAGACCAGCAGCTCGCATCCTTTCAGAGGAGGCTTTCTGCAGAGCAGACAGAGTTCAAAAGGTCCTAGCAAGCCACTCACGACCTTTCTGCCCTGAGATTTGTGTAGCACTGACCAGAATCAAATTCCACTACAGCCGTAGGGCCTTTGCGCCTTAAAGTCTATGGGGAAGGGGGAAAAAAAGAAAGGCGGAAAAAAGGAAATATAAACATTTAACTAAACTGCCTTATGGCTTCACTCATCTTTCTGTATCCTTTCTGTTTTATTTGCTCTTACTGCAAAGCCATTCAATTTTGAATATCATTTTATCATTGGGTTTTTACTTATAATAGATATGCATCAGATATTTCCCCTTATTCCCCTTTAAGGTCCTGAATGCCCTTTTTTTTATTAAGTGAACAGGATCATTATAGCAATGTGAATCGTGTATTTGGGTTGTCTCTGGCAAGCCACACACAGAGATCACTGAAGTGCTTTTATTGCATTGCTAATGATGCACATTTATTTTTAGAAGAATGCAAGTGTAATGTAAAGAATACTGCCAAAAGTGGAAAAAAATATCCAAATAAACACAGAGGGTGATTTCATTCTTTGATTTAGCTTATGATATGCTGACTGTGTCAAGACACTGGACTAGTGTGACTTCAACCATGTTGTAAATATTCCCATTAAGGTAATTTGAGTATCTAACACATTGCTGTCATATTCTGCTGGTGAACAAGGCAGTGTCCTTTATAATAGAAATAATCCCAGGAAATAGGGTTATGTTCTGCATAATACTAATTGAAGATTTTTCTTCTTTTGTTTTCATATAATAAAGGACATTCTATTAACATTGCAATGAATTACTACTGTGGTCATGTTGTTCTATAACTGCCTAGTTACAACAGGGCAGTGTTCTACCACTTAACCCTCCAAACTCAGGTGAGCAAAGCCTCTAGCTGATCCAGAGAGTTAAGCAGCATTGGATGGACCCTAAGTATCAGTGCTCATCAAAAGTAACGGCCAAACACTTAGTAAGCACCAGACAACAGAAGCCAAATGAGTTAAAACACTCTGTTCATTCCCAGTACCTTCTCCAATAGGGAAGAAAAAAAAAAAAAAAAAAAGGAAAAGAAAAAGAAAAAGGAGCATGGAGGCTTCAATTGGATAATGGTTCACTGTGTTAGGTGCTGCTTAAATATACCCTAAACCTAAGCTGCAAGAAAGTTTGAAAGGTGAATTAATTGCACCTGTGAGCCTAGACTTCCACCACACATTAGAGGAGCAACCACTCCAAGCATGGGAGTTTCCAAATAGCTGGATTAGTTGAGAGAATCCCTAGCAAAGGAGCCACAGCTGATTGGCGTGGCTTAAAATTTGCCTGTCCCATAGTAGGATTTTAACAGGAGATCTCTTATGTTAAAATGCATCTTTCATCCAGCCACAAGCTCTCTCCAAATGCACAATTCTACCCAGCTTAAATAGATAATTCTGACCTCAGTGTAAAAATCGCACACCTGTGTTATTTTGTTACCACCTTTGTCCAAATGTTTTTGACCTGTAGGAAAACAGTTAGATAACCAACATGCCATAAAGATTAAGTTGTGCAGTAGTATCCTGTACACCGTGCCTGTAAGGTTTGGCTTTTTTTTTTCTCCCCTTAAGCTTTTTAGTGTTTTTCTGCATAAGGCAAGAAGTTTCTCACAGGTCAAAGCCAGAAGCTTCATATGGCTGTGCCAGGAACCACATGTCAGCACAGAGCAAGGCAAACAGAAAGGGAGTACTGAGCTGACAAATCCCTCACAACCAATGGAAATTCCATGAGATAATATTACACTCTGCATTTATATTAACATCACAGAACAAATGTCCCCTTTTCTGTAAAATGTGTCTTCTTAGAAGAGAAACATGAGCATCTTTGCTTTATCAGAACTAGGCTACATAAGATTGACAGCAGTGCCACAGGAGAGCTGTCAGCCTGCCATAAAGAATAAAGATGGAAAGTGTTAGTACTGTGTATTTATACCATATGGTTCAACAGAGCCAATTATAATGCACTCAGAACTCAGATAATTAGTCGTAGCTAAGTGAATAGTTAGTAATTAAGTTACAACTTTACATTCCCATTCAGCAACAAGTAAAAAACAAACAAACACACACACACTAAAACACTGCCAAATCTTCCTCTTTGGCTCTGACAAGTACAACTTACATTTGTTTTCTAGCTTCCATAGCCATGAATCGTGACTATTTTGTGTGCATGCAAAATATGCTAGATAAGATCTTGTCACACATACGATACAAATGCTACTCTGTTCAAAAAAGATCCTCTGCCCAATAAAAATAGTTTTGCAAAACCCCTCCAACTCTCTTCAGCAGCCACAAGGACTAGAGCAGTATATAAACCATAGATGAAGACAAGTAGTGAACCATGCCTGGTCTCACAGGCAGTCCTGGGTTATCTGCCCATGTACAAAACATCTCATGTTTCCATGTGAACATTGCTGAGTGAGCTGATGCCCTTGCTTAGGAATGGCTTAATTTATACGCCCCGAGATTGAGGTCATACCAATATCATGCATGATCTCTATCAGCTTTACAGATGCCTTAACCTGAGAATGTTCAAGCTCATTGAGAGCTATTCATACTTGGCAGATTGATATAGTAACTGACAATTCACTGCCATCCAAGTGTATCTGAGAGCACAAAGCTCACATAAATATTGTTGAGCATATCCCATTGTTAGTTATTTACTTCTGCCACTCAACTTCCCACAGCTCTGTGCAGAAGAGCATTTCTCTCAGCATCATATTCTTTCCTTCCTTTGTACCAGCAAGGAGCTGTGCTAGAAATATCAAACACATGTTTGTTCAACCCTGACCAACAAACAACATGAAACATAAAAGTACATCAGGAAAGAGACCAGAGAAAGCCCAGCTACAAGCCTGACTTTGCAGTTGGCACAGAAACAGCTTGTAATGATGTTTCTACGTTTAGAGAGCTCCAGAAGAAAATACGGGAACTTACCTGATTACTGCTCTTCCACTGTTTCATAAGTTGCCCCTGCCTGCTGCTATGAGCAAATATCTCCTGCAGAAGATAAGCACAATTTTCACTCAAGCTGTACTCATGGCTTTCTATTCCTGACACGCCCAGCTGGCCCTCATCTTAGGAATTATTCCACTTACCTTAGCCTCATTCTCCCTCTGTGATATCTCTAGGATAGAAAGATGTGAAGAGAAGAAAAAAAGGGTGAGAAAAGCAGGGGGAAAAAAAATATGCAAAATCATTCTCAAACTTATCCTGGACAAAATATTTCTGATTGCTAAGGCCAGCTGAAGAAGATGCAAAGCACCCCATTCCTCCCTTGGAGAAGGGTTCTTCCTTTTCAGGAAGCAGAGCCAAAAAAGGAGAGGTAGGAAGGAACCTTCCCCCTTATCAATGATCCTGAATTCCCAGGTGTAGGCCACACCTCCTAGGTGTGACACATAACTTATATGGGGAGTTACAAATTACTATATTTCCACCTAGGATGCGGATAATTTTTACTGTGTCGTTTCTTTAAGTTCATTACAATCTGCAACCTCACTCTGATTCTTAAGTATCTGGATTTGAGGGTTTCACTCCTTTACATATGCATTACTCTATCCTCAGGTTCTTGCCAGAAGATTCATATTTGCTTAATGAGAGATTTTTTTTTCCCCAATAGCAAATAGTCTACAGACTTCACTAAGGGTAGGATTTGGATCATTTTTCAAAAGTCTCAGGGCTCTGCTTTGTGAATGTTACACGATTTTGTCCACTTGATCCAAGAGAGTCTAATACAAGTGTGCACACATATAGTCCTTTTATCCATCAGTGAAATCAGGCAGCTGTGTGGCTAGTGAAAAGAAGCATATCATTTCATATAGCAAACAGAAAAGCATAGTATTTCACCTGAAGTTTTAAGGAAAAAAATGGAGATAGCAAAATAACACTATGCTCATGAGATATCTGTATGACTCTGCATGTGGGTGTATACATCTGCATCCTGACCTCAGCGACAAGGGTGTGCTTTAGGGACCATCTAAAACAAGGGAAAGTAGCATATATGCTGAAGAGAGTTGTTAGGAAAATGTGTGTGTGTGTATTTATATTTCTCTTAGAGTATCTGTTCAGCAAAAGCACCAAGTTCCACTCACTCTCCTTCCCTTGCTACTGCTCTTAAGATGTGCGCTGTCTGGTCAGCAGAAATAGAGTATCACAAACTATACCCAGTCTTACATACAAACAGTGTGTACATTCCATGTGAATTTGGTTCTGCTAGTTCATTCGCTCAGCACGCAGCTTTAGTGGAATTCAATGTTTATTCCACATGCACACAGTACTTTTTCCTCTTCAGAGCTCTCTTTTCTTAAATAGCAAAAATTATAAAGTACACCATGGTTCTACCTAGCAAAAGCTATTTATATCAAGTACGAGAAAACAAATGTAAATAGACATTAGAATGCGCTTGTCATTTGGGAGAGCATAAGATTTCTGTGTGAACAAATTTAGCCCTGAGTTTTGCACGTTGGGGTCTGGAAAAAAAAAGCCTTCAGGATCCATATAGAGGTGCTTTTGCTTCCCTGACTTCTCACACAGTATTCTTTCAAATGAATTTAAGGCTTTTCTTGCCCAAATCCCCACAAAAGTAACCACACTGCAGTTTTTCTACTATTATGCAAATAGGTTAATCAGCCAACGCTCTGGTGAGAATTAATTTATATTTGAATTAAATGAGGCCTAGCGTCTTTATAGCTGAACCCCCAGGCCAAGGCCTAGGCTAGGTAGCAACCTCATATTATTCATTTGACGAAATGTGAACTGACACAAATACCATGGCTAACTTTCAATCCGATTACCCCGTTACCTCCCATCAATGCTCTCCCAGGCATCAGCCGCTGGCGTCCCTCCTTTCAGCGGCGCAGCTACAACTGACACCTCCTCCCGGATAAACAAGCACCCACGCTGCCGCTGGGACCCCCACTCGCAACCCATCAGCCCCGCTCAATGGCCCGTATTCGACAAGGTACTTTATTTTGTGCGTAGGGACGGCTCAGAAACGCTGCTGGCCGGGGCTGCGATTCAAAGCTGCCCTTTCAGAGCTGTGGAGTACCGAGGCGCTGACAATAAACATCCAAAGTACGGGAGCGTGTGTGTCTGCGCAGAGAGGGGCGCATGCACACCCCTCCTCTGACACAGCCACCGGCATCTGTTAACCTTCATACTCTCCTTTACTCTTAAAAAAAAAAAAAAAAACGTTTTGGGCTACTATGACCAAAGGTCAATGTAAAGCGAACCCACATTTTACACAGCACCCTCTCACTAAACTCATGTTGACAACCACTAAATTCTTTCTATTGCACAGCACAGGAACTTGTTTTCTTTTAAAAAAAAAAAAAAAGATTTTTTCCCCTCTCTTTAAAACTGTAAGCATTTGAAAAGCCTTGCTAAACAATCCACCAGGTGTGAGAAAAGCCTTTTCTGCACAAGCAGCTCCATGCCAGGCAACCTACGCTTTGTAATTAGATTAGCAAGCAAAAGCTGAATAGCATTGACCAAAACATCTCCCTGCACATAGTGTTTATAGTGCATAACTGATAACTAAGCTTCTCCAGTCATGGTTAAAATAGACTTAAAAAACAGGAGTCCTGTGTGCGCTGGAATCTAAATGAAGAGGAAAATAAAACAAAGCACACATTCTAGAAAAGCTGTAAGCAATTGCCTGGCTGTCTCACTTAAACAAAGTGTTACTTGGAAATATAAGTCATAAAACAAACCCTGTGGTTTAACGGCAGCTCTTCAGGCAAGTAGCACTTCAAACCTATCCAACTTGTACGTCCCAAGGAGGAGATACCTCCCTACGGACCCTTCCAAGAATAAGTCTTTCTACAGTGACCAAGAAGTACAGCATGTGATAGAGAGTAAAACATTAATACGGCAAAGGCTCCCTCCCACTAAAAACATTCAAAATGTGGATCCAACAGCACCAGCAGTTCTTGGTTTCACATTTCTCACAGCGTTCAGCGATGCTGCTTCGTGGAGGGCTTTGCGGGCAGCCACCAGGCACCCGCATAGACATCTCCGCCTGCCTGGTGGGTGCTTCTCCTGTGGGTGCACAGTTTGCTGCGGGAATATTGCCCATCCGTGGATCCCTGGTGAGAGCGTTTGCACTGTGCGCTTCATCCCTTGCTCCCCGGGTCCAGCAGGAGAACAAGCAGGCTCAGGGAAGCAGTTCTCCTGCGTCTTACGCGGAGACTCTGAACAAGGCAGTTGCCAAACCTCCTCCACGGAAATCCCATAGCCTTGAACATGATCTGGAAAGTGATTTGGGCCACATCCAGAGGAAATGCTTCTCAGACAGAGGCAGCCAAAATCCTGGTTTGCCTCTGCTACAGCAGAACCTGAACCCAGACTTCAGGGGGTTTTTTTGCATGGCTTTTCCCACACAGCCAAGCAGCCTAGGTATGTCCTGGAGCTTCCCAACATAGGAACGTTGGAAATCACCAGCCTCATGGAAACCCTAAAAGCTGAGTGTAAAGGAGTATGTGAACGCACCTGCAACCCGCAGCTCGCTTTAGAGAAACTCGTGCTTTTATGTAGGCATGGTGCTAGATGCGAAATAAGCCAAGACAAGGTTCTTATCAAAAGTTTTCATCTGAACTCCATACATCTTTCCTGTTTCACAGCCAACTGCTAAGAGTACAAATACCCTAGTTGTTAATTTTGGTCTCAAAAGAATCCAGCCCAATACAGAGTCTGTCCCATTTGGTGCTGTTGCACCTGTGAGCAGAGGCGAACCCTTGTACGAAATAGTAGCTATCCAAATATCAGTTCATGTTGCTCCTATCAGTAGATCTTGAAAATCCCTGGGCTGTTTTGTCCTACTTCAAATTGTTTTTTAAATACTAAGGCTGGAGCATCAGAAGCAAGATCAAAAAGCCTTCCCTTGGGCTGAGGGCTACCGTAGCAATCGGAGCAAACATCCTTCTGTTCCTCTTGTCACGAGGCAGGGGATCCTTGCAGGCTGCATCCTGGCCAGAGCTGCATGCACAGCCCTGAGCAGAGTCTGAACAGCGTCGCTGCCCACACGGCGCTTTTTCACAGCAGCAGGAGCTGAGAACATCACCCTTCTTCAGTGCGTGTCCTGCTACGAACTCTGCAGAAACAAGGCCCCTGTTAATCGCTCCAGACCAGGAGCTCAGTCTTTTTGCTTAAACTGACAGTCAGAAGAGAATTTGACCCAAGACAGCAAATTAACCTTGCCTATATACATTCCCCACTGCTGATATTTCAGTAGACGCTTTTTCAGTAAGCTTTCAGCAAAAAGGGAGGATAAATCATCTTTTGGTATGACACCCCTAGGGAAAAATTGATAAAGGTTGGTGGTTGAGACCACGGGCTTTTCGTTAAAACCTAAGGCAGGATAATCTAAAATAACTAAAATACAGTCAGACCTTATCAGATTTCCTTGAGTTCCTAAATCCTACCCAGGATTTAGGGCCTAAAAGGCCCTTCCATAAACAAAAGATTTGATGCTCCCTGGCCTTTTCCATTTTTGAAATCAAAAGCAAAAGCAAAGGGGAGACAGACTCAGAAGTCCTGATGAAATCTCCAAACACAAATGCAACCATCGAGACATTATTTTCTTACAGCAGTTCTCATTTCTATGGCCATAACCAGAAACCTGAGAAAGCCTATTTCAGATTGCACAGACCCAACTCAAACAGCCTGGATAGCCTAAACTAAACCTAGACTTCGGTCTCCTGCAATATTACCCTGCAGCACGAAAACACATACTGTATTTATCCATTCTCGTGGCTTGCTGAGGAAAAAAAAAAAAAAAGTGTTTCTTCTGTTTATTAGAAAGAAACAGAGGCCTTTAAGAGGAAAGTACTTTCTGCAGGCTGGCTAATCTCCTTTCAGAAAAATCCTGGTCTTTCAGAGAAGTTTTACAAGCATTAGTGAAACCAGAATCTCATCAGCTTTTCCTGGAGCCAAAAAAGAAGGGGCTTTCCTCTCTGAACACACCAAAATCACCCTGTGTGCTTCAGAAATTACACACGCTGCATTCCCTTGTGCAGCTCACATCAACATCAGGTCCCTGATGCTCTCCTGGCACAGGGAACCCTTTGCTCTGAGAGGAGGGTGGTAACGGCTTTTCCTGGCTGCTTTTTCCATCACAGACATTAAAAAAAAAAAAAAAAAAAAAGGCCAGGAAAACATTTTAAACCATCAGTCTAGGGTCATCAACCCCAAAGTTCACTGTCCTCAGACACCATTCACTCTCCTGGTGCGTTGTCCCTCAGGCAAGTCCTTCACAGAGCTCTTTCCTGGAAGTTCCTCTTTCACATTATAACCTGCAACTAGAGATTTCAGTGAAACTGTCTGAAATGAGAACTTTGCCATTAACCTGGGCAAAGGCTTTGCCTTGGAGTAATCTAAGACCTGATTTAAAAATGACAGCAAACTTTTAATTATTTATAACTTCTTTAGGAGAACATTAAAAACGTTCAGTGGAGAAGGTAAAAGTGGACTGTTCTCTAATCCTCCGTGCTCCATCTGTGCCCTCTGACTGGGGAAGCAGAGCCCATATTTCAAGCAAGCATGACTGTGGGCTCCAGGAGCTGAGGCTTCCAGTATTCATTGCCCAATTCCCAGCCCCTTTCCACCGTGATAAATGGTCGCGGAATCCAGGCAATGAGTAAAACGCTATGTTGCATTTTGCCAGTCCTAGTTTCCCCAAAACGTGCAAATCTGAGCTCATGAAAGAAGTTCCTTTTTAAGGAGGTTGTGTATTTGTTTATTAGACAGATCACTGGAGAAGTAGGAAGAGGGGTTGCTCAACCCCAGATGATTATTTTAAAACAAAGGTAGAGGTTGAGACAAGCTAAAAGGACAAAGTGGACCAACATAACCAAACCGGGAAGAAAGGGTGTAATTTAAACAGGCTCGGAAGGAGTTAGTAAAGTGCAAGCAAGACACAGAGACTAAACTAATTACTTCTGACATGATCAGATCAGCTGGTTCGCCTCAGCCTGCCCGCACCCTGGGCTGGCCAGCGTGAATGGCAAGGGAAAAGAAAGTGACTCTCCCCTCTGGGTCCCTCTGCCAAGTCTGGGCCGCGCGCTCGGCCCGAGATCCCTCTTTCTTTGCGCACAGAGAGAGAGGGGGAGAGAAGAGGGAAATACAGTTAACCACCTGTCAGGGCTGAGGACACAATAAGGCAGCCCCCAAAAGAGCTTTTCATGCATGCGTAATATATTTGTTCAGCTATTCACTTAATGAAGCTGATAAATGTGATGCGAAACAATAGTCAAGTTAATCTATTTAGTAAAATGTTTTGAGACTCTCAGGCGATGTTAAGGAGGGTAGTGTGTTCGGGGACATTTTCATTTCAATACGCTCATCTCTCCCCTCTTAGGGGGGGTTCAAGCAACCTATGTGAATATAATTTCTTATAAATGTGTCTTTAATGGGTTTAATTCACCCTTGCCAGCTGTTTTTTTAGCTATTTTGTAAGAGCAAAACAAACGTGCCAGGCTTGGAAAGCTAGTTAAAATTAGTTTCGGTCACTGGGGCCAAGCTATATTTCCTGCAAACCATCTGCTTGATTGGCACAATAGAAGGATTTTCAAGAAAAAAAAAAGGGGGGGGGGTGGGAACTGTCTTTTAAACTCTTAAATCTGAGAGAATTCAACTGATAGAGCAAATCCTGTCAAAATCTACAGAAACCAAACCCTCCAGTGATGTTTGCTTCATTCTTGAATAAGTGTATAAGCAGAGATTCATCTTTGAGGATGCAGCTAAAGGCACCTAAGTTCAGAGTCCACCTGCTCTAGCTCCCTATTAAGAGCCGCGGAGCGGGACACACGCAGCCTGCGGGCCCTGCTCCCCCTCCCAGCGTTTGCCTTGTGTGTGTTTTTTTTTTTTTTAAGCCTGAGTGGGGGTGACAAAGAAAGCGAGTGACTTTTAAGAAATAAATTTGAAGATAACGACATTAAAATGAATGGCAGGAGGCACAAAACCCCATGAGCATAGGTCAAACGGCATTAGTCACAGGTTTTATCTCCAGACATTAGAATTCCCTTCTCTTAAATGATCACTGCCTTTGAAAAGAAACTTCCAAAGGAGATCACTTAAAATAAGATCCTTTCGTCCAATTTCTTGGTTTCTTATGGCCTAGCTTCCCCTTCAATAGATGTCTAGTCCCTTTTGCTGTGGTGCTTAAGGTGTTCTTTATGGGTGTGCTAAGATGTGGCCCAAGGAACTGGGTCCACGTGTGCCCCAGCATGCGCTTGACCCATCCTTCCACAAAGTGTCAGGCCCTTATTAAAAAAAAAAAAAAAAAAAGAGAGAGAGAGAAATTAGCGGCAGTTTGTCTATAGAGAGGCAAAACACCCCCAAAACATATGTGAAGAAAGGAGTAAATCATCTCAAAGGGCTGTATAAGGACAGTAAAAAAAAATAAAAATATATATAAAATAAAGTGTTCTTGGGTTCTCGGACCCACCTGGGCACTGCATTAGGAATCTCAGAACCAGGGGAAGCACAGGAGCGGGACCGTATGTGTGTGCATACATATATATATATGTGTGTATATATATATATGTGTGTGTGTGTGCATATATGTGTGTGAGAGAAGGAGCCGGGGATGTGGGAGGAGAGACGGGGTGTGTGCGTGTAGGGGGCTGTCAGACCGTTATTTTCATTAGGAAGCCCTGTCGTATTATCTCAGAACCAGGGGAAGCACAGGAGCGGGACCGTATGTGTGTGCATACATATATATATATGTGTGTATATATATATATGTGTGTGTGTGTGCATATATGTGTGTGAGAGAAGGAGCCGGGGATGTGGGAGGAGAGACGGGGTGTGTGCGTGTAGGGGGCTGTCAGACCGTTATTTTCATTAGGAAGCCCTGTCGTATTTCTTTCTTCTCTCTCTCTCTCTTTTTTTTCTTCCTTTTCTCCTTTTTTTTTTTTTTTTTTTTTTTTTTTTTAAGAGCTGCTTCCGCAGAGCAGCTCCTCCAAGGGGGCCGTCCTCAGACGCTGCTGCTGGGGACTAGCCCAGCCAGGCAAAGTTGTCAGTCTCGTATCATTTGGAGGGCGGATTCAGTCCTCTCTAATAAATAACTTTTTGATTTGAACCAAGGGAGAGGTTTAAACAGACTTTCTTTCTTCTCTAATGTGATATAAATCGCAGATGCACTTTTATTGAATGGTTAAAGCATCGACATGGAGATAATCGACACAAAACGTCCGGACAAAAACCATCGAGAGAAATAAAGCTGGTTAATAAGATTTTTGAGAAAGCTTTGTGTTAAAAAGCAAAAAGGGGAAAACAGCTGAAGGTGACAGTTAGTTCATGGTTAATAGGATAAAGCCTGCATGGTTGAGCTGCACACTTCTGCTTGCAAAGGTTCAGCCACACCAAAGGGCTGAATAGGGTGCTTTTAAAACATAGGACATTTAACACATCTGTTATATTCTTTAACAGAGAAATCAGGTAAAACCAGTCTCAATAGTTGCTTTCATCACCTAGCTCCAAAAGAAACCAAATACACTTTCGCATATTTCGATATCTGCCAGCGAAGTAAAATAAAACTATCTATATACGTGTGTGTATATATGCCGGAAAACCCTTAATTTCTGCTTTTCCATTAGACAATGTTAGTTGTTCCCCCACATCAAAGCCAGGCACTCCAGGTCCGCAGCACCGGCCTGAGCGATCCTGCGCTCTCAATTCCACAGAAAGGCGCTTCAGGGGGATTCCTTGGAGCGGAGAAGGCTTCGAGCTACACTTTTAAGAAGTGATAATGAGAACGCGCTACTCAAAGAGCAGTTGTTTTGACT
>NW_010588321.1:33945-118633 GCF_000705375.1 Tinamus guttatus | reverse complement strand
AGGCCGCGAGGTGCCGGCCTGGGCCTGCCCTGCGGAGGCCGCGAGGCGAGGTGCCCCCGGCCCCCAGCAGCAGCACGAGCCTTAACACTGATGGAGGCACAGGCGTGTGCGTTCGGAGAGGAGGAATAAAAGCAGGTTCACAGCTCGGCCGAAACTCAAGAGCGTGGCCCGGCTGAGCCCCTAGAGCTGCAGTACCTTTCCCTCCTTTTCTTATTTATCTTTTATTTTTTCCAGACATAGATACTGCTAAGATACTACTTTCTGCAGTTAGGAACAGTAATCATGGATGTAAGTATTGTCGCCAGAGTAGTGCCGGAGCCGCCACACGGCTGAGTTTTAATAACCCACTGATATTTGTGCTGATCGGAACAAAAACCCTGACAACCCCCCTCCCCCTTCCCACCCCAAAAATAAACTTTTCAGAAAACAGCTGTAATGTTTCATGGCAAGAATTGGAAATGGAGGCGGCAGAGGGTAAATTGCCGACCCTGCCGCCCAAGCGGGCAGAGGTCCATGGATGCCAGTGGGAAGAGACTTGGGCCCAGAATAGCAACGGGCTACCTGATCTTCAACGTTTAGTAGCATTGTTTGACACACAGTGTTTGAAAAGAACCTGATTTGTTCCGACGGTAAATATATATCTTCCTCTTTATATATAGTATATCTTTATAAACACACAATGAAAGCACGCCAAGGTCTCAGACTGGCAAGGAGAGCAGTGCTTTTTCTTTTCCCCTCTATTTTTTTTTAAATTTCTTATATTTTTTCAAACTTCCCTCTTTTGAAGCTTTGCCTCTCATGGAATATCTTTACCAAGGCAAGTAAATATTGTGATAGCACCAGAACTATACAAAGCTGAGTTTCATCTGCAAAGCTGATCGGTAAAAGTCCAGTCCTCACCTAAATGTGTTTGGTCAGAAGCAGCATAGGCAAAAACTTTCTCTCCCCTCTTTTTCTGAACAGTACATGGCACAAAGGTGTTTGCTTCATAGCTGTGAAGTTCCCCCCCTCCTTTTACTTTTTTTTTTTTCTTTCTTTCTTTTGAAATGATGGATATTTTTACTGTCTTCAGTATCTTAGGCATGAGAGCTTACAGCAACTAAACAGAAAACAAACAAACCCCAAAGGAATAGTGCAGTTCTTATTGTAAAAAGAAAAAACATACAAAGGTTGTTTGGGTTGCCTGCACCCAGGTTCAAGACTGACTCAAAGTGTCTTGTTCTTGCAGCTCTAATACTGAGGTACCAGCCCAGCCTAGCCCAGGAACATGTTCTTTTCACGAGTTAGTCATCATGCTTCTTGCAAGACAGCAGGACAGCAATAATGGAAATGATTTCTTTCTCTCTGATGAAGATCACAACGTGGACTCCAGAGACGAATCGAGGATGTCATCATGATGGCTGTTGCTGTTGGAGTCACTGTCGTAACTCTGGGGACTTGAGTAGTTGGCTGCTTCTTGCAGTCTCATCAGCATGTTCATCTGCAAAAACAGAAGTCCGGGATTATTTGTACACTATGAGGCAGAATATCCACTCCATAAAGAAGTCACGGGGACATTCACTTTGCCAGGGTGTGACCAAGCTAAGGGAAAAGACAGCTGAGCTAATTCCTATTGATTACGTGAAATGAGGTATTACACATGTGAGCAAGCTAGCCACAAACTGCATGCTGTTCCAGGAGAGGTGAAAGGTAGAATGAGGTGGTGTCTACAGCCATACTCCACAGGAGCATCCTTCTTGCTCTCATCCTTCTCCTGTCTTGCTCTGACTTAGGGAAGTATGTAGAGTAGTTGAAGGAGGCTTATTTGAATGTGTGAGCACACAGCTCAATGTGTGTACATATATAGCAGCTTGTGAAAACTGTAGTACTGAATGAGTATGTTCCCAATCTTCCAGAAAAATAAACACCTCAAAAGAACAGTTTCAGGGTGTTCATAGCTTGCACAGCAGTTTCAAGAACTGTCTCCCATCAAATGAAACGTATATGAGGTCCAACTTGTACCTCAAAGTATACATTTTACAGAAGTGCATGTTAAAATTGATATTTTAGTTTCCAATTTGTAAATTAGACTCCAGTCATGGACAGCACTGTTTCATATACACAATGCAAAACTTAGTTTACTTTTGAGAAGAAAAAAATGGTTCAGAGAACCATTGAAAGCAACATCTATTTTGTGCTTCTGGCAGAGTGGGACAAATCAAATGGCTCCCCTGTGTTATCCACACAGCAGAGATGTACGAAAGTACCCAACTCCACAGTGCAGAAATTAAGCTTATTACACTCTGTCAGTCACTCAGCTCATAGCCTCAAAAAATGAATTCAAAAAGTTTCTGCTACTGTTTTCTGCAAAACCTTACGGGCTTTGCGTACCAATGCACACCCACGGGCTGATTTTATGACTTCCTGAGAAAGATTTCTCATTCAAAAACCTTGAAACACTTCCCAGTTTATATTTGATTCCTGTTTCTAATCCCCGTTAGCAAGGAAAACTAACCAGTTCTGACATTTAAAAAGAGAGAACTTACCAAAGGATCTCCTTCAGCATCACTCACTGGAACTTGTTTGCTGGTAGAGCCTTCCCTCGACACAGAGTAGCCATCAAACCCCACATCTTCAGGCCGGAGTTGTAGCAGAGGAGGCCACTCATGATGCTGTGGGGTGGCTGCCCAGGGATAAGTGTCCATCACCCATTTGGCAGGATCCTCCCAGGGAGCTCTCCTCCCATACAGCTGGAAAATTGCAAAGGCATTTTTTTTTTTTTAACATTGCTGGCAGTTTACCATTTTACTCAGCACTTACACAATCAAAATGAATGTGCCACGACCGCTCCCCTGCAGAAGAAGCTTTCAAGCAGAGCTGAAATAAAATGAACGAAATTTTCACTGTCCAAATGGTTCACAAAGTTCTGGGCATTTTTCATGGCAAATGACATGGAAGAGGCTGACCACCTCTTGCACAAATGCAGCACCCCAACACCATTTAAAGAAACTTGAAAGTAACCTCACTTTGGAAAGTTTGGGGCTTTTTTTTCTCTCTAATTAAATAAGTTAAATACAGACTAGAGGCCACTAATGTTCATATCTGCTTTACAACAGCAAAGCTTACCTAAAGCTCCATAGGAGGAAATGTGATACCCGTCATCAAGCAACAACCATGAATGTCACAGCAAAGGTTTCTAAGACAGGAGAACTTCTCTGCACTCAACCAAGAAATAAAGCACCAGAAGAATTTGGCTATGGTCAGGCCTAGCTTGTTCTACTCCTTGGTCTATTTTGACAGGTTTGCCATACTCAGACAAAAAGAAATTCCTTTTCATGTCCCATGACTTTCAAAAGCAAAATGTTCACTTGATTTCCAGGTTTTCAGTTCTGCTCTGGGAATTTCTGTGCCAAGCAAATTTAGGGATTGAAACCCCAATTCAGAGACCTCTCACTCTCGTATCCAATACAGGGTGGGAAAACACAGTGGGTGGAACAAGGGTAGTTGAGGTCTTTGAAGGACCTAAGACTGCCTCAACTTCCTCACTATTTATTTCCTTTTTCCTCTGGCACTCATTCTATTCTCCTCCTCATTTCCAGTGAGCAAATTTAGGACAAGCTTTTCTGAGCTTACCTCACAGGCTAAAGAAGTCTTATTTTTCCACCAGAGCTTTTCTGTACAAGTTATGTGAAACTTAGGTGGATGTGAATGCAAGCTCTAACGGCAGTCAAATGCCACGCAGAAATCCCAAAGCACTGGATTTCTCTCCACACCAACACCTGCTTTATTCAGAAGCAGAATCCCTCTGCTCACAGCACATATGTCCAGTAGATGGTGCTCGACCACCTTGAACACGTTCTTCTTGCACAAGGCAGCGTATCATTTCCCCAACACCGTCTCTTCAGGCTTCGTGTAAACCAGCTCTCCTGTTTTCACCTCATTCTTGAATTTACGAGCAACACATGACAGCTACTAAATGGGGAGAATTTTACATCTTAGGCACTGTCCTTGGTTTTTCACAGAGACCTGGTCCCTTTTGTTCCTAGTTCACCCTGAAAACTAGCTAACGAGTAGGATTTCTGCTTCAATATATGAAATAATCACCAATCTTCAGCAGTCTGGAGGCTGAATCCCTAACTCACTATTCCCTTCCACAGCAGCTGCTTCTGTGCATCCCCTCTGCAGGCAGATTTCCTAGAGAGGAGCTGCAACATCGACCCAGCCAGGCTGGTTCTTGGAGCACCAAGGAGAAGGAAAGAAGCCACGGGGAGCCTGGGTCCCCTTTTTATGGGTGCCGTATTCTTCATCAATGCAGCAAGCAGAATGAACATGCGTTCTTATAGCCCTCTAATTTTTACACCCCTGTTTCGAAGAACCAAAAGCTCCGCAGCTCCAGTGAGAGCAGTTTTTGCAGGATCCATTTGGCTCACTTGTCTTGGACCCAAAATAGTTCTCTAAATGAGAAATAGAACTATAAAAACAGCACAATTCAGATCCACAGAGGACAGAATTAAATCAGTCCACCCTTCCTTCCTGGCAGGCAATTCCAGATGGGAAGATGTATTCATAGGGGGGTCTTTGTGGCAGGACAGAAAATAAAACAAAAGGAAACACACACTTCTAAGCAAGGCCCTTGCTGCTCTTTGAGGACTGAAGTCAGACTCTTACCCACTAACTCAGTAAGAGAGAGCTTCTGGAGTAAGTTGAGACATTATTTAAGTGCAATTTCTTAGTGTTATTTAGGGAAGCAGGATCAAGAAATTAAAGCAAAAAAAAACGAAGCTATTTTTTCACATTTTAGACTAATATTTTACAGACATTTAAGTATTTTGTGCGCCAAGTTACAGCCACAGAAAAAGCTGTCATTACTTAGTTTTATTCAGAGCTGCGTTGCCTTCCAGATGGGTACCAGATGGATCTGCTCACCTGTAGTCCTTCTCTAACTGCCTCCAGGAGATATGGGATGATGGAGTAGTTCCACAAGTCGGTAAACCAAACTCTAGAACCATCCACATCTATTGGACACGAGAGGAAGAGTCGCGGACCTAGAAGAGCAAATTCACAGATTACAGTCAAACCATGATCATGAGAGGCATCAAAATAGGATCAAACAGCAATTTCCAAGTTTCTACAGAAATGAGCCCGGGATGAGAAAACAAGCATAGCTATCCGGTCCATTGTTCTTCTTGAGCATTTGAAAATCTTTTAAATCAACTTGAAAAAGTAAAGCCCTTCAGGAGAAAACAACTTAGCAGATTTCATAAGACAGCATGCATCAATGACTAACTGAGGTCTATTACAAAGTGTTTAGAAACTTCTCCTTCAATTTCCTTGAGAGGACACGGCGATTTAAACGCAGAGTTTTAAAGAAACCTTTTTTTTTTCCACCCGGTGCAGTAAAAGGAAATAAAGTATATACATTCATGTTGGTCTAGAAATGAATTTGTTTCCCAAGCAGGCAGAAGACTTACCGATAGTAACATCAGAGGAGCTGTGAGCCTCCAAGAACTTGTTCAGGTGTTGCCAGACCTTGGGAATCCAATCAATGATTTTAACCAGCTCTGCATTTCTCATCCTGCCACTAATTTCTGTTTCAATGAGTTTTCTTCTCAGGAAACGACCAAGAAAGCCCTTGACTGGCTCAGTGTGGTTAGCACATAGCACCCATCTAAAGCAGGACAATAAGAATGTCAGTCATTTATTGTTCATACCAGAGAAAACAACTACCTTGGCCAAATTTTGTTTATTATCTAGCTATTCCAGTCATATATTTTTCTCAGAAAAAAATATTTTGGAATTATAGGTTCACAATATTAAGCACTTCATGCTTTGATCCATTTCATTTTATTTCTCATTCAAGATCTGCTTTGCCTGTTATCATATTTTAAATATGTTTGAGGATCTAGTGCCTTGAAAAAAAACCGAAAAGTGAAAGTTTTACAAACTCTAGTGATTTTAATAACAAAATCATAATGTAAAGCTGCACATGTTAGGGCAGCAACTAGCAGAGATTGGTATTTCTCCTTCGGTTTGCCATTTCAGCTGATAAGAACAACTGCAGATGACTCAGTAGCCCTTACTCTGTTACCACTTCAAAAACACAAATGAGAAACATGAATAAACAGTACCTGAAATTATGGTGAAGTTGAAGATTAGGTGTTGAAGAGGTGGCTTGGTTCATAGTGCCAATAATATATGGACTATTAAAAAAAATCATGGAAACTTTGTAAAGAAACAGAACAAAACAAAAAGATCCCACATATTTTAATAAGATCTTAACATTAAAAAAGATCGTTCAACCCTCTTTTGTCAAAGCAGGCTTTTGCAGTTATATATAACGAATTTTTCTACTGAGAATCTGAATTATAAGAACTTTAAATTATGAAAGCAAAATGGAAATCTCAAAACAGACTCTTCCATTAAAAATAGGCACTTAGTACAGAAGATCTACTGCATGAAAGGGGTGCAGATTACCCATACCTTCTACTACTTTTTCTATTACTTATTACAGAAAAAATAGCAGTTTTATAAAGCAAAAAAGCTGTTATGAAGCACTATCTCATAACATCATTTCTGACGACTTTTTCAAACGAATGCAGCGTTCATTTTGCATTCATATGTTGGACTGTGGTTGTATGACTGCAGTAAAGAGATGAGGAACACGATCTGAAGTTCTTTACCATTTGTGGTACTTGCAGTTTAGAAGACCATTGAAGATTTCTCCCAAGGAGCTAACATGATGCAAGTTATCCAAAATGATGACGAGAGGCATATCGACAGCATTATTTTCACTATTGCACTGGTCTGCTAGGTTGGACAGGTATTGGCGGAGTTCCTGCCAAGCACGAACAAGCAAACAACAGCGTTCACCACACTGCTTGTGTAGGCAGGCAAGACACTGAAAGACCAACGACTATTTGTCATGAAATCTGAAACAAAAGGACCTGCCACCTTACCAACGGTCACATTCTCCTCATAGAATTAAAAAAAAGGGGGTCTTTCCTCTGTGTTACTCTAAAGATTCAATGACTACATCAGAAACCCTATGTGGGATGAGACTCCGCAGGAGGTAAGATTTAATCTTTTGGTTTGTGTGTTTCTTTCCCCACTTGTGCAGTTCTAATCTGATGCTCAGAGGTCTGAAATACATCTTCCTTCTCTTGAGGAACTTGTTCAGATCTCTACATCCTAAGCCAGCTAGTTGCTTTACGTTCCAGCTGGGTTTGCTGTAGGTTCTTGCAACTCTATTTCTAGCTAAGTAAAGCACACAGAATTAATCTGGAGAAGGGCACTCCTCCACAGAGGCTGAATTCGGATGCCTTCTGCAGAAACATGAAGGAAGGACAAGCACGCAGTGCTACTGTTGGGTCACTGGGTGCGGTTGAAATGCTCTCACCATCTTTGAAGCATTTATTACATAGCACATCTCAAATTATACCACTGGGCTACAACCACTATTTCAACCAGCTCTTTTCTCTAAAGGAAAATTTGCCTAAGGTCATCAAATGTACAGACTTTTTCTTTCTTTCTTTCTTTCTTTTTTCTTTCCTCTTTTTCTTGCCTCTTTTGTCTTTTATTTTTTTTTTAAAGCCTAGAAATTCACAGGAGGGATATTCAACAAAACCAGAAGTACACAAAAAGCAGAGACATGCCTTACCAGCTCAGGAATGTGCCTGGACAACAGTACCTACAGAAACAGCATATGCAGATGACTGCTGCTGATACTTGCAGCTGCAGGAACTCCAACAGCCTAGAGATGCATTTGATGGTTTTTGGAAAAGAGCCCACATGCAACAGGGATCACTGAAATTGCTGGGAATTTTATGCAGGTGTTTAAGTTCCTCAGCAATTCGCAGGCTCCCAGGCACTTGAAAATCAAGACCCCTTTAGACACTTAAATACACACCTACTCTTTTGGCCCAATAAATGGGTGAAACAGCAGATTAGAAAGTCTTAATATTATTCCTTTCAAGACACATACAACGCCTTGAAAAGGAAGGTCAAATTTAAATCACGTTTAGCATATTATTAATGAACTAAAAAAGCAGGCTCTCATTTTTGATATGTGGTAACATTCATTGGGCAAGGGCAATTCCCATTTCCTCACCTTACTGGATTTATGGTCCACGTTGAAGGTTGCAATAATTCCATCGGCCAGCTCCCTGCCCTCTCTGAGGACCATATACTCGGAGAGGCGATTTGCCAGGTATGTTTTACCAGTGCCACTAGGGCCAGACAAGATAATCCGTCTGTGTTCCATCAGGAGAGACACATAGCGCTGCAGGATCGGCTTGGGAATCAGCGATTCAAACACCAGGCAGTCCAGGCTGTTCTCACAGATACCTGCAAAAGCAAAAGATCCCTCGACTAGGGAAACGGCTTTTTTTTTTTTTTCCCCTAAATTATTGCAATTTTGAAAGATTTTTTTTTACTAATTAGTTGTAATGCTGAAAGTATCCTACTGCTGAAGTTGCACGAAATTCAAAGTTAGTTGAAGCAATTGATTAGGCACCAGAGAGTGCTGGAAAATGTTGCGCCTGGACTCACTAATAGCATGAGAAACCCCCCAAAATATAACCAAAATATAACCACAGATGTAGACCCAAGGTAACCCAGCTGTTCCTCACTCCAGACATAAATCCTTTCCCTGTGTCTGTTACCCCTCCCGATGAAGCAGGGCAGACACCTAGAGCAGTTACAGGGAGTGCAAGGGAGGCTGTGAGCGTAACACGCAGCCCGCGCTTCAGCTTGCCCGTTTTTCGAACTAGTCAACCACCACCTACTGCATCCAAGCCCTTCTCTGGATAAAAGTTACAAAAATGATTCCATCTGAACCCATGAACCTTTAGTTTCACTGTTATTTTGTCATGTGCAGTACGTTCACCCAGAATTTCCCTGTTTACTTTTGAATCTATAGACCAAAAAACAAAACAAAACAAAAAACCAGCTATCATCAACTCCCCCTACTTTCCCAAACACTTGTAATTAAACTCCTTCTCTGTGTGCTGATGGTTATCTTCCCTAACATAAAACTGCTGCTGATAAGCATTTACGCAATATCAGCAGTCACCTTAGGCAAAATTGGCTCAGGAAAACATGCAATGCTTCAAAATAAAACAGAAAAGGAAGCTGGCAGATCCTACACAGACAGAAATATCTGCATCGCGATGGTTGGAATACTAAATATTTATATAGGCAGGTTTATATCTCAAAGGTGTAAGCAAATAACTGATTCCCATCAATTAAATATACTTATATATTATTGAAAAATGTTATCACATATGAACCTTCAAAGCACAAGCCAAGCCACTGCAAGTTAAACAAAGTCGGCTTGCAGCTTTATAGACCCGGCTCCTGAGATTCCCTATTGAACAGTGTATTCCAATTCAGCAGAATGCTCTGGGTTTGCATCAAGCCTTGGTAAACTAGGATACTCCCCGGCCTATTTTGTTTTTCTGCTTGCTACACAATGTAATTGATTTCTTATACAATTTCAGTTAATTGCCAGAGCCACGCTCTGAACCTCAGCTCCAGAAAGCTGGCAAAGCTTCCCAGCATCTTGCTACTCTGGGGCTCTACGCAGGTCTATGCTAGCTGCTTCATTGGCATAACTTGGAGCAAGCAAAATAACAGTGGTTGAGGATTTATCAGCTAATCTAGTTTCATAATAGTCCTGTAACTCTGAGAAACAACGTGGACTTATGGGAGAAATACCAACCTTATGTGCTTATCAGCATCACAGAATGAATCTGATGCAAATGTTAACAAAACACGGCCTTTCAAAAACATTTATTTCTAAGATTATTCAGAGTTTAGGACATCATGGATTCTGGGATCTGCCCTTATCTAAGGAGAGACTCTTAACCAAGGAAACTGCTATGTGTATAATTATTTCTACTACTACAGGTTGAAATTTGCTGAATTTATAAATGGTCCCTAAATCTCCGCAGTGCTTAGTGCTGTTTTTTTTTAAAAGGGCTACAATGCCAATGAATTCAATACAGAGACAGGAAAAAGAAACACAAGAGAAAGCTGTCACTTCTCTGAGCCTCTTGATGCAGCAGAGTTTGATAAAACTGTAATTCCTAAGAACTACCACTGAGGAATCAGCAATAAATACCTTTGACAGCAACTGAAATGGTGTTGTTTTCTCCAACCAGGTAGCCGCAGGGCAGCAGTTCAGGCGTCTCTGCGCTGTTTGTGCGCTTGATTTCTCCAATGCTGTAGCCCAGAACACTGTCCGAGTTCAGCCCCAGCTGACTCACTGGATCCACATGAATGATATACTCCTACAGTGCAAAAGGGATACGAAAATTTAGGCAATATTGCAAGCAATTTAGGCAATATTGCCTTTGTGCCTGAGGGTGCTATGCTGTAAGAGTAATAAACCTCTGAGAGTTAAGCTTTGCTTGGGCACACTCTGATGTGTGTCAGAGGCAAAGCTGTCCGAGAGGAACAACACGCAGTGCTTCTTGGATGCGCACCCAAATTCCAAGTAGGATGTAGACCGGGGCTCTTGCATGGGTGTCCTGCTGTCAAATAGGCTGGGAACACTGAACGGGAGCATCCAAACTCCCAGCACATTGTATGCACTTACCTTAAACAGGCGCCTGACCACGCCGTCCAGGACATCCCACTTGGTCTTGCCGCTGACGCCGATGCAGCCGATGAGGAACGTGCGGGGCCTGGCATCCTGAGCGCACACCAGCACAAATTGAACTTTATATGAGAATCATTCACGGCATATTCAGCTTTCTAGGACCTTTTTATACATTATACTACAAAGTTTCATCCTATTTATTTGTAGGAATGATGCCACAGACAGAAATCCAGTGAAATTATTAAAAATTCTACAATTTGTTTGTTATATTTGGTATATTACAGCATTTTAGTTTAAGATTTTGTTCCTGAGTTCTAAGGCAGAGAAGAAAAAAAAACCCACTCATGTCTTCCTTTATAACCGTCCTTGCTATGAAACATTCACCAAAGAAGAACTGATTTCCTTCATAACACTTCAGGTGCAATGCTACATAAGAAAACATTTTCATGTGGCAACTTTACAGACTGAGCACACCACGGAGTCCAACAGAATTAGCAAAATAGTCATGCAGTCCTTTTGTGTACCCAGGGTTGTCATTTATTAATGCCAAAAATGGTACTTAATGCAAAGGAGAATTTTATTTCTGACTATTCAAGTGTTTGTACTCCTTTACTATATGTATAAACACCGGATATCAATTCTTTCTTGGATGCACTTTTACTACAGAACAGGCACGGACAATGTGAGATAACAAGGTCAGTGCGTGGCAGAGAGTGCAGCAGGTTCATTCACCTATTGCAGAATTGGAGTGGACTTCAGCATACAATATTTGAAATGTATTTGGGTGTTCATGATTCTTTAAACTACTGGGTAATGGAAAACACCTGAAAGAGGACAATTCTAAAACATGATGCTTGCATCTGGGAGGACAACATGAACCAGAACAATAAGCTACAGCTCTCCCAGCCTGGACCCATCAGTTCTCGGGAAAGAAATGTGCTCCTAAATTTTCCAGTGCACCTCACCTATATTTTGAATTATTTCTATTATCAGTTAAACATTTTATTAAAGCTTAAATTACAGAAAGGTCCAAGGGCTTCTGCAGCTTCTAACACACGTATCTGAAGCATCCCAAGGGAAGGCTAGTTTGCTAACTCCCCTAAAGCCTAAAAGGGGGTTTGGCTTTCAGACACACTGAAATACTTAAATTGCAACACATCCTCTACCTCACTGACAGATGGTCTAGACTCGCACTCCTGCACTACTGCCACTGGTTAATTGTAAAAAAACAAACCAACAAAACTATCCCAGCTTTGTTCTTATCCCAAAACTATTCCCATAAGGAAACTTGAACCAAAGTTGTTGGCACTGCAGTTCTAAGGGAGTAAGAACCTAATTAGTGCCTTGTCTATCAGCAGTGGCAAATTATTTTGATAAGTTTCTTTTTTAAAACTTTTTGCAAATAAAAGCCTGCAAAACAGACTGGAATGTGGCAGAGAACTCAAACCCAGAGTCGCTTCTATGTGGGGACAACTCACCTCCTTCCATTTCATTTCATCCTGAAAGCTGACAACTATTCTAACATGCCTGCCTCCTTCCTTCCGAGCAGAGCCATCGCCGGGGTCATCCAGCAGCATGTCTGTGAACAGAAAACAGGGGCTGCACAGCTGCATCCTGCCAACAGTGCAGGCTGGGCTGGTTTACACTCTCACTGTGGTCAAACAAAACACACCTGGGCTTCCCATGCCCAGGGTAAAACATGAGAGACACATTTCATAGAATCATAGAATGCTTAGGGTTGGAAGGGACCTCTAGAGATCATCTAGTCCAACCCCCCTGCATACGCAGGGACACCTAACTTCCCTATTATTAATTATTAAATTTCTAACTTCCCTATCAAACATGAGGACTACTCTTGAAAAGGGAAGCTCACTGATAATTATTAGTCAGTCGCTCTGTATTTTCCTTCCTACCAAATAAAACATTCCTCTGGCAAATGTACACTATTAAACGGCTCTGAACAGAGCTCTCTGCAGCTGAGCTCATAATTGGACAGCCACGTGCTGGGTGTAGCAGAGCTGTGATGACATTGGAAGAGAAGGCCTTTTGTCAGCCCCTGACAGATTTCCACACCTTAGCTGCTAATAATTCTCCTGCTTTCATTTCTCCATGGCTAACCAAACCGAATCTTCCAAGCACAGGATAAAACCTGCCCACCGCCTCGCTCATTAAACTCACCGAGACTGGTTGACTCCGTGAGGTTCAAGCTGTGTTGAGAGAGCCCCACTGAATGTCTCGGGGAGGACGAAATGGAAACCTGAGACTGAGCCCTGCTACAGCTGCCGTGGTTTTCAGATTTCAGCCGATCGTTTTCTGCTTTCAATTTTTCAATCTCACTCTTCAAAAGACAATTCAGCAGTTAGGAGGCACAGTGAAAACAGACACTTAAAATACAGCAACAGAAGTAACAGAAAAAAACTCTAGTTTAAGTAGAAATGCAATTTTTGTAATACTTTCATCTATTTTAATAAAGTAATGATCTTTCAGTATTCCCACATCCCTTACATAAAACTTTTCCAAGTATCCTACAAAACACAAATACGTGGGAATTTGCTGAACACCAAAAAGCGGCTACGTTAAGGTAGAGCAAGGCAACTGTATAAGAGACTGCTGTTAGTTAGAAATGGTCTCTCCATGGGTTTCTAAGGCTGAAATTATTATGGCTGCAGAGTTCAGGGAGGCAAAATTCATTCCACTGTGCTTTTAACTGAACATTGCATGGACATCAAATTGTAAGAAAGCAAAATGCGGCTTCTGACAAGCAGCCAAAAAGTTCAGGATTCCTTTAAAAACTGAACAGGGGAGTGACACTGTAGTCACACGGTAATATCTGGGGTGGTTATTTCCTACCTGCATCCTGTTCATGGCCTCCCGAAGCTGGTCGAGCTGATGGGCAGAGCTAAGGGCTTCCAGGCGAATATCAGTCAACTTCATCTCTTTGTCTCTCAGCTCATTGCGTAGCTGCATGACCGTTTCAGCTTCGCTGTCAGTGCATTCAGAAATACTGCAGAAGATTGAAAAATAGCCATTAAATTAGATTACTAGTTAGTTTTCATAGTGTTCCCCTGGCATTTATTAGCAAAAATAAAAAAACACCTCTCATTCTGCAGGAAGGAGGCAATGGTTTTGGTTTGCTGCATGAATGATAACATAAGTCATGTGTTAAATAACTCACAACTCATGGAAAAATCGGAGACTAGTCAAATAGATATGTTTGAAGATAATCTTTCTTTAATCAGCATAAGAAAGATAATTCTGAAAATCATGTGCTATTGGATACTATGTTTTTTTTTTTCATGATAGTTGCCACAAAGGAAGTATTTTCAAGCCAAAATCTAGGTAAGTTAAGGGGGTGCAGCAGTAGCAGCAGCCAGCTGGAGATTGATGAGTTTATGGAAAGATTTAAAGCTCACCAGGTGTGCACAGCTGGGCTTCCCTCAAATGCTCTGGAGGGCTTTGCAACTCTACACCTGCTCGAGCATGATGAATTCCTGCTCACTTTAAAGCTTAAAAAAAAAAACAAAAAAAAACAAAAAAACGGTGTGGCATCCTTCATTCTCTCTTCCCGTCCAGAGAGATTCAGTGTGAGTAACAGTTCAGAGCACAAGTTGGTGTATCTGCATGAAGATCAAGTGCACAGCTGCACGTTCGGAGGGAGACCTCACTTAAAATGTTACTCCTCGAGTCGGGGTAATGAGAAACGTTTTCCCCACCAAAAAGCCAGTCAGCCAAAACACACGCTCCCTCCTTTCCTTAGCATGTGTTCAGGCTTTTTGCTTTCCAGAGTCTTGTCAAGACGAGATGCATGTGCAGCGCAGTTAGACTGAGGGCACACAGGACCATCATTTGCAGATTTTCTAGCCTGAGAGCTCCAAAGCAAGACTTGCTGCCGTCACAAGAAACTCACTGAGTTCGGGTCATGAGACTGGAGAGCCTTGATAAAATTCCCACGAGGTTATCCTCCACTACTAACACTTCACCGCCATTATTTAGCTGGAAATATTGCTACTGCTTTTACCCCTTCCTATGAAAACAAGTGATGGGCAAAAATTCAAGTTTGGGTTCTTATTCGAATGTATTTGATTCGAAATCAGGCTGCAAGTCTTTACGACACCTACAAGTCCATAAGGCTGTCTGATAGCCACGTGTTTGTCAGTGATAGCACTGACAACTTTCTGTATTGGTCCTACTCAAATGAAGAAACAACAGGCAAAACTGACAGAAAATCTGTTTTACAGAATTTTCCAAGAACGCTATAAACATGAATTTAGACTCAGTGTGCTCCAAGGCAATTGTTAAGTTTCATTTCACAGGTGGCCAAAAGGAGACATCAAGATCATGTGTGATTTCCCCATGAATGTAAGGTGAGATAAGCAACAAAGGAGAAACCTTGACTTTAAAGCCTGTATTTCATTCTCATACAAACACAAGCAGATGGGTATGCTTTGGTCATACGGATGAGGCCATCTAATGCTTTGCTACTACCAATTTTGTTCTCTTTCCTCACTGTCCAGCCTTTTCCTGGCAGTGCTGTCATGCCTTGCTTTCATCTCTGGAACTGAGCCAGAGGAAATCACTAACCCAGGAAAAAAATATTCCCATTGGTGTCATATTACTTTTCAAATAATTTAGCATGTTGAATCAGCTCAGTGGAATTGCCCGAGATGAAGTAGAATCAGTGCAAGGGGAGGATCAGATAGCGACGAGGAACATAAGGAAAGAGGAAAAGATTCTCTGTTCATCAGCTGCAATGTGTTAGATCAGTTCAGCCCCACTGCTGAACTGTGATGGTTGATGCTCAGGAAATTCTTACCTTATCTGCATCTGTCTACTTAACGAGGAACTCATCACAGCAGATTAGTTAGTGCAAGAGGTGCTGTCTTCAGCCAGCAGAGAAAACAAAATCCCAGACTTAACCTCATTTGTTTGACTACTCAACAACACAAGATCTAATTAGCACTGCCCTCTAAGGTCACCCTGGCTATAAATATTTTTCCTACAGAACATGTTCTGCTGAGAGAACACTCCAATAAAATACTAAAATATACTATGATAAAGCTATAGTGATTTTTGGCTTCCTGGCAATGCTAAGGCACTGGATAGGGAATCAGTATAAATTCAGCTTTCCTATTTTCTGCCTGTAATCTATGCAAACTACAGCAGAGCCAGAGTAGACAGCACTATCTTTGCTCCTTGTTAAGGATTTTATCAGATAACATGCACTCAGCAGAACAGGGCTTCTGTTTGAGAGATAAGGAAAACAGCCCTTGGAAGCAGGACCAAACCGGGGCAACAGAGCAGCTCTGGTCTGCAGGACAACCTTTCCTGGGCCACCTTGTCATTTACTGCAGCCCCACGGTGAGCAACTGGTTTTGGTGATGCAGGTAGTTGAACAGCTGTCAAACTCTTGAAGTGCTTATACAAATTTGCAGATTCTGATACAGAATCCATTTAGTTCTGGAAAGTGGCCTACAGTGTCCTGTAAAACTAGGATTTGGTACTTGCAAATCGCTTACTACAAAAGAAGGAAAAAAAAAAGCCACTTACAGAGAATTGGAATGAGAAGCTCTCAGCAATGGTGTTGAAACAGTCGAGTTATGGTGTGGTAGCTTTGGTGATGAAGGTAATGAAGAATCGGTCATCTCCTCAATATCTGAATGAGAAGATGCTGACTTGGGAGATTTTTTTTTACCAAAAGCTTGCTTGAAGGAGCTGCGTAACTGAAAAAAACACCACCACAACAGTGGAGACATCATTAAAGGTGAAAGCAGACAACAAAGCCACCGAGTGAAATCTCTAACATGCAAATAATACAGCCATATGCACATGTATTTTTATTAGGAGTAAAAGAAAATCAAAACAAAAGCTTTTTTTTCCCCCTAAACTATTTAATGAGATTAATATGGTAAATTCAAAATAGGGTTGGATATCAATGCCTCCTATTTTTAAGGCAGCTATTTTATAACAAACGCAAAATTTAGTTCAGTGCAGTGGGTTTTACAGCAATGTTGTAACTTGCAGATCTAACGTAACATGGCTCAGACAAGGTTAATGATGCTGAAAGGGTTAGTCATGTAAATGGGTGGGTTAGCTCTGTATTTCATACTTTAAAGTAGGTCTTCCTTACCTCATTGACCTGCCGGAAGAAGCGCAAGCAAAAGGGAGGAGGAGGGGGAAGGAAAAAAGACAAGTTTTAACAGATAAAGCCAATGACTAGGAAAGCTTTGGATTTCTAAGACAAACATGACCAATAATCAACAAATGCCAACAAAACTTTAAAACCAGAGCCCTACATACTTTAGAAAGGGGTGGTTCAAACACTCATTCGTTTTTGTGCCACTCAGGGGAGACGAGATCCAGATCTCATAACTATTTAAACTATATTTCTCCATTATTTTAAGGAAATCTTTGGCTAATAAACAAGATAATATTTTATTCTTTGCTGGAACGGGTATTTTACCAGCCAAAGACATGGAATCTTCTCTACTTATGTGCGACTATTTGTCCTTTTGAACAAGCCTGCCATTTACGAAACAAGCTGAAAGCTGAATATTAATGTGACTAAACTGCTGTTATCCTGAAAGCTGCAGTTAAAACACTGCTTATCACTATCACAGACATCATGTTGCAAAGAGTCTGGAATATGAGCTGAAAGACTTTTTAATTAGGCTAAGATTTCTGGGGTAAGAAAAGTTGAAATCTTTTGTTTTAGCTGAACGTCAGCTTCATTGTTTCTGCCCATAATGAGAAGAGTTTGGCTGAGTGTCACTGGTAGTAGTGAAATAAGCAATGTGCGAGGCAAACACAACTATCACACTTTCTCAGCTAAAATTTACATGAGCTAAAATGTACATCAGCAAAGTCCTGATTTTGCTTCCTCATTTTACAACGCAGTGCTCATTTTCAACAGAAGACGAACTACGGTCCCGTTTCTCCCACTTTTTTAATCTATTTTTCTTTATAATTTATTCCTCTTTATAGTATTTATCCCTCTTTATGATAAAGAAATACTTCCTTAGCTTCCCTTTAAGATAATCCTGTGTTGAATGAGAAATATAAGATGCTGTAGGATGAGATTTAGTAGATTGCAATAACAAAGAATATAAGCTAAAACATTTTTTTAAAAAATTGTGTGTTTATCTTAACTAAGGCTTAACAATCCCCAAAAATGTATCTCACAGAAACAGAGTGAGTCACTAGCAATTTACAAGCTACAGCAATTTTCCTTGTCTGTAATTAACATATAAATCAGCATGACAAGGATTTGGAGATGACATTGCTTCCATTTAAGCAATAATTTTAGGGGCAGAGAAGAAATACTACTGCTACAAAGGAGCTAGCAACATGTTGAAGTGAAACTACTGGAATAAAAGAACATTTAAATAAAATTCTACTTATGAAACTGTGTCCTATCGTACAGGAGTTTGATAAAGCTTTCTAAGAGGATCACATGCAAACACCAACCAAACTTTCCCCAGCTCAAACAACACTTTGTAGCAGGGCAGATTTATTTGTATACTCAAAAGATCTAAGAAGATTTAAATTCAATGGGAAGGAAGGGGTGGATTGATTTTCCGGCTACATTATAGGAACTAGGGACTTCGATCCAAACTACAAGGTCACTAAGGCAGTTATGGTCTAATCCAACGTGGAGTTTAATAGGATGTACCTTTCCTCCAGTACAGGGCACCTTGTACACAGATGTGTAAGTGATGAGCAAAGAAGGAAAAATGGGAAATGAAAGGTAAGTATTGCAAAAGCTTGTGGAATAAATGTCTATCACAGTACTTTTTTTTAAATGCTTTTTTTTTTTTTCTGTAGAGCTCCATTGTAATGTTCCATACAGAGATCTCAAAGAATGCATAACGTGTTCATTTGAAAGAAGAAAGTACTATAAACCAAGAAGACAAAAAAAAAGTTTAAAAAAATCTCTCATTATTGGGTTGTTTTACTTTAATGACAGACGTGAAGTTTTCCCTAAGGGGCTGGACATCGTATTTTCTTTTAGCCAAAACTGATCTTTGATAGTTATTTCTGCTTTCGGACTAGCCCTTTTGGGCTGCTATGGTAAAATTCATTCCTACGCATAGTCAACACAAGCATATACATCACTTATGACTCAATTAAATCTCCAGAAGGGAGTTTACACAGGATTTAACCAGCACGTAGTCCTTGTGCTGACCTGCTGCATGAAGCGGAGGGAGGAGGAGTTGCACGACTCCATTGCGCTGTGCGTGTTGTAACACTTTTACATAAACCTCACGCAATCCGTTCAAGCACACTCACCCAGTTCTTCCTCTTCTTTTTCTTTGAATCACTTTCTATGTTGCTGCCCACACTGGAGTGGCTGGTAGCGCTGTTGATACTGGAGACGCTGTCCGAGGAGTGCTGCCTTCGGATCCGCAGGTCTGCTGGCTGGGCAGCTCCAGGACCTGGACAGGCAGGGGTTTCAGGGGCAAAGTTATGCAAAAAGTTTCATAAGCTGTGCTCCTCATTCAATTCCAAATAAATATCTGGGAAAATAGAGACATTTGCAAACATACGCACTGATGCAGTTCAAAGTAGTGCTGCCTAGGCCTTGTTTCCCATGAAGAGATTAAAATTTTAGGCACGGATCCTTTTAACCTTTTCACCCTTAATCACTGGGAGTAATTGAAGGGAGATATTGCAAGACTGCATTCAGTCAGAAACAGGAAAATTATGTTCAGGAAATTATAGAAAATGCTGAAGAAAAGGCCATTACACAGCTTGCCATAGCCTACAGAAGGGCTTTCTTTACTCCCATCTCAGGTCAGTATCTCAGAGCAGTGAATTACTAAATGCTGTCAGTAAATTCTGAGAGATCACACAGAAACGTTTTGTTAAAATGCTTTCTCAAACATTTAGCACATCCGTTTTCTTCTATATTGTACTATTTACATAGACATCCATTTAAAAAAAAAACACATTATACCAGGAAAAACAGCAACAAAAAGTAACTAGAGCATGAGACAAAACAGATCTCTGACAAGCCCAGTTGCACCAGATACTACCAAGAGGACTCCTGTCTTATGAGTACTGCAAAGCTGCTAAATGCAGCGCTGGCTTCTCACCTTTGCAGTTGAGCTCAGGGGTGTTGATGACTCCATTAATGGCAGCCTGGGCAGCAGCATTTTGCTTCTTCAGGAGTTCGATAGTCTTCCTTAACTCATTCAGTTCTGAATCCTGGAACACAAAACAACACTGGTGACATTATCCGCTAACATGGATGGTATCTAATGACTCCCAAGGTACCACCTTTTGAGCTGAAGCTGAAGGTATTTGGTACAGCCATTTATAGAATACATGTGTAAAAAGAGATGAAAATGAGATTTGACCTACCTGGAAAAGCACATCCTCACAGACTACAAAATAGCTTGGTTACTGCGATACTCAATTGCGAAAACATACGTGCTCTTTAATACAGAAATAATGTATATTCAGACATACTCTTTAGAAATCTCATGTTATTTATCTTGCGATGATTTGTCACATTATTTCTTTTGGACATGCATGTATGTAGATGCTTTGGGAAGAAATGTATCATAAAAAGATGCAACGCTGAAGGCTAACATCCAAAGCAACCATTTGTAGGAATACCCTGCTTAGCTGTCACGAGGCAAACAAGTATTTTCTACCAAGTTATTATGACATTTTATTACTTCACTATAGAGAACTAAGGCAAATGGTGTAAGTGATTTTTCCACTGCTACTGAAGAGTGAGAGCAACAAAGCTGTGAAGACAGCTTCAGACTTCAGTACTAACAGTGCCCTTCCCCTTGCCCTAAGATCTTCACTAATAATTTGGCCTAAAGCACATGCATTTTTGCAACTGCAAAGTTCAGCTTCCCTCTAAATCTGCCGAAAGCACTGCAGCTGTGACCATCCTGAAAGGCCACCTTGGACCTGCCCGTGTGGGACACACGTAGGTGTGACCATAGCTGGCACAAACACCTCTCTCACTTGCCTTTTGCTCAGCTGTCATGGTCAGGCTCTGCAGCCGGATGGTCATGTTGCCCAGGCTCTGCTCAAAGGCTGCCACCAGGTGAGCCTGAAAAGCAAACGACACCCAAAAGTGAGTATTTGGCTCTCCCCCACCAACAAGACCATTTAGGCAAGTATTTAAGGGTTCTACTGAGCGTGTGCTTTTTGTTTCGTTATTTTTGTTTGTTTTCCTGTATAAGTCATACAGAGAAAATGGGAGAGATTAGGAAAGGTCACATGAGTTCAGTGCACATTGCAAAAATGTCTACGAAGAAATTACCGAGAGGAATTTAATTGTGGAAAATTAGAAGTGCCGAAGGTAACAGATCCACGTGAAAACATTCCCAGGCGACAGCCTGCTCATGTCAAGTGACTGCTGGCAGAAAGCTGAAACCAAGGACTTTGGGGCTATAAACCATGCCCTGCTGAGCGGCAGCTGCCAGCACGCACTTTGGAAAACAGATCTGTCATGAAACGCAGGAAGGAGGGAGAGACAAAATAAACCATGCCCAAACACCTCCTGCTATTAAGGTTTTGAATGGAGACTTCATCTCTGACTTTTTATATGGACCTTTAATAGCAGCTGTAGAGTTGCTTCATGATAGTCTTCAAGCATCTGCATACATAGTTAAGGCAACTCTTGCCGCAAAGCTTTTGGCAAAAGTTTTAAAGCTCTTCCAAACAGTAATTAAAAAAAAAAAAAAAAGGCAGTACTCATAAGTTTAAGGTGGATGCCCTTAAAATTAAAATAAAGTAGAAAGGAAGAAATTTAGTATAAAGCGAAAGGGAAAACAAACACGTGCAAGAGCACAAATCTGTTTTATAGAATTTAAGATTCTCTCGTGATACTACCGGTTTTTGAAAGTCAAGACTTCCATGATCTGTACTAAACTAGATGAGGAATTCAAAAAAAAAAAAAAAAGCTGATAGGAGGAAATCTTATCCTGAGAACATTAAGTGCTTTGTGTCAAGTAAAGAAAGGAGCAGTAGCTTTTTTTTCTTAACACAGAATTGTTATTAAAAACAGTTGAAAAATCATATAACAGAAATGAAAACAAGTAAAAATGTGTAAAGTATCCTACAGCCATGTAAGTGTTTCAATTTAAAGATATTAGAAGGCAATTTAAGTGTTCATTTTAGATGCACAGAGAAGGCTTGAAAATGCACCATCTTTTCTCATAAGCAATGATTGAGTATGTGAAGAAAACAAGAGAGAATTAAATGCTTCTGAAGGCATAGAAAAATTATTCTTTCTAACTGACAAATGCTAGAGACTAAATAAAAAACTTTGTTTCTCTGGAATTAGGTTTAAAAGTTCACAAAAATGTCTGAAGAATTCCTACCCAGGAGAGCTTTTTAAAAAGTGCTTTTTGCAAGCATTTTTAAACTAAGCCGTTAAAATGTTATGACATACTGATGCCCTAAGTTTGCATTAAAAGAAATGCAGACTAGCAATAGCTATTATACTGCTTATGGACCACCAGACTAATAAATCCATAATGAGGCTTTCTTTTCCCCCCATAGTTATTAAGCTACAATCCTACATACGTACAATCTTAAAATCACTACATGACAGTTAATATTTTTAGATTTTAAAGACGTTTATTTACCAGAAAATATAGAAACTCTTTTCTAAAATTCCTAGTCTTCTGAGCATTTAATATAAGGAGTTATGCTTAGCTACCCTTATCCAAGGCAAGTTAGTCAACCCACCTCTCTCTACTGGACAGCAGATAAGACGTCGACAAAGTTAGTAATAACCAAGGCCAGCTTGCATGTGAATCAATAACACAGGCATGACTCAACTACAGTTTTGTTGGATTACACATGATGACCTACAATAACTCTATCAACTAACAGTATTTTATTTTTCTATTTAAAAGACACGCACAAATAACTGTGCAAAAAAGCTCCATGCGGAAACGGATTTTCTCTCAACTTGGGTCTACGCAGAACGGCCCGGCCTTTCACGGAGCCGCTCCAGACTCACTGGCCATCAGCACACAGGCGACTTGTCCTACACAACTGTTCTCACATTCACAGTGAAAACAAACAGGAGCAGCACAATAACACAGGGACATGCAGCTCCCGTTCCCACCAGCCCCTGTGAAAACAAGCAAAGCTGAGACTGTGAGAAAAACTGCAAAAAAATAAGTTAAATCCTCACTACATGTGTTTGAAAATGCAAATATTTATTTAAAGAACAGACTGCAAAGTTTCTGTTGGAGGCGCAGGGAACATCTTTGCAGAAGTAGAAAAAAAAATGCAGGGGAAACAGATTGTGGCCTATAGAAAATAGGTAATTTTACTTTTTAGTTTGAAGGAACTATTTTCACAAATTCTTGCCCCAGATGTACTCAGAATAACATCAAGGCTACAGTGTGTATAAAGGATAACTCAGAAAAGATTTGATACATCAAATAATGATAGGAATTCAAATTGCTCACATTCAAAGCATTAAAAATAAATCTCCTGTAAAGGAAGTGTCATAAAGCATCATCTTTGCAAACGGAATTGATCTGCCTAAAGTTTCTTGGATACAGACCTGGCCCTTTATATGGAAAAAAAGAAGTATATTCTCCAAAGAGAAACTGCTGTCCCAGAACGAGACTGAAACAGAACAGTTAGCAGGACAGTTTTAGAGACATCTCTGCAACAAGCTGGGGCTGATTCATAGGCAAATGAGTGACAGGTCCAGATCAAAGCAGCACAAACAGAATGAATGAAATTTTAGTGAAAGTTAGTTAGAACAAAAAAAAATCTGAAAACATAAGAATTTAATTTTCTATTGTTTTTTCCTCCTGTTCAAAAAGTTTCAACAAGTTCCCGCTGCCGTAATGCTTTCGTTTGATTCTCCATGTCCTGTGGTGCTGGTTTCCCTTTCTGCTCTGCAGGCTGCATGAAGCACCGTGCTGGGATGCCTGCAGCAAACGTGTCGGTGGATTTGCTCCCGAGCCCGTCCTGTGGCAGGAGTCACTGCTCACACAAAAGCTGCCCTTTCCTGCACCGAGTTTGGTATTCCCCCTTTTCCAAGGGCAGAGGGGCAGGAAGGGCCTCTCCGGTCAGCACGTGTTCTCGTGTTTATCCCTTCCCATAAGCTTAGGACACTAGTGTGGTCTGATCTGACAATTATGCAGCTTATTTGGCATATCAGCTTATCTAGCAACTATGTAGCTTATTTATTCTAGAACTGTGTGTTTTTCTAGCAAGCTTCTGCTTTTCAGATATCTGCTCTCTGTGACTACAGCCCAGAAAATATAAACAAACTCGCTCAGGTTCATCTGTAGAGTTGCCTCAACACCTTCTGGCTTCAAAAATCTTTTTCTCCGAGCGTCATCTAAAAAATTTAGTATCTTACGTTACTTCCTTATCAAATTCACATTTCTCATAGGAAACAAGCAGGACTATCGACTATGCTGGCAAAAATTAGATACGTTCATTCTTCAAACATAACTGCAAATGAGTTCTCAGTGTACTTTGTTCGTGACTCTCTCAAGATCTAAAGATGACTTACATATGTATAAAGCCAAGTGAATTCAGTATGTAAATAAATGCATAAGTCAGGACAGAGTAGATTAATTTTGGAAGGGTCCCAAATGCATGTAGTTTTATTTTTAGACACAGAGGCAGCATGAAATGAATGTTATACACGTGAAACCTTTTTTGTCACCTAGAGAAAATGGGGTGGTAACTGGTGCAACAAAAGCATTCCCTGCAAGCGTTTGTTCTCCAAATTGTACTCACATTGGCGGTCAACTGAGTTGTCAGAGCAGACACTTTTTCTTGGGATGCATCCAACTCTCTTCGTAGCTTGCGAATCTATATATTGTAAAAGATAATTCTCCATATTAAGGTGCAGTAAAGTTAAGATACCAAGACACAAAACACAAAGTGTCTTAACAGAATATTTATGTGTGTGATAAAAAGTGTGCTCTTACCTCCGACTGGCACTTCTCTTCAGGCTGTAAAATAAGAACAGGGAAACACATGAGGACATGAGGCCACACTGTCTGTGCAAGGACACGGGGCAGGCGGCCCCTTGTGGCTCTCATAGCTATGAGGAAAGCCCAGGGGATGGCTCTGTGCCCCATCCTCCCAGCACGTTACCGGTTTGGGCTTGTGGCAAGGTTCATGGGTGGCAGCATTTCCCATCAGCTGTTGTCACAGGCCGTGTTATACGTATAGCCTGGCTATAATGAAGCAAGCGTGTGAAATAATACACTGTGTGGGCCTGAGGGGCTGGCCACGTGGTAAGCCTGGAGTTGCATCCCACTTGCATAACAATTTGAAATTGAAGGCTCTCTTCAATTAACACATATTCCAGAAGTTAATTATTATGCATTGTTTGCTTTCAAAAAAGGTTTGCTTGAAGAACACCCCAAAATCGGGATTGCAGCTTGCCAGAAACACACAGCTTTGGATACCAAGAGCATGGAACCACAGGGTTTAAACACTGAACACCTGTGTGCAGGCTTGTGTGCACTGGGACCCGCTCTGGCCCCAGGTCACTGCACTTACACCACGTCTAGCCAGGTAAAAGCTACACGAGGAACGGCGTACGTGCCACAGCCTCATCTCCCTGTTACAGCCCAAATATATTCTTAATTTAATGAGTGTTCTATGTTACACTTTCTAAATGGAAAATCCTTCATGAGACTACTGAAAGAAAATAAGCAAATGCAATGCAGTTCTAAAAATTCTATTTCTGAACTCCAGTAAACCTTATCTCAGGATCAGATAGCCTAAGCGAATACATGCTTCCGGAGAAAATATTACTGCTGTAGTGAACAGTAATGGTTTCTTTACAATTCTTAAGAACTATGCTGTTAAAAAAAGCTATTTAAACTAAGCAAATTATTAATATATGTCTGGAATTGCTTTATTCAGCAAACTGGAAAGTCGAATCCCCTCATATCCACTAAGGTCCTTTGCAGCAAAACACACAGTAAAATGCTGACTCAAAAAACAAACATGCAGATGCAGCTAAATAACCACAACTTTTTAAAGATGATAAACACTTCTCTAAGAGCGAGAATAGTGTTTTTCTCCTCCTTGGAGGACAAGGGTAACGTGCGCAACAAGACCAGTCAATTCAATGGTCTGATAAATAAACCCAGCTTGTTCATTTCATGATACTCACTGTGGAATAAATTGAAGATGTGCTGGACACCAGAGAGAGAGAGGAGCCATGCACTAATGGAAAGAAATAAACCAAATATAAATACAACAGGTGGTCTCATGAACATGTCATCCATCAGTCGATTGAGGAAATATTTTCTTCATCTATCACAAGCTTAATTACATTATTGTCCTCAT
This sequence comes from Tinamus guttatus, assembly GCF_000705375.1. The sequence goes on along the minus strand of NW_010588321.1, from coordinate 92,736 downwards.
AATGCTCAATGTCAAGAGAATACGGCCAGCTAACAATGTGCTCCTACTTCTTCTTTAGGTTTAGATCAGATTTCCAGGGCCTTTTTGATGGTTTTCTTTCTAAGGAGCCCAACCAGCTCCAGGATCTGATCGGGCACTCGAGAAGGGGGCTGAGCACACAAGTCCAATGTCTCATTTCAGGGCTCTAGATCTGGGGCTCCCCCTGGAATCAAAGGTACCTCTGTGCTGACTACAGGGGTGTCAATGCTCTGGATGCTTCCCCTCCGTGCAGCTTTGGGCTTTTTTAAAGTAATAGCATTTCATTAGCAAGACAAAGTTCTTTTTCCCCTACGAAACTGACCTAAGTGAAGAGAGCTACAAAAGCTTTTCTGGAGAGGAATCAAGTTCAAATAGCTTTTGCATTTAAACATACATTAAGTGCCTTTCACTTAATGTGATTCTTCAGGTTCTTACCATCACCCCATTAAGTGAAAGGCACTTAATGTATGTGATTCTTCGGGTTCTTACCATCACCTCGACGTTAGCATTTACATAATACATCACATCATTTTCTTTTTGATTGTGTTGTTAAAAAAACAACTACCTGAAGCTATTATTTCCGTTAATGAAACATGCAAAATTATCTTTCCTTTTATTTTTAGAAGCAAAATACTTCTACTGTAGCTTTCATTCCAAGTAGATGCATTTCATACAAATCATACAAAATCATGTTAATCTCTTTTACTTCCATCTAAACACTGCAGCCCCCCCAAAAAAGTTTAGAAAAGCTGCCATTTTGCTCTGATTACCTACTGAAATTCTACATTCATAATAACTGGGTTCTGCTTTCCCATTGACATTATATCCTAAGGCAAGGCTGGAAAGAGAAGCAAACAGAGTCTAAGTTGGCTTCTGGAGGAATTTAAGACAATTTTAAAAACCCACAATAAAGAAAGTCACACCCATGAGCTTTTCTGGTTTGGTAATATTTTCAATTAAAATAATGCTTATAGTTAGATGTTAGGACTGCAAACAGAACACAGAAATACCCAGGACGAGTCAGACCTAAGGTCTGCCCAGCCGCCTGCTCCACCTCGTGCAGAGCTGCAGCAAACGCCCAGGGAAGGGGCTGCCAACACAAGGCAGATCCTCAAGGATCTTCCCCCTGGTTCATCTCTGCATCTCCGGGGAATCGACAGGGATGGAAATTCCTGAGATGGAAGTTACACTCAGACTATTTTCCGTAGTCACCGTGACCCATCTGCCACTAACTTGCATTAATTTCGAGTCCACTGTCACTTTCTGTCTGCAAACCCAAAGGACTTCTCCAGCTAAAAGCAGCACTTCTTGGTAGTTTTTTAGACCTACAGCCACATGAGGAGTTCCTTGTGTGTCTCTTCATATATGTGATACGTGAATAACAATCCTCTTGGGATGCACCAAATTACATATTATCAGCTCCTTCGGCTATCATTTTTCTAAGCCAAAGATTCCTAATCTATTCAAACTCTGTTCATACTATGGGTGTTCTGCTCGTAAGGCCTCCTTGCCACTTTTCTTTGCACCTGTACTGTATCCTTAGAATAAGCCAAGTGAAAAGGGGAAAGAACATGCAGCTCTGCTTGGGAAGCAGACGCCTCCCTAGTAAAACACCACAACTGCATCATTTGATGTTGAACATAATTTGAGACTTCTGGATTCAAGGACAACCAAGGAGTTAATATTTTTGTGCAATTTCTTTTTAAAGTATCTGCAGATGGCTACTGTAAGGCTATTTAATTAGGAGCCTGAAGGCAGCTATGCTCTTGATGTGATTCCTGTGCTCTGAAGCTAACATGCATCTGCACGTACACTGCAAACCCAAATTGTTTTGAAGCTGTTATTTTAAAGCACTATAACTGTGCAGGCAGCCATGTATTATTTTAATGTTAGGAAAAAACAGTGCAGTCCTGATGGGTTGTCCAAACATTAGGGAAAAAAAAAAAAAAAACACCGAGATTTTGGTCGATAACATGGAAGGGAATGAAAAATATCAATTAAATCTTCAAAATAATTTATTTCATTTCCATTTCTCAAGAAAGTTTAAGTATCAGCGGGAAGGCAGCAGCAGCACTGCTCTTGGGGAAGACTTTCTCCCCTGGAAGCAGGAGACCTGGGTAGCGAAGAGAATAGCTAATATTAGGTCATGCTTTTCTCTGGAGCTCTTCGTACTTGGGAGGCTGCTTTTGCAGGCATCTCCCCAGGCCTGAAACCCTTTGCAGGGGAAAAAAAAAAAAATCAGAATCAGAAAGAAAGAATCAGAAAGGTTTCCATCTAAATGTCGCCTTCTAAGAAAATATGACAGTGCATCATGGAGACAAAAGCAAAAAAATAAGGTCTGTTACAAATAAAATCCTGGCCCTGCTGAAGTTAATGAGAATCAAATATCTGCTAATGCTATGTGCCAAGAAAAATCCAGAGGTAGGTTGGTAAGCATTATTTAAGACAGCGATTCAGACTCTGTGGACACTACCTGGTTGGTTTCCCCCCTCTACACATACCCAGTGAATTCAGCCACCAACCACAAGCTGAATTTCTGCCATCTTTTGCCATCTGCTCTCGCAGGACGCTCGCTTTGTGAGGGTGAATAAGGTCCATGGGTTTGAAGGCGCAGGAAAACTCCCCTTCACGTTCAGCACCACGAAACAAGCAGGAGCTACAGAGCTGCCACCGCCCTCAGGAAGGCGACAGCACTGACGGACCCTCCCGTTAATCCGGAGGTGAAAACGGAGACTGCACAACAGCTCTCAGCCCATCTGATAAAATATCATTATTCTTCTAGGTGCCAAAAATTCAGGAACATCTGAACTGGACTACTGCATCAGCACGTTCGCTGCAGGGTCAAATTCCTTCCTCGTATAGGAGCAGTATTTTTCCACTGGCTTCAGGTTCATGACTTTGGTAGGGTGCTCTCAGATGTAATTTTTTGGTTTAAAAAGGTGGATGAGCAGTGCTTTGTAGAACATTTGGCCTGGAAAACACTTTCCTTTTTCTTTTATTTTTTAAAATGATTCCTCTCACGAATGAGTAACAAAGCAAAACAAAACAAGTTCTTCTGAACTGGTCTCTGTCCGATAAAAAAAATTCTGAATAATAAAATATAGTCTACCCTCCCATAATGCAAAAGAGTTTAGCTGCAATATTATGCATGTTTACAATAACAAAATAACAAGGCTACATGTTTTTTGAGGATGTCTTAGGTAGCAGTTGAAGTTTTGCTATGGTAGCTCTTTCAAATCATCTAAATAAAATAATGAAGTGATTTAAATTCACACATGGATTATATGAAAGGACTCTTTAGTAACAGGAGGACTACTCATCACTGTGGCATTAAACTGACCTCCTCAGTCACTCCTTGACTGTTTGTGATCATGCAGCTTTCTGTGAGCATGGCACAAAAAAAGGTCAGTTCCTGCAAGGACAGAGTTTTCAGCCCTGCAGGGTTATTTAATCATTTTCAACTCCTAATGAAGATCTTCAGCTACGAGCCTCTAAAATACAATTAAATCCAACAGAGTTAGACTGGCTGAATTCAATACAGAATTAGCCTGGAATCTTCGTGAAGCTGCATCCGATACGGTGGGTTCCCCAACTCACACTGGCTTTTGCTCACCAGAGAACTGAGCGACCCCCACTGATAAAGTACCTGAGATCCAGCCAGCCTCCCATCCTTGCCAAAATGCAGATTTAATGCCATCCCCTAGTGACAGAGCTAATGGCATCACCTTCCTACGAACCATTCCCAGGGCTCACCCTGTCCTTTACTTCCAAAGTGTCTTATCATCTGTTTTGCGACACGTAACCATATGGGATTTTAACATACACTCTTTGCCCAGGCAGGCTGAACACTCCTGCTACGCTGTAAGGTTGCTAGCTACGTAGCAATCAAGTTAGTTAAACACTTACTAAACACTAAAACTCCACTTAAACGCTTGCTTTGGTCTGTCCAGGAGGACCACTGAACACACCAAGCATCATCAGAGGGAAAATGACTATGGCTACAGGTCTATGCAACCCTGAGAAAACCACGCTCTCTAAAATGACCCCTACAGTGAATTAAAAAGCAGTAAATTAGCACCCGGTCTGACTGATCATTGCAAGCACTTCCACAGAGGCGACCAACCTTCTTCAAAGCCATCCCGGAAGGAGCCGGAGCGGCTCATTGTCCTGCTTTTCTCATCCAGGGACATGGAGCTGTTCCTGAAGCGGGTGTCACCGTAGGGGTCGTAGGGACCGTCGGCGTTGGAAAGGCTGTGGGTCCGCAGCATGGTGGGGTTGGACAAGCTCATCTGGGCGGCTGTCGTTGGGCTTGCTGCATCGTGACGAATAAACAAATCGTGACACCATAAACTCTCAGGTCTGTTTTTTGCCCAACTACCAAAAAAGACTTTTTTTTTCTCTACAAGTTTTTGCTATCTTCCCATCCAGACTTCATTTTATTTCTAAATTTAAGGGGTTCATGTAAGAGGTATGTAAATCAAGCTAATGAATATGAAAACACAAGTAAATAAGGTCAGTTTAAATAGTGGGTGGTAAGCCTGTGCTTCTGTAGACAAGCTCAATGAACTCAATAACACCTTGTAGGCATAAGTTAATTAACCCTCATTTCATTTGCCACAGTTCTTCCTCAAAAAGAGTCAAACACCCAAAGGAATTTAATCTTTTGTCTACATAGACCAAGCCCCATGAAATATCCGCTTTAAAGTTGTCACACTCCAGGAAAGTGACATTTTATGTGTACTTAAGTCACAAATTTTAAGTTTAGTTTTCTAGTAGTTTTGTATTTCAGAAGAATATTTCAGAATTTTCTTGACACAATGAAGTTCTAAGAAGTATGAGTAGTTCTCAGGTTAAAAGACATGCTCCAAATACTAATTTTGCCTTAACAGCCAATACTTTTCCATTCAATAACCTTTCACTCCAGTGCCATACATTTTTAAAAAACTTTTGTGTTAGATTATATCCAATGCTTCCCAAGAATTGCATTTATGGAAATAACTGATTCATTGAAAAATTGCTGTTTACCCGACTGGTTTCCTTTTCTTTATATTGTCCTTGCCTGCTTCTAAACACTCCATCAACTCCATACAGAATTCTGCTGAAAATTCTGAATTTTGCCTCCCAATCTGAACTTGATTTCTCTAGGCATATGATGGGTCACTAATTAACTTTTCTTTGCAGATTTACTTCTTTTCATGTAGAAAATACAGTAATTCTTTCTAATGGTGCTCTGCTCAGCTTTCATATCAACAGTTGCTATTAAGGCGGCAACTTTTGACCTCAATATCTCCAAACTCTTATATGGAGAATACAGTTGAAGTATCTTTTTTTTTTTTTTCCGTGTTACTTTGCTTGAGGCCAAATAGCTTTTAAAACACATTAATGTCACTGCTCTTCAATATGCCCTATAAAGAGTTAACCTTCTGAGCCTAAAACAACAATAACTTTTTGTCTGACTATCAAAGCACTTTCATGAGCTTGACAGTTTGTTAGCTGTTGGCAAAGTAATGACACTGTCTGTATATTCAGCTGAAATTTTGCTAAGTGTTCATATATTTAAAGCTGTTTATTTAATCTTTATATTTTCAGCACACTCACGGAGGCTCTACATGGAGGCTCTAAAATGTCACTGCTGCAGTTCAAAACTGCACTAGAAATAGGTGACCATGTGGGTTGTTGCTAATCCATAGCGAGTTCACAAATATAGGCTTAACTATTCTGCATAATGTTTTTTTTATCTTTGTAGAATAGATGGACTTTTCAAAGCCAAAAAGAGACTGAAGAAAATTGTTCAACATGATTTACAAATGTCCCCTATAGACTATGCATGTTGTTAGGATCCATCTTCATATTTAAGCACATTGCAAGACACCAAAATAATACCAGGGACAAGCACATATTTTTTATAACTGGATCTTTTTACAAGGTTACCCAGAGGGTACACTGACTGCTTAACTTACAAAAAAAAGGAGCTGTGAAATTACAGACGGACCTCAGTGTCTACAAGACTCAGTACCTTAGCAGACTTTCACCTTGCAAAAAAATTACTGCACATTTCACGTTAGAATACTTATTCCTTATGCTAAAGGTTTTGAGTGTTTCCGCTTGAATGTGAAATTACCAATCAATGAAAAATGAGACTTCTGCTTCTTTCAAAATGAAAGCATACATTTAAAAAATCCCTTACTTTTACCAACATAATTAAGTGAAAAAAATGCCATTTCTAGCTTAAAATTCCCCTGTTTTTTGTATCATTATTTCAGATAGAGCTTTGTCTGATTTTTGAACAAGCCACCTGAAAAATATATATAAGACTAGAATATCTTAGAAGGATTAATCTGGCATATGTACTACAAAATATGCATGAATTTTAAGGCAGTATTACTAAGCAGGTAGGCAAGGCAGCATTTTAATTCCTTTAAATATAGCAATGTGTGATATCAACAAATAGCTCTACTGAATAGCTCACATTTTATATAAAAAGGTATGTGATTACTCATAGAAAAGAGGCACTGCAAGAATGTGACCTTTGGGCACCGGAGATAACAGCGCTGATTAGTCGCACTCACTTCAAGGAAAAGTATTTCCTGAGGTTCAAGGTGGTACTTGGAGCTACTGGAAGAGTCTTCTATTGGGTAACACACTGCAAGGCACAACCTCCAGCTGTGATTATCTGAGGAGATAAGTACTCACCAAGCTGGGAGAAGTTAAACCTGGTTCCAGAGGGTGACGTTATGCTGGAGCCAGATGAAAATGGAGAGTTGCCAGCAGTATCCTGAAGGCCTCCTGCCGAGTGCGACCGTAGCCATTCCTTTGCATCGTCCTGATTCCGAAGTTGGGAGGAAGGAGCATACCTGCAAAAACATCTCTTTTCAGAATGAACCTTGATATTTATTAAAAAATGAGACAAAACAAAAAGGCACAAGACTTGGGGAGAGGAAAAGAAGGAGAAGACAGAAAAACTCGCATACAAAATTTAAGGATTAAGATGATACAAACAATACATTTGCGAACAAAGGAGCTTTTCCCAAGCCCAAGTTATTTTCTTTGGGTTTGGAAAAAATAACTCCTGTCCTATGATTTCAGCAGTAAATCAGCTAGCAGGAAACAAAAAGTTACAGATGGAAGTAGTGCAGTGCAGTCGTGTGAAAGTGCAGCCTGTGTGTATACATACGTATGTGCAACTGAAAAATGAAGTGACGACTTGGAAAACCTTTCCTTAGGTTATGCCAAAATTGTATCATTATTTTAGTATCTTGGTCCTTCTCAAAGCTTAGCTGGCCTTTTGACATATTAAAATTAAATTTAAGTCAATTAAGCCATTATCAGATTAAGTTGTGCCACAATAACTCGTATTACGGAGACTTTAACACAGAAGTCTTTGCAAGTGCATCCCATGTGGTTCAAGACAGACAGCATTGACACGGGGAGCACCAGGGAAGCACAAGGGAAGTGTCTGTATCTGCACCACACTGTGCTGGCTGGTTTGGAGCCACATTTATGGGTCACCAAGCTCTACTTCCACAGCTCAAACAACTGGAGCACAGTAGATACTATCTATTTCATTGATTAGATTCCATTTGACTGAATACTGTAAAGAAAGATACAATTTATTAGGACTATTTTAAACAAAGGTGAGAACTACAATGATCAAACACTGCAAAAACTCAAGCTACTTAAAAAAAAATTAAAAAATTCACTCTTATGTCTCATAACTCATGCAACAGGCTCTGCCTGAAGCCCATCTGCATCCCTCAAACTTTGCACCCATATATCAGTTTTATGAAGAAAGGGGCTATAAACAGTCATTTTGCTTTAACACACTAAAATATTTTTTTCCAGTATTCATACCTACCTCTTCAGCACTCAAATGTTTCGGTCTTAAAAGAGAGTCTTGATTTATTAGAGACACACTTGACAACCACAGAAGCATCTTAAACCAAAATTCCATTTTAAGAAATGCTTTTAGCACTCAGCTTCATGTGATAGAGCTGCTGGGAAGAATAACACGTATAGTACAGAATAAACCGCAGCTGCAATTTCAAGGCTTCAGCTCAGTGATCCTAAAAGCAGCACTAGCAATTCTGAAGTTGCAATTTTCTAAGTTGTCTGAGACATTTCGTGTCAATTTGGTGACACTTAAAGCATTTAACTAGTAGACCTGATGTTTGTAATCTTGTTGGATTGCTTGTATCAATGGACAAACCCTTTTCAGTGCAACTTTTTAATATACTAAAAATCACAACCTTACACAAACACAAAACTAGACATTTGCCAGATTTCTGAGAGTTTTGGGATTCTTTGTTTTGTTGTATTCTTGAAAGGCTAAAAAATATCCCTAGGGATCTACATACACATATTCTGGAGCAAATATCATTTTAACCCCAGCACGTCCAGTCTCATCATAAAAGGTTCAGCACGATATTGCAAATCTTTTCTATATCAACATCAAGATTCCTGGGGCTGCCCTGTGAAAACGATTTCACGTCATTTCACACAAGAGCCACAAAAGCTGCAAAACTATTGCTTCCAATGGATTACGAGATGCTTTTCAGCAAAGCAGCCAGCAAAGTCACAGATCTTGCTCAAGCGGACAAGCCACTGGATGGAAAAAAAAGCACAGCGGTAAATGGCCTCCTTTGAGGATTACAGAAAAAAGAGAAAGAAATAGAGAAAGAAAGCAGGAAACAAAGAAACAGACTTTTTTCCACCTCTTGCTATCACCAACAGGCAGGACAGAAACACAAAGCAAACTCCAAAGCCACAACAAAAGCTGTTACACCGCGTGGAAACACCGATACCTGAGTCCCTTCCTGGGCAAAGTATTCCTATCAAGGTGTGGGTCGCTGCAGAAAAGTTAAAAGAAAAGAACTTCAGAGAAGGGCAAAAGGGAAGGAATAAGAGCAGGCTGAAGCACAAACATCCACAGCCCCCTCTCAGAGGCCTTTCCTCAACGAACATGCAACAACCTCCTCGGCCACAGGTGATTTTCATGATCATGCAGCTGATGAGACCATGCCAATGAACCCCCTCTGCTCACAAAGCATTGGCTGTTTCACCTATCCACAACCAACGAAAATGGCTCTTCAGACAAAAACACCGTGCGTCAAACGAATGCTTAAAAACATGTATTTCAGCAGGCATGAGGGGGAACATTTGTGAAAATGGCCAAGACTTCCCAAGCCAATATTGCCTTCCTGGTGGGTTTTTGGTTTTTTTTCAGCAGCCTCCACTTAGGGAGTGCAGATAGTTTTTGTCCTGTCTTATGTTGCAGTTGCATACCAGTAACTAAGCACAGCCTGTTTCGATTTCCCCTTTTTACCTTAAATCCCATTTTCAAAGTAAAATGCATCTATTAGTCTTCCAAGAACCCAATATTTCACAGTATGTGATTTTATACTTGATGAACTTGTAACTGAACGGAGTTTGTTAATTTGTTTTTTAAAGGAAAATGCACCCGCTTAAAATATTAATTTATTGACAACCCCTGGAGCTAAACTACAGCTGATGCCCAGCGCAGCAGCGGCTAAACTGCAAGAGGGAGCAAAAGCGAGCTGGAATGGTTGGATTCAGGCCGCCTTTCTCCAACTTTTGCATTCATTTTTACAAGGATGGATATGCACAAGTCTCTGCAGGACACTCATGAACCAAGCTGGAGCAAGAGACTGACAACACTGAACGACACCGGGACTTGATGACAAAAGAGACAGGCTGCAACGCAGCAGAAGGGAAGCAGCATGCCAGAGGAATGCTGAAATGCTAGTGAGAGTTTGCATTGGTAGAAAAAAAAAGGCAAGATTTTCAAAAGCCTTTGGCAAAAAAGAAAAAAAGACAAAGAAAAGCACAAATCCACAAAATGCTCCCCATAGCAACAGCAAACCCCCTGACAGCTCTGCCATGTGCAGGTCTCCGGATTTCAGCGGATAAAGGAGGGGTTTGCGTGGACTCTCACTGGCATGTCTCTGTGTCAGGTCACACCTGAGCAACACACACAGCACAGGACTCAACTGAGCACAGCGTTTCACAAAACAGTTTGCTTCGCTCAGATGGGCAACAAAAGCTACAGCCCTCGTGCATCTCCTGTCCTGAGACAGCGTTACCTGTCCTGTCTCCTGGGCAAAGTATTTCTGCAGAACTTGGGACTAGCCGCAGGGGAAGAAAGAGGGCTGAAAGAATCAGTCCGGGAAGACAGACAACAAGAGAAAGAATATTAGAATGAAGAGAGCAGAGAACAGAAAGGAGTTGTTGTTTAAAAAAAAAAAAAAAAGAGAGAGAGAGAAAGAGAGGAAAAAAAGCCAAAACTGTCAGAACATCATTTTCAGTAGTAATTTCCTTTCATAAAGGGGCAAGAACAAAACTCAGCCACCCACAGGTTAGATTCTCACTTTACCAAATGTTATAAACACAGAGTTTAATAAGAAATAGTTGAGGCTCAAATTAAAAGTGTAACAATGATTTTTTAAAAATTCTGCAGTTGGATCAACTAACTGTTGATATGCAATGCAAATTCAAAAATCAGGCATAATACTATAGTAAAAAAACAAACAAACAAACAAAAAGCAGTTATCACACTGGCTACTGCAGCAAACAAAAAGTCTCACCTGAAGCAATGCTCTGGTGAACAATGTTCTCTTGTTCTGAACTAGGCTCCTTGCCTAAAATGCTTTCTTTGTTCGTTCTAGCAATATCATCCAATATTATCTTGTCAGAACGATCATTTCAAGTGCAACTGCAGTGCCAGATAGTGCCAGAACGCCATTTCTCCCGAGATACAAGCAAGCTTACAGCAACAAGAGGAAAAAACCCAACTAACCTTTCAGACAGGGTAGTCTTAACACTGTTGGTTCGGACAAAGGGGGCCAAGGAATCATCTCTGGAAGGCGGGATGAGGCTGGTGGAGGAGGTATGGCTCGGCCCACCTCCGCTGCTCAGCGAGATGTCGATGGACTCGCAGCTGGTGTGGAGGCTGCTCACCGACTGGTACCCGAGGCCGTCCTTGCTGACGGCAGACGAGCTGCTCGCGTTGGTGCCCCACGTCAGGCTGTTGGAAGGAGCCGAATGCGCCGAGCTGGGGCTGGAAGCCAGCGGAGACGGGTTCATGTCCGTGTTTTTGCTGTACAGGGGGCTGCTTCCCCCGCTGCTCAGCACCCCGCTGCCGGAGGGTGAATCCAGGTTGCCCTGTTGGTTCATAGTGGCGTGAGGATTGGAGATGACAACTGAATTTTTCATATTTTCCGCTGTTGTGATGGGAACTTGTTTACTAGGCTTTCCACCAAAAAGTCTGTAAAAAGGACAACAGGAAAAAATACATAAAATGGAATATTAAATGACAAATGCAAAGATACTTTATACCTAGAGCACTTATCATCTTAGCCTCAGAAAACCAGAATTAAGAAAACAATCTTAGATTGGACATAGACTACAGATTTATGAATCCTCTTGTGTTCACTCTGCTTCCTGTCAAGTTCAGAATCAATGACTGTAACTTCAAATCTACCTTAGACATTTTCCTCTCTGAATCATCACATAACACCTTCACGAACCAAAAACACAGCTTCACCAAACTAAAATGGCATCATGTAGTGTTCTGATCCTCAATGAGGAAAGATACTGGGGAAACAGGGCACTGATTTACCTGAAGAACGGCACCTTAGAGGCTAGGAGCTGGTTGTCCAGGTCAATTCTATACAAACCTATACACTGAACGCTCTGCACTGAAGCAGCACCTGGGGGGATGTAACAGTAAAAATATTTACTGATATCGAGCGTTGGCTTGTCTCATTTTGGAAGCTAAACTGGCTGAAAACTAACTTCTTGGGTGAGGACTACATTTGATCTGGTGCAACACCTTGAGCCAGCTGAGTAAACACCAGCTGAGGGCCTGAAGCAGTGCAAAGGAGGGGATATAAAACCTCGCCTGAGAAGGATGCCTGCAGTTGCTTGGTGTGAACCTGCTGTTTCCGTATCGGCAGTATATAGTACTAGGAACGAAATCTTTCAAAGCCAGTGGATACGTATGCAGGGGAGTTTTCTCTTCTCTTGAGTTTGCACAAACTGTCTGCACCGCTCAGGTATTTGAGGTCTGCCCAGGACTTCCCGAAAACACAGGCTGTGTAGAATAACTCATCTCTTTATAACGTATACAGAGTCCATGGATGTTCAAACACCAGGTTTACGGCACATGCGCTCTCTGCAGCTTCAACGGACATGTGCAACGTCTGGGATATCTCCACGGGCTTCCTGTCATCGTATTCCTGCCACAAAGCCCTGGAACAACGCTTGGCTCAGCCTGAGATGCTCGCCTGCACCTATCTCATACCCTGCACAGCTCCAAGGACTACGTCCTGATCCCTTCGCAAGGCAGCACAGACCTGGTCAACCTGATTCACCTGGACTCAACCCCACTGCCGAGGACACTCCAACTTCCCCAAGCAAAAGGCTCCACAGGATAAAACCGCTTCTTGCAGGGACTGAGCGGCTAAGGCAGACTTGAGTCAATGTTTCTAGAGCGAATACAAAGGAAAATATCAAACCGTCCTGGTATGACACAGGGTCTTGAGCAGCAATAGCATCGTGCAGTATTCATACTCCCGTGCCATAGCATGCCACCTCTTCAGCTGTACTGGGGACCACAACTCAGAAATAAAATCATGGAGCTTTAAGGAAAAAAAAACCCAAACCATAAAGGGGCTGAGGAGCACTGCTTCCAGCTCAGGGAAAAGCCAGTCCAGCAAGCCAGGCACATCAACAAGGAGGGGATCCCTGGGAGGACAAGCTCCACAAGGAAGGACACGTTATCTCCTCTGCCACTTCTGAAGGAAACGTGTTTGAGCTGGCTCTTGGGCCAGGCACGTCCCCTTCCCCGCACTGAGGGAAAAGGGGTGTCCCATGTAGTGCAATTGGGGCTAATTTAATAATAAAACATGCCAAGACAGTGTCACTTAAGGAAAAAGCCAAACGCATATTAGTATAAAGGAAATATTGAGAGCGGAGAGAGCGATGACTCTCACAGTATGTTTGCAAACTAATGGTTAAATGTTACCATTTCTTAAGCATAGATTCCAATTTAATATAAAACAATTACATGACAAATAGGTAATTAATACGAAGTGCACAACTTGGACCTAAGTATGAAAATGAAGCCTTAATTGACATTCTAGATATCAGTAATAAACAGACAATACCAAATTCAACTCTGATGCATTTCCATACATGACTATTCATTTAGACAGTCTGGATTTATTCAAGAATTAAATAGTAAATCAAAAGAGGGATAGTTAAAATTAGGTCCCAAAAATCCCTAGTAATAAGAACCCCATGTGCCTGCTGTTCTCCCAGTGTCTTCTTTTAAAAGGCTTATTTCTAATGTCAATCCATTGTCCATTCTAGACAATTCTCATGTCATATTTCAATTCCACGGCTAGCAACATAGTTTTCCAGTAATTAAAGGAAATAATCAATCGGGCTTATAAGCATGTGCTTGAGGCGTGCAGCACTGAAAATTTGCATTTGCCATGGGATATGCTGTAGAAATGAAAGGCCTGCTTGAGGCTTTTATTTTAAGCAGTCATCGATGAAAATTAAGTGTTTTGAAAGCAAGGCCTTATCTAACAACGACAAGCAATAAAACACAGGAAATTTCTCGAACTGTCCTCTCAAGGGCTCTTCCAATGAAACCGCTCACCCCCGAAGGCCCAGCCGGGCGCGAGGGGCGTGCCGCCGGGCCCGCCGCGCGCGCAGCGGGGCCTTGGATGCAACGGGGCTGGAAGCAGGATGGCGCAGCGCAGCCGTATGGGTGCCGAGACACGATGGAATGCAAAACACTGCAGCTTGGAACAGACACGTTGCTCGGAATGCCAAATCAAAATGGAAAATAACATTAACGGAACCTTGCGCCGGTATCGGTGTTCTGATGCACGCTGCATCACACGGTAACTCCTGCATTGCTCAACTCAGCATTAGCGTTAAAATCCCACGTGGGCTGGAAGGGGAGCAATGGAAGTCAGATAGACTTTTTGTTGAAAAAAACTGTTTAAGTTAGAAAATTCACCCCCGTCAGAAACTTTACTCGGGGCCCTTCTACATAGCTGAATAACCTGATGTTACGTGTCTCACAAGGCACTGGGCTAACCCACACAACTGTGATATCTGTTGCGGTCAGGAATGTGGATCTAAGCATATCAGATCAAATTATGCTGTCATTATAACGAAAATCTGAAAAAAATCTGCTGTTGTCAACTTGTAATTTGAGTCACCGCTGGAGTACATCCAGGTTTGCTATATATTTTTCGGTGAAAGAATTTGTCCATTAACACTATTGCAAGAAAATCCTTATTTCTGTGCTATCTCAGTATGGATAATGCTCTCACGTATGATTTTTGTAACGAACGAAGCTCATCATGAATGACTAATTTTCTACCAAACTTCTTTTTTTTTTTTTTTTCCCCAAAAAAGTTAAATGCTTGCTGCTGCCTTGTAGTAAACTGAGTACTTACAACACTGGCCAACCTGTTTATGTGAAATTAAGTTTAAAGACCAAGCCCTTGCCGGAGGAGCCCAAATCGTAAGCGTTGCACAAAGCACAGCCAGGCCTGGCTGGCAGCGCGCTGCTCATCCAGCTCCAACTCACACCATTCCGCAATCCACGAATTTGTTGCCTACCTGCGCAAAGTGGGAGAGGCCACATCGGGGTACTTGGCTCCTTGCTGGTGGGTACTTTGGGCTCCGCTAGAAGCAGTCTGGGACGCAGGGTTCACTTTAACAGAATTACATGAGGCCACGCTTTCGTTGTCGGACGAAATCCCTTTCTCTTTATCAGTCTGATTGACTAATCCTGGCAGAGAGTTTCCAAGCATTACCTTGGCTGGCTCTCTCATTTTAGGGACAGGCAACCCGGCTGACTTGCTGCTTATGTTGGAGTCTATGCTACTTGTGCTAGATCTATTCCCAGCTCCACTTCTGCTACCGGATTTACTGGGCCGGGGCAAGCTACGGTACTGAAGGTTAGTGCGGGCGCTAAGCGCTAAGTAGCCATCGTCCTGGTTCTGAGAGCCATCGACACTAGTCTTCCGACCAGCGGTCCTACCCACGAGTCCAGATGACTTTGGGATTTTTCCCAGGGTAGCTGATCTACTGGTGATAGTTGCCCCACTGGCAGTGATTATAGTCATGCCTATAGCTGACCCGCTCTGTTTCTTAAATCCAAATGTATTAGCATTAGCAGCAGCTGTTCT
This sequence comes from Tinamus guttatus, assembly GCF_000705375.1. Next base: position 77,485 of record NW_010588321.1, on the reverse strand, counting down.
AGAGTTACTTGTGGGAAGCTTTTTGGATTCATCACCACTGCTGCGTCCTGCATCTGATGGGGAACGTTTAACATGTCCAGCTTTAGGAGACAGTCTACCCTTTTCTGATACCTTGGCGTCATCAGTTTTCCCTACAAAAATAGAAAAAAAATTCTAATATTTAATGACTTGAAAACATCAAGCAAATGATGAAACTCAAAGCAGCATGAAAAGCAAAAGCGTGTTAGCCACAAGAGCGTGGTTAAAAATTATGATCTAGTTTGCACTAAACTTAAATGCCACTCTAAGGAGTTATACATGCAGACTTGCCAGAGAAAGTATGTGGCGTGTTTGCCCTTGAGAATATGAAAAACAGAGAACAAAGTCTTATGCAATAGTGACAGATAGGAAAAGAAATGTTTCCCTTGGTAGCTACCACAGATTGACCCCTTTCCATCATCAGTAAGGAGCTGTGTTAGGGCATTAGTATAATTTTTCTAAAAGGCAACAAAGTAAGTAACTGACCTCAACTTTTTCATGCACCATTTGCGTACACAATCAAGTAAAGAGTTATTAACTTATATTATTTCATTATGCAAGTTCAATCAGTGTTCACCCACACATCTGCAACTGCTAAAATCACTAATATATTTACAGGAAAATTGAGAACTGCAGAGTGTTTAAGTATAAATCAGCATGCTGGTTTAAGCACCGAGAAAAATGTCCTCAACCACATACGGTGTATGTTCTTAAAGTTAAGCACATATTAAGAAGCTAAAATTATATTATTTGCTCCTCAAATGGCAATACTATGCCCAATAAGTAGCATGGCTTAAGATTAGGGTTGCCATGAAAACAACTTCCAAGGTGTAAAAATACGTGTTTTTATACAAGCAGAGATAGAAATGCAGAGATACAAGATGCTGCATATTTTTCAACAACACCTAAGAGTAAAGACAGGTTTACTTGAAGTTCAAGTTCTGTCTCTGCATTTAAACAGCTTTCATATGGAACACGCTCGTGGCCTTACACTTTCCCTCACCTGTTCCAGGTGTCTTTAAGGTGCCTGAGGTGGTTGAAGGTTTAGTCCTTGGTGTGGTAATGCCAACCTGAGCTGACATGCCCCGTCGCCAGGAACCCGTCTGCGAAATAACAGTGTTCTTCCTACCAGAAGTGCTTTTATCGGATTCATCAGACACATCAGAGGGATTCCGTCTCCATTTAGATCCCGGCTCCATTTTTATGCCGCTATCTGATCCTCCATCTGATTTCTTGACTTCATCGCCAGACCATAAGGAATTCCGCTCAACCTGGGAATGTTTTTCTGCATCAGTCTAGGAGAGAGAATACATCCAAACAGGACCTTCACAAACGAGAACCATCAAATTGATCAATAAATTCAGCAGCCAGGTCAGATTGCCAATAGACATAACGTGGCTCCAGCCAAGCAATGTCAGAGTAAGACACAAACCATTGATATGACATTTCATTTCTAACGTGCTACAGAACATAACAAAAAACACACAGGCACCTTCCCCAGTAAAACAGCATCTCCCCCAGAGGAGGAGATAATAAAGAAAAACAAACACTTCATGTATAAAGGACATGCTCAGCACCACGAGGTTTATAATCCTGCACATCCAGCTGCACACGCAGCCTTTCGCTGCAAAGCCACAAACCGTTTCAGAGCAGCACAGCCAGCCCGGCCTTGCTCTCGCCGCCTCCCGTCTCTTTGCTGGCAACCTCATCACCAGGGCACAAGGAGGCAGCGATACGGAGTGCTGCTAATGCTAATCCAAATGCATTCCAAGGATGCCTAAGACCTGAAGAAAAATGAAACCCCCAGCAACTTCCTACCAATATCAATTTCTGACTTAAATACACAAATTGGTTCAGTTGTTCATTTATGTTCAGCTCGCACAAACTGCTTTTCTCCCTATCCTTTGCCCAGACTGATTGTGCTTACAGTCTCTCTCGAAGAATTTTGTGAACATCAGTGTCAAACACAGAATGTTCTCATTGCCAAGTCTTTGCCAAACTCTGAACAACTATCCAAATCCATTATCCTAAATATACTTCTCATTTATCCGTGCTGTTGCAGAATTCTATGGCTCTATTCGCTGCTCATTCATTTGGGCAAATTTTACAACACTGTTCCATGACCACACATGGGCAATGTCCGTGTTTGATCCAGATCTGGCAAAAATTTCCTGGCTGAACTGCTTTCTAACCATAACTGCAAACCCACCACTTGAGCACGACGTTTGTAAGGAGCTTTGTGTATTCTTGCAGGATGCTGAGCACCATCTCTTCCTCGAAGCGCTGTGCAACAAATCAGAGGGCAACAGCACTTTAAAGGAACTTACCTTAACAACCCTGACACCACTGTTTAACCCGCATTCTTTTATTCCTTTTGGATAACCGGAAAAGTGGAGCACGGAGAAGGATGCATGACATTTTACTAGGCTTTCAGCAGAACACAACATTGGATTTTTAAGTTCCTATACTGCATCTCAGCACCGACTTTTCTTTTCTTGCCAGATTATACCATTAACCCTAAGGAAGACAAGGGAGTTGTGGCTTTTATCCTTTGCTTTTTGCAGTATTTTTAAAAGCCTGAAAAACTAGTCTAAGTGTTCGGTACTTGAAAGATGACACCACACATTTTAACAGTCTTGTTTTCAGTTAGATAATATAGTCAGCGTCTAGGTAACATTTATCTAGTGAGCCATTAGACTAACAAGGGTTTACTGTGTTGTGGATTTTGATACTCTTCTCTGTTATATTTTTCTCCTGGCAGTCACATATCATTTCCCTCGTCTCCTCATCCAAAGACAGGAAATCAGCACGATCTTAAATGAAATACTGCTTTCCAACTTCCTTCTTTTTCTATGGGTGCAATACTTGGGGATTGCTCACATTTATTTACGAACGGCAGCAGGTCTGTAACAAACTCATGGTGAGACCATTTCTACCTTCTCTGCTTCTCTAAAACAACAATTGCATGGAAATGCCACCTTTGCTCATGCATCTTGGAAGACAGCTCAGACAAGAAGGAACAAATAATCAACCAACAAAACCACACCACCATCATCCCTCACGTGCTTTAATTACTATCTTACTTCAAGTCCCTGTTTGGAGCTATTTGCACCGCATGTGTTCCAGAGCAGAAAAAACGCCTACTTGCCTGCAAAGTGCTTATTCCAGTTTGGGTTGCTCATAAAATGTTCCTATACTTTCTGTTTAATAGTAAACAATGAGAACAGCATGGAAACATGACTAAGGAATCAAAATCAAAACACAGTGAAACTTGGCTTTGCCATTTCAACTGAAACTCCACCTACTTGAAAGACTTGCACTAGGTGAAAGTGGAAATACTGTTTGCTGGAGGTCACGGCGAGACAAACGCAACTTAGGAGGTGAACGAAAGCTGCCATCGGATTGAGCTGGAAATAAAGGTAACTAGCAGGATTTCAACACCTACTCGTACAGCTCTGTCAGCCTGGTCATACAGATGTGAACAGACTGGGTGGCACAGCCCCATGACATGGTTTCGTACTTGGCGTAACCAGGGCCAGACGCGGTGCCAGGGAAAGGCTGATTCTGACCCCACCGCTGTCTTGCTCAGAAGCAACTTGGAGACCTCTTCATGGTGTCGTTGCAGAAAGGGATCCTGTGTGCCATGTCTGGGAAGATGCAGTGACCGTCGTGCTTTCCAGCACGCTTTGCAGAGCTGTGGAACTTGTGCATGTTTCTGGAACTGTAGACACTCAGTTGCTCAGAAAAAAAGCAATTTCTTAGTCTTCTGCTTAGCACGGACTTCTTTTTTTTTCCCCTTCTGTAAGCAGGCTTTCTTCCTGCAACGATGATTCTGAGTAAGCCTTGCTGATTGTATCAACAGACACCGACATGTCAGGGCCCTCGCCCTTTGATGTGCTGCGTTATTTGTCTGGACTCTTAGTTGCTTCAAGCTCTAATTATCTGAAACCCCAATTCTGTACCACCTCAAAAGGACGTGGTAGAAGCACAGGAGCTTGAAAGTTAAACGCATGCTATGTAGGCACAACCAAAACAGAAGATGCCCTGAGAAGAAAAGTCCACATTGCTATGTGCACCTCTGCCAGTCCTTTGTGGCTCGGTGCACAGGCCAGCGTGCAACAGCAGGACAGAAAAAGTATCTATGTAGTGCTGTGTCATGAGCTGGGAGGGCTAATTCAGGCCGCTAAAAATGGACTCTCCAAACTACCCGTGGCTCCATTGCTCCAAGCTGCTGTTCACTCGCATGGCCGACAGGATTAGGATTTGATATTTTAAAGGAAAACAGAATATTTTATAAGAATTGATTTGCTGTTAATACTAGTACCTGGAATAGATACGGTCAACTGTGAAATCTAAGGGGAGAAGCAGGTCACAGAGCCAAACTGAACAACTGTATTTATAATCCGTACATCTTGGCTCCCAGTTCTCTCTTCTAATGAATATGCCCTATTGTCTGTGCAAGCTTCAGAGCCTTTTCCGTACTGCATCTCTGCACTCCCTTGGATGATGCAAAAATTGTGGAGGAGGAAGAGGAGTTTGTCAACACAGATTTTGATCTCTTAGAGGTGTTTCCAAAAATCTGATCCATCAGAAGATAAAAGTCAAATGAGTTTATTTTCCCTAGCTTAGTATTTAGTCACGTATTCTTTTCCTTTTCTTTTTTTTCCCTCCTAACAGGATTACAATGTTGAGACATTAACAGTTGTCAGAAAATCTCCTACTTGTCTCTGTTACTCTTCTGTTATTTAGCAGAGAACATGCTCAGTTGATGTGAACTCCTCTCAGCTTGCACGGGACACGTATTAGCAGCTTTGTGCATGCACAGAATCACTGATACACAACCCGAGGCTGGCTCTGGAAATCCTGAATGCAGGCTCAAATATGCACTTAATGCAAGAGAACAAAGAGCAATAGCTGCTTGCACCACCGTCCTGCAGGCAGCAACCACATTTGTGCATTAAAACTTATATTAAAAAAAAAAAAAAAAAAGATTTGGAGTCCAGTCATGAAAAGAAAAAAATAAAAGAGAATAAAGAAAACAGAAAAAAAAGTCAAATATACACGTCTGTCCCCTACTTGCTGCAGTGCTGAGCACTGCATTTGCTTTGACACGGGACACTCGATTGCCTCGAGCAGGTGAGTATACAAAGAACATAACTGGATTGCCCAGGCCAGCACTTTGCCAAATGAAATCTTGTACCATTAGGGAAAACAGGTTGTATTACTGCGAATCTCTGTATTACACTATTTAATTGACGAATAAAAACTGCTTGATATCTTCACTAGTTTAACCTATCAGGTGTATAATATCCAAGCATAAAGAACTACAGGTAAGCTGCTGGTGGACATAAAATTTATCTTCCTACGAAGTGCAGCCAAAAGTAGAAAGCCTGCAGTAACTTGCAGCCCTGGAAGTTTAAAGCAATATATTTTATTTGCCTTGTACATTTGCATTTTCATTTATGCATAATTTATTTTTAAAAACCTCATGTTCACTTAAATTCTGTTCTTTAATAAAAAAACCATAACCCTTTTCTAGAGCTAAGAAAAAACCCCATCTATTAATAGGTGTTTTCATACACCATTTGCATTAAGAGACAACAACTCCTTTGCTGTCATACCACCTAAGCAGACTCCACGGCTATCGCATGGAGAGGAAATAATCCTGTACAGACATAAGAAATGGGGGTCACAATTGCACAAAGTTGTCTTCTCAGTGGTACCCACTGCACGGAAGATTATATGTGAGTTCACATGCTCCAGGGCATAAGAAAGCCGGAGGTAGTAAAGGTCCATGTAAAATATTAGTGTCGGCTAATTCAGGAATCTGTTGCTTAGTTTTGATAGTCTGCAAAGTAATATGCTATTAAACATTTGCCAAGGCAATATCCACTGTTCTTTGCACTCTTAGTTCTGCTCTGGATCCGTTTTCACGTTTTTCGCTCTGCGTCGTAAAGAAAGCTGCGAATGAGAGCAGCTGAACACACACTGATCCCAACACCCCCACACGGAGTTATCACTACAGCAAGAGCCCCCGCCTGCCAGAGGATGAACCAGCAGCTCCTCCAACCTTGAACGGTTTCGCCTACTGCACGGAGAAAACAATCCATGCAAGAAAACAATCCCAAGTTCCTGTAACTCAGACAGGAACCTTACCTGCGCATCCAGGTTTTTGCGGGAGGAGGCAGGCGTGTTGGCGTAGGAGCTGATGGAGGAGCTCGTGTTAATGTCATCCGTACTGAGGTTGTCTATGGTGTCACTGATGCCGCTGCTGACTGAGCTGCTGTCATCCCAGCTGGAGGAAAAGCAAAGCAAAGGGACACAACAAGGGTCAAAAGACAACACATAATTCAAAATGAGCATTGTTTTCACAAGCCTTATCCTACTGGCGATTGCCAAATGAGAAGGGTCTGCTCTTGTTCACGATTTATCTCCTTCGGACACCAAGCTCATCACCTACCTGCCTGCCATGTGGCCTACGCTCTATCACCGCTAGGCCTGTAGTACCAATGGCATAATTCTTCTTCCTGGCTCAGTTTAAAGCTTTTATCAAAAGCCAAGCTTTAAAATTGACCCCAACCTTCATGCCTGCACCCTGGAACAAGCTAAGGAGGCACAAGGAAGAAAGTTTATCTTGCTAGGCATAGTGCTAACTTGCTAAGCCATAAAGCAGAGACGGAATTAAGCACAGCAAAATGAGTGCTGGGGCCAACCTTTGTACTTCCCACCCTGTCAGGCAATCCTAGTCGGCGGTGTAAATTGTCAAGAGTTTTAGAAAACAAGACAACTGCTTGTAGCAGCTGAGAGTTTAACCCGAGAAAGCCCCTGTTCAGAGGGCCGACGACTCTCCTGCCTTGCACGACTCTCCTGTTTGAGCAGATAAAACAGCTTACGAGTTAGGATTAGCTTCTCCCAAGGTGTGACAGCTTCCATGTCTTCTAGTGCCTCGGAAACACAGGCCTGGAAGTTTAGGACACAGAAACCACCAGCAAAAATACCCAGATCTGAAGTGATTCGAATGTAGTCATGGCCAAAATCAAAAGGACCTGAAAGCCAAGGCAGATGCTCCACTCCTGACAGGCCCTTAAACACAAGCTGCTTAAGGCAAAGATTTATAAACTGGCAAACAATTTTCCGGCATCATTTTCAGCATAACTCAATGTATGATGCGCTGGTGGTATAAAGAAATCCAGGAAGGTAGGGGGAAAAAAATCCTAAATTTTCCTCCAGGATGGAAAAATTGAAGACTTGGAAAAGAACTGAAATTCCTTTTTGCAGTACCTGTCCTTAGAGCAGGCAATTAGGTACTTTTATTGTAATATATTGAAAGTTCTACTACCTCTGCATTTCATTTTTTAAAAATGGGACGTATACCTAATAATTTTTTTTTTTGAAGACCTACAACAAAAAGCACTTCCTAGATGTTACAAGCTTATAAATAAGTTCATAAAACTGATATTAAAATAACTAGACATATAAACTCACTGGTCATTTTCTAAGTTTCTTGTAACAATCAACAATTTCTCTTTTTATTTCTGAACCTACAAAAAACAAGCCTTCCCCTGCAAAATGAGCAGTGCTGATGTTTTCCGTATTCAACAGTTTAACCTTCTTATAGGTATATCGCATTTGGAGAAAAAATATTTTTTTCTGATAAAATGAATACACTTACTAGTGTTATCTGCTGACAATACATAATTCAGCCCTCATTCCCACCAAATAACTTTTTGTTTTAATGGACAAATATGCATTTCAGGTATTGCAAACCAAGTCCTCCAATGAGGGGATTTTTTTTTTCCTTTTTTCTACCCACACACCTTTCTTAACCCAGCCCTGGCCCGAGTTTAACAGCATCTAAAGAATGTGTCTAATTGCAATCACAAGTAGTTTTACCGGTATCACTCAGTGCTATTGACTTTAGTGCAGCAATTTAGGGCACTATGGAAATATTTAAGTGCCCTTCTGAACCGGGACATGTGCCTCTGGGCAAAGGTGGAAACATGCATCTGAATACATTGACTCGTGTGGCCTCTTCTTCAAGATATCCTGGCCTTTAAACTTGTTATTTTCTGATGGAAACTATGAACAACTCGCACTTTGTATTTTCAAGTTTGCTATTTTTTTTTAACCAAACTTTAAAAAAAAATCAAAAGAAAAAGAAAATACTTCTTGAGGTCCAAAGACAGGTGTCTAATTCCATTAAAATGCATAGTTCAAGCTGTTTTTAAGCATCCTTCCTATCAAGAGCTGTTCGTTCACCCCAAGAAGCCCCCTGCACTGTAAGGAAAAGCCGTCTTGGTCAGTCTGCTAGAGGAGAGGAGCGCGTCGTGCCCGCAGCTCCTTGAACATAGAGCGTCCGTGAACAAACTGACAGACTCTGCTGCCCTGCTCTCGAGGCAACCCCAAGCCCTCCACGTAAATCAGCTCCCTTTTACCTTGCTTCAGTGTCTGGATGGTTAAAGCCAAAAGAAAGGCAGCGAAATGGGAAGTCTCAGCAGCCCTGGCAATTACAGCTCTCTTGGCTCCCAAGGCACGATAACATCTTTGTAATTTAGCTGCTGCAATTAATAATTCCTGATGTCAGCAAAAGCCTGCTCAACCATGACTTGGAGCTGGGATGCTTGGGCTTTCCTTCCTCTGCTTGATCAATCGACTGAAGCTTTCCTTTGATTACTGAACATTACGGGAGTTCTTGAAAGCATATTTCACCCTCTCGTCTCATATATAGGGAAATTACACAGCCACCCACTGAAAAAACATCGGCACTACTGAAACCCTGCCAGGTTGTACATGGGGTCAAACAGCTCCATTCACGTTAGGTTTTCTCAGATGAGATGTACCTATGGGCGCAGCAAAGCTTCAAACAGCACTAAATACTGCGAGGTCCTGAGTATCCACTCCTGTCAGCGTGCCTTAAGTGCAAAGTAGCTGCCCCCATCTGATACTAATACTTTAAAGGTGAGGAGGGTATTTGGCGAGCAGGACTTACAGGGTTACAGCCCAATCCCAACTCGAAGCTTTCCCAGTCTGGCTGACCCAGTACCTTGTACTTCCCCGTAGGAGAGGAAGCCTCCTCCTTCTCAAGCTGCTCTCTGTTATGTGGCAGGAGTGGTTTCCCCTTAAATTGGAGCGAGCTACTCGGAACACACCACTTCTAACCCAAGAGGCCTCCCGTTCTCTCCTGGGCTGGGCGCGCTCGCACTAACCCAAGGGGCCTCCTCGCCCCAACCCCAACGTGACTAACGCTGCTCCTAAAGCAACGCATGCACCTCCGACGCACAGCATCAGGTCGACTAACTGCTCAAAGCCAATTTGCTTTTTTTGTTTTTTGAAACCGGTTTGCAGAGCAGTTATCCTCAGACTTGCGTTTTCCTCCAGTCTATCAGCATGTTTCCATCTGGCATAATCATCATCCCCAGAATTGGCTCTTCTTTGTCAGCTTGGCCGGCACACGGGGCCTTCGTGCAGCCCTCGGGACGCCCCCTCACTGCAGCAATTCCCACATTTGCAAGTCCAAAGCAAAGGAGTCATCAAAACATTACTAAATAAAGCCATTGTGGAGGGCTGAAACGCACCCTTCCCCAGCAAAGGGTGTGTTTTAACTTTGCTGAATCTTCAGTCAAAACCGAAATTACAATGAGCTGCTGAAAAATGCGTTCGTCAAAGACGGGGCCTTGGGGCTCTACAATACCTCAAATGGAAATGTGGTAATTATCCTCTTCTACCTAAAAATTTAACTATTTATTAGTTGATAGGAGAACAACAACAAAAAAAGTGCAAATGTAAAATGGTTGAAACTTTGTAGCCTTTTCAAAGGATTAAGTGGAAAAAAAGAAAAAAAAAGCAGAAAAAAAAAATTTAATTGTGTGATAAAGCAAGAATTCCACTGCTTTCTTCTGCAGAGATTTTCTGTAACATCAGCATCAGGGTATCCGGATTCCAAAAACCATACACTAGTCCTTGCATAGTTTTCTTTTCAAATGCATTAGGAAGGGTGATAAATGACTGTTTGCAAAAGAATGGATGGAGAACCCACTTTCAGAATGTATTTTAAGCGGATATAAATCACCCACCTTCTCCTGTAAATCCACTTGTCTTCAGTAAATCCCTTCTTTTACAATTTATTATAGGCATTTAATTTAAAAAAAAAATGTTTCTAAATAAAGGGATGTCACCATAACACTGAAATGCTTTGAAGAGCAAGACTGTCAAAAGCAAAAGGTGGTTCGGTTCTGTTTTGTTTTACCTGCACGGTTTCAAAAACACTACTGGAGCAGCAGTTGGGTAACTGTATTAGGGTGCACAGCTTGACTGGTGGAACTTGTTTTCTTGGCCATTGCTCCAAACCATTGTTCCTCGGCCGTGATGCAGCCTCGAGGCGAGGTGATAAATCAGCGTGAGCTCCTGCCTTTGACCCCAGGGCTGGAGGAACCCCGAGGCGCAGCCCAGGGAGAAGCACCTTGCACCACACGTGAAGCCCTGGGGATGGGTGCTGCTCCCCGGTCATTTCTGGGCCACTTGACGGACTCCAGCTGATTTACGCGAGCACAGGCTGGAAAGAGAACCTCGGTCCTCCGAGCTTGACGTGAAGCCTCACTGGCTATCATGGAAAACGTCAGAAATCCCAGTGGGGAGCAAGGAGCAGCTCTGGGGTGGTGGTGGGGAGAGAGGAACGGCCACCTGGGGGGGGTGACAAGCCGGACACGTCTCTGGGGCAGCACCAAGGCGGAGGCCCCGGCTCCTGGCCCTCCTCAGCTGCTCACGCGTTCTCCTCATCGCGGAGCTGACACCTTCGGGGTCACCTTCCCTCATGAGGCAAAAGCCCTGCTGAAGCCAGGGCACGCAGCACCGGGAACACAAATCCCGGATTGGAAACCTCCTCTGGAGCTTGATCTGGCAGGGGAGAGCGAAACAAAGGGAAGCTTCCCAGCTCCCGGGCGAAATAACAACACAAAGATGGGGGAAAAACACAGATTAGCTAAATTCTTTGAGCGCTGACGTAACGACAAAGGGGAAGGAAAGGAATGAAGGGCCGTGTGGAAACAAAAACGTGAGGCTCTGCCGAGCCAGCCAAGGCACAAACCTGTGCTCACGCCCGCGCGCTGCTCCGGGGCCCGGAGCTCGCTCGCGCTCCGTCGGCGGGAGGCGGCACGGGAACGCGCGCCTCTTGGAAAGCCCTTGTGTCCGCTGACACACGCTCCAAGGAACGGCGGGCTTGGCAACGGAGAGGCACTCATGGGGCGGCTGGGCACGGCGCCGTCCCGCGGGAAGCGGAGCCGCCGGGAAGCAGCTCGTGTTGCCGCGCCGCTGCTGAAGGCGGCAACGCGGGCACGAGGCAGGGGAGACGTTCCCTCCCTCTGGCCCGGGAAAGCCGCTGTTTGCTCCTGCAACATCGTGACTAGCACCCGTAAAGCCCAGGCGAGCTCAGGCTTTAAAATGAGGCTAATACGAAAGAGGCTACGAAAGGAAAAAGATCAGATCAGCTTCCTCAGACAAAGAGTCTCTCCGGAAGCCCACGGAAATTGGCACAGGAGTGAGAAGTGGGTATCGTGTGGCCCTGTGCCGCGGCAAAGCTCGGAGACAGCCTCGGGCGCACCAAAAGGGGCTTCTTGCACCCAGCAATAACAAAAACCTGGAGTTTTCCCAGGCTAAGAGGCACTAACCCGAGCAGGAAAGATACCTGGCTGGTCTACAACCTATTGAACGCTGATGATCAGGCAACAAACCCTCCAGGCGGCTGGGGCAAAGTCAGAAAAAGACAAAAAGCAATACTTAATTTCCTGTCATTTCCTTCAAATGCCTGCCACCTATCAGAAATCCATCAATTTGAGGTAGTATTCAGCAATTCAAACGCAATACGTAAAAAGCAGGGAGAAAGCTGCTATTTACTGCCCACTGCCTGCCCTGCAGCAGAGGGACAAGGCACCACACAGACCTGGCTCTCCAAGCACACAGCGCTCCTCACCTTGCAATATTCCCCGGCCAAAGCATTTCGCCACCTTGCTGCCCATGAGGAATTCCAGAGAAGGGGCTGAGATTGATCTTACAGGCTGACACCTTCATTGGGCCACCATCCACTCACCGGCACGGCGGAGCTCTCTAAAAAGAGGCTTTTCCGAGGGAGCGAGGAACGCTCCGCGGCTCCGGAGGACACTGCGGAGCAAAGCGCAGCCCCAAGGTGATCATCAGAAACTTCCCCGGCAAAGAAATCCGATCCCTCCGCAGCGTTAACCCCTGAAGTGCCGAGAGAAGGAGGCGAGCTCACGGCTTGCCGCTGCTGCCGGATCGTCTGGGAAAAGCTGGGAGCCAAGGGCTGTAAAACGGGCAGCCGGGGCCTGCGGATCACACAGCGCAGCGCAGACGCGAGGGCTTGTGCCAGCCGCCCTGCGCTTTAGGGCACTAAGGGACAAGGTGTGATCTCAGCTAGCAGCCTGCAGGCCTGAAAAGCACTTCTTTTGTACACTCTCACATACAGATTGCACAGCGAAACTGCTGAAATAACTACAATTTGTATATTTTTATGAGAATACAGCAGCATTAGGAGATACCCCAATTGTTTCACTGGAAGATATTTGGAATATTGACAAAATACTGTTTTTTTTTTTTTTTTTGGTCATGAGAGGTTTTCAGTATTTTTCTTTCCATGAAGACTTTCTGATCCTGGGAGGTGATACGTACAACTTCTACGAGCAGTTATTGGGTATACCAATCCTTACTTCAAGCCGTAGGAATAAAGGGCTTGTGTGCTGGAGCTGGCACTGGGGCTTGACCTGAAAGGCCACCCCAAGAGGACAAGGATGCCGGGGGGCGCTAGTCGAGAGGCTGCTTCAAGATCAGTGGGAGCAGAGGAGAAGCTGCCCCGGACGGGAAAAAACAACAGGTTGGTGGGTGAAATGCTCCGAGGAGACTTGTCGGAGCCTGGGGACAGAGATGGGATGTGGTCCCTGGGAAAGATCCAGAGACCAAGAGAGATCGGATGTAAACCTGAGGCAAGATAGTGAGTCTGACTGGACGGAGGGCTTAAGGAGAGGGAATGGGAGGGTAAAACAGAGAGAACAGGATAGAGAAAAAAGGTGTGAGCTCACGAACTCGGACCTACGCACAGAGAAAAGGGATTAAATTCAGGTTAGCATCTACAGGTTTTCATCATATTTAGCTACTTAAACTGGGAACATGGCAAACATCGACCCCCTCCTTGCTGTAGTTCCTGCAGCTCCTGATGTGAGCGAACGCGACGAGCTCTAGCGAGAAGGGACCAGGCAGGGAAAGGCTCATTCATGGAGCGGGAAACCGCCCGGCTCATCGGGGCGGCCACCTCCCCGCTGTCCAGGTTGCTGCAGAGCCAAGGAAGGCGCCGGCAGCCCGTGGGATGCAGGAGGCCCTTGGGATGCAGGAGGCCCGTGGGATGCAGGAGCACTGCATCTCCAGCCTCGCTGCAGGAAAACCACCAGCCATCCAGCCCGGAGCCAGAGCCGCCCCCAAGGGAAGGGCAGGCGGAAAACAACCACCTCCGGGAGGTAGTTCCACACGGCTCCGCGCCCCGTTTTAAATAAAACGCCTCTTTTACCATATTGTCACATTCTGACTGAAAGAGTTAAACCACAAGAATCCACCGGGTACAAAATAAAGGCTTGGTGGAGAAATTCTTCTGCCAAAACCTTGAAATAAGCGGGCTGCGGCCTACGCCGGCCTTTCCGCTCTGCAGTCTGTATTTTAGCGGCCGCCGTGCTGCTACAGCAACCAAGAGAGTGGCAGTTCACAGACCGGCTGTCTAGAGCAACGCCAGCGATAAGGGCGGCCTGGGGAGGGCATGGTCCAACACGAGGCCTGTGCTCACATGGAGAAAGGGCTGTCTCCTTCCGCCTTGCAGCTGGACTCTATCTGTATGAAGTCAGTCTGGTGACGGCTCACACGCACCAACACAACTCTCCTCTGCTTCGGGGGATGCCTGGGAACCACAGCGCGGTCGCCCTGGCCCCTCTGCGTGCGTACGGACACAAAGTCCATGCACACACACTTGCGGTGTACAGAAAGAGCCTTTGATAAGACACAAAACACTGCCTTATCCACCATAAAAGTGAGGGGGAAGATATTAATTGACTACTACTAATCCATTTGTCGACTCTTCACCTGGCCAAACTCTCTGCGGGCTTTAATCCAGTTAAAGGTGCTCTTCAAGAGCAAATCCCGTAAGCTACTTCCCAGTGATTCATTTAACCGTGTGTTAGTTGCTACAGATAACTTTTAGATAATACAGATGCATACAAGAATCAACAAATCATTCAGACAAGTTTTCTTCTGATCTGTAAACACTTCCGGTAAAATAACAAAAATGAGCAACCGGTGTGTTCTGCTCATAAATAAGAACAATATTCTAATGCCAGAAACGATCATATCTGAAACTGTAACCTATGGAAGAGGAAGGAGAACATCGCACCCGTTCAGTCGGCAGCTCCCCACAAGGGCGGGATCCAGCGCGGCAGCGCGACGCTCCCGTCGGTGCCGCTCCGCAGCCTCGCTGTCCCCTGCTCGCCGGCAGCCCCTGCGCCGACGAGGAGGAGGAGGGACCGTGCAACACGATCCCCGCCACACCACGCACTGGGGACATCGCCGGCGGAACCGTGCACGCAGCAATAACCATAGTCTTGGGGTCAGGAAGTTGGGAAGATTAGCGTGTTATGGCTGCAGCGCATAAAAGCGCTTGTGTTAGGACTGCCACATAGCAATGGGGTGAGATAAGCTGCCAACAGCTTTGCAGTAAGTTCTTTTAGGGCAGTTAAAGTTTGAGAGCAGTAAAGAGACTCCAGGTATTAATTTACCTAAAGAACAGCTGCTCCGAAAAGGTTGCAAAGTGTCCTAATGTGCAGGGCAATAAAACCTGGGCACCCCCACGCTGCTGCCTTTAGCACGACTGCATCCCTGGTCTGAACTTAGCAAAGAAATTCTGCAGCAAAAAAACATACCCAAGAAAACCTGCGTTTTGGCTCTCTTTGGAAACGCCCGAAAACCACGATTACAGGTTTGCTCTCTAGCTTACAGCAGCAAGACACTTGTTTTGCTTCAAGCTCTCCCTTAGAGCACTCTGTAAGGCCTGAAATTGGGGCTTATTTCAACGTGTTACACCTCCTCAGTTTTATATTCCTAATTGGCTGAGATACATCACTTTGTTGCTTATACAATGTCTGCTCTTGCTGATTGCAATGACTGTGAAAGTAATGCAAACAGTGCAGCATGGGAAGACGCTACACTTCGGAGTGTTTATAAGCTATTTCATAAGGTTTGTCTGCCAAATTTCACTTCGGAAACGACTGCACTTGCAATGCTTCTGTTAATTTGTGCACGTTAAACAAAAATAAACCCTTTAAAAGCAGATTTATCGATGAAAAATATCCACGAGGCCATAAAAGCAAGAACACAGCACAATGCTTCACTTAACGACTACCGTGCATCGGATATTAGGGTTAAAATTCTGCATGTCAGCAGAAACAGCCTACACGCTGCGTTCAAGGCAAATCTACAGACCAACCTGTTGCACTTAAACAAAACTGGCAATCCCAGGGAAGGGATTTCTAATTAAATGTAGAGCAACAATGGAACCGCACAGCTCCACAATTTTTTAAATATATATATACACACATATATATATATACACACATATATATATACACACACGTGCACTGCCACAATCCTGTGAAATTTTGTCTTTTCGCTGTGGTTGTAGAATGGATCAGCAAAAATGAGATACCTTTTTGAATTTCTCTCTTTCTGCTGAATGGAAGAGGCATAAAATCTGCAGCCTGATGAAGGGCGTACACTATGAAACATTCTTTTATTCCATGTTTTTAAGCCTCAAGGGCCAGATTCCTCTCTTGTCTTGGAGAATTCCCTGAAAGTAGAGATTGAACTAGGGTGGGTACAGTCTGCATTTCATTTTTATATGGAAAAAAATACGACGCCTGAAATAACCGAGGCCTTTTCCTCTTTTCTTCTCTAAGAGGATCTGCACAGCACACACATCCCTACAGTCCTGCACATACAGTTCAGGAAAGACGGGGAGAGTTTCCCAGTGCATGGTCAGGTTTCCCAGGAGTGACCCAGCACTAATTTTAGCAGGTCAGATTATGCTCTGCACAGCCAAACGAACGTAAATCAGCCTGCCTGTCTCCTCCTTGTGGACACGGTGCTGCTTTTTCTCCTCTGAAAATGCTGCTCCTACAGACTATTCCACTGGCGTTGGTGCCCTGCAAGAGAAGATTATGCAGGGGAGATTCTTCATACAAGCACAGCAGCACTTCAGGTGTACGTCCCCAATGACTGTTGAGAGTTTTACGATTATGGAGTCCTGAAATTAAATGATGTTACTATTTAAGACAATGGCAAAATTGCCATAGGCTTCCAGAGTCAGGATTCCAGACCCGAAGAGGATGTGCACACAGGAAAGATGAATGTTTGGAATAAAAATAACAATTATTGCATTGATTATGTGCTATGAAGACAGTCTAAGACAGACTTAGGACTGATTTCCTAAGAATATCCTTCCTCTGATCAACTCTTCAAGAAATTCATAACTTCACCCACCAAGGTTACACACGCGTGATGGAGAAAGGAATATCTTCACAAAATATATGCTAAAAAGGGTTTTATAACATCTTAGATTTAAAGACCATCTAAAATTGCAATAGCCCCCACTGAGCGCTTGTGTTGACACAAGCGTTAGGTATGTTTTATACTCTACCTGTTTCAAATAAACCAGCACATGGGAGTCACTAAGCAGAAACAGCTCCTTTCTGCTGGCGGCAGAGAGAAGGGCAGCAGCGGGGGATAAATAATCAATAAGCAATACAAAGCCAAGATGCTGAGCTGTCCTGCAGTTTGTGTGCTGTTATTGCCTCCAAGGAATTCCTGACAAATTCCAGCGGTGGACTCACTTCAGCCAGGGACAAGCACTTGCTTCTGAATTTAAACCCCACTACCAAATCCAGCTTCTTCAGCAAGGCATTTTATCAGTGCTCTTGCTATATATACATAAAATGTACATCTGTATCTTTTTTTTTTTTTTTTTTTTTTGCAAGTATAGCACATGAATTACACGAAAAACCAATCAAACGTAACAATAAAATTAACAGATACATTCTGTAGTGGCTTATATGAAATACATCCTATATAAAACATGCTCTATGATAGGAGCAAAAAGAACCTATGTAAAATGACAAGAAATCTGATCACCAAACACAAGCAGTCAACCTGGTAGAATGAAAGAGTGAAATTTCATTAACATTGCTTTAAACACAGCTTCCTTCTCCATTCCATAAAATTTAGTCCTCTGATACAGGACTGCAAATCATAGATTTTAACACACGTGCCATTGACTATGGAGGAGAAACCTGTTCCTCCAGTCTAAACTACTGAACTGAATATAATTTTACAGTTTTATGAGACCTCCTCACCTTTGGCATGCACGAAGATTTTAAGCTTGCTCCCTAACATACAAGTCATAAACACAGTGCAGCCGTCAAGGCCCTTGTCGCCTCAGTGACCTGAAAAACTGCTTTGGGACGGACATATAACATAGATGTCCTGGGGTATTTACAGTTTGTATTCTGAGCTTACTAAAATAATGCCTTCGTCAACGAGGAATACAATACAGAAGAGAAATGCCAGGTATGAAAGATGTCATACAAGTCTGTGATCTGGGAGCAATGTTCCTTTTGGCTGAGGAGGAGGAAGACAACCCAGAAAGAGATAAAATTTGAGTTACAGCTCAAGTACCAAAACATCCACTGGACTTCCCACGGCATCCACTGCTGAGTGCTGCTCTCAACCATATATACATCTTAGTCAAGGCAAATTCAATTTGGTTGTCACCCACACAGTCCTCCTTCCACTTTTCCTGCTTTGGCCTCTCTCAGGAGATGTATCTCTGCATTTGTAACTGCTTCTTGTTGCTGCAGCTCTTCAAAAGCTAACACCTCCCAGCAGAAAACTTACTTATCCTAATTAAATAGAACTGCTATACCAGGCTAACACCGTTACAGCTTGATTTTTAGTCCTCTGTAATACTCAGTCAAGCTATAAAGTGACTTTAATAGAAAAATAACCAAAGAACAAGATACAAACACTCAAATTCAACAAAAGCTAGGCTTTATTTTGAAGTCTATCTTATACGTCCATCAAAGGCAAAGTCCATCCCTATAAGAAACTCCTATATTATCTCCTAAGCAACTGCTGCAATCACAGCTTTCACACCTGAACTTCTGATCTTTGCTAACCCCCCATAAAACTGTAGCTTTAGATCACTTAATTATCTTATATGTCCCTACATATCAGAGTATTGCAGGATAAGCTTCAGGCAGTAAATACATCAGCTCTGTGCAAGCCTCACTGGAAAAAATAAATATATGTATCGGGCTATAGAACTACTCCGACCAAAATGCCAACATTTTAGCTGCAGTGCCAATAAACTAAAGACTTGTTTTCCAGTGCTCAAAATTATTCCCACAGAGGCCAAGCAGGGGCAATGTTTTTTCTGAAAGACTTTCCATTAATCCAGGAAGAGCCTGCCCATGCTGCCGCAGCTTTACGCAGAGCCAGGTATTATCCGTCATCCCACAGCCAGCATAAAACAAAACCAGGACAAAACCACTAAACTTTGTGCTCCGGTTAAAAAATAAAATAAAAAATGCAGCCATATGCCCATGCTTTACATGGATGGAAGCTGCTTAACTGGCACTACGCAGCTGTAGCTGCAGATGTGCCCCCAGTAACCCCTGGGTTCGTGTCTCTTGTGTTTCACTTTATTTTCATTACAACCAGCTGCAACGACAGCTGTTGTCAGTGCCAGAGGTGACACTGATCCCGGGCGTTTTTCCACGGGCATCGCTGGTGTGTGTGTGGGTGCAGCGGGCACCCAGCCCCGCGTGCCCCTGCACTGTGTTGGCTACGTGCCTGCAATCCAGAACGTCGCAATGGCCTTTAATACTCCGCACCACTTTGCAAGTGAAAACACTAGCAGCTAAAACCAAAAGCTGCATTATTGGCGAGGCGTGCGCTGTAATTAACACGTGTATAATCAGTATGCAAATCGTGTTATTGAAAATGGTGACAATTAGCATAACAAGTGCTTATTTACCAAGATGCAGCTCAGGTGGGCATCCTGCTGGGGCCTAACACCTCTCCTTTAAACAGCACCATCTTTCATTTCTTCTACTCGTTCTTCTCTCCCCTCGATGATTAGCAGCACAGAAAACAGGGAAACTCCCCCCTGGGCCTCTGCTTGAACGTTGGGAACGCTGGAAAATCCTGCGTGGTTAATGGCCCTCCAACACCCGGCCCTGCTCAGGGCTCAGAGGAGCGGCTCTCCGCGCCGCGCCGCATCCCTCCCTGAGGGGCTTTGGGCTGCGGGTTTGTCCTCGGCCAGGCTGCACCCTCCCCTTCACCCGAGGAAACAGGCGGCAGGGCAAGGACTTCAACTGTTTAGCATTTTTCCACAATTAGCCTTTTCTTCAAGTTTTCCAAGCAGCATGCCCACTGAGGGATGGGCTTTGGGTTCAGTAAAGAACAGCACGTTAGTCCTGCATATTATTAGAGAAGAAAAATCAACCACTGGATGATTTTACTATTAAAATCTTCCATAAGAAATTCTGTCTTAAAATATAGATTTTACATTTGTTTCAGAAGGGCCCTGGAGGCCAGGGTCAAGAAGGGAAGCTGAGACAGCACGTGGAGAGCGAGTGGAAACCAGAAAGCAAAGGGAAAACAGATCCAGGTGTAAAGTCCAAAGTGTCAGGCTGGGGCCGGGAAAGGAGAGGAAGGGAAAAAAATAGGGGATACACCAGAAAGAAGACATGAGGACTGAAACTGCCTGGGAATACACACTTTAGTGTATCCTTTTGCACTAGTTACCGGGAGACCGTGTGTTCTGGGATGCGACTGTCACATGAAGAAGAGTGATACCCGACCAAGACACAGATGAGATTTCCAGAGGTGAAAAACAACTCCCGGGAAGCTGGCAGGTGCTCCTACGCCCCTGCCCTGCATCATAAATCTCTTCTTTTAGGTTAAAAAAAGAGAGAGAACATGCTAAAAATCAAATCAAAATAACGGATTCAACTTCAGCTCGCATTACGGGGGGAGGGAAACACACGCTATGACTCACAGGGAAGCGATGGGTTCCTCAGGCGCACGTTTAGCTCGTTACAACTACTGCAGGGCCAGTCCGGAAAACACAGCGAGGGCGAAGCAGCTAACCTGGAAAATGCTCCCAGGCTATCCCAGCAGCGGAGCCAGCTGCCACGGCACAACGTTGAGGACACCCCTGCTTCCACCCTCCGGGCGCGATGCGGGAGGCACAAAGCTCCAACGCGCGCACACTGCTCCTGCCTTTCTCCTGGAGACCCACGTTGGTGATTTTCCCTCTCTTCCCCTCCACTTGCTTTTCAGAGCATTCCATATTTGTCTAGAGATAAGTTTCTAGCTATTTCATGATAATATTTTCTTCATTCCTTCCGCATACACATGCTAAGTTCCAATTCTGCAAACACAACATCGCTTCAATCGTCTCTGGAAATAAAAAGGAAACCTTTGCATAAAAATACCAATGAAACAAAGCTATGCATGCGCATATCAGATAGCATCAGATAGCACCAACAGTTTCAAAGAGATATTTAAAGCATTAAGTCATGTTATGAAGAGTATTCCTAGATGAAAGTCAGCAAATCAACAGTAAATCAATCTTGCCAATGAACATGAAAGGGGGAATAAAATCTTTTTGAACACTCAAGGTGGTTTGCTCATTTCCCCCAAACCAAAACGAATGTATTAGCTGAGATATATGAAAAGGAACTTAAACCAACAACATAACCAGAGAAGACAAACTTAAAAGTTAAAATTAGATTTAAAAATATATATGTTACTTGGGGCTGATGACAGCACATGGCACCTCCACAGCAGCTGCTGAGCTGAGCCTCTGCCAGGTAAGAAACAGCAGCAACAACTAGATCACGCAGCTACAACGCGCTGATCCCAACCCGTGGACTTTGCCCAGGCACGGGGCTGATTGCCAGCGCCCAACGCTCCTCTGCTGGCTACTTATTGACCACCTAGCACCGGGCACACACGAGCAGGGCCTCCGGCCACGCAGCCGCCAGGCCCCCGCGCCAGCCGCGCACGGAGGTTTTGCACTAGTCCGGGGGCGCTTACACCAACTTGATCAGTCTCAAATTGCAGGATAGAGTGAAATTAAAATCGGATTATTTTATTTTTAGGGAGAGTAGCACAAGTTTTTACTAATAAGAACGCATTATACGCATTCTTACAAATAGTATTGTAATAAGGCAACATAGCTCAAAGTGTTTCCGGCATAGAGCGTTTACATGTTTATCATGACCTAATGTATACCTAGCTGGACATTTAAGCCACATAAGATTGTGTTAAAACCTTGGCGACTGTTCATATGACAGCAGGGAGTATCTAAGCCCCATGTAGCTGCCTTAACGCCTAAGCTGTGGGATGCTGAGGCTCAGCTCAGAGCAGAAGTTACTGCTTGTTCTGTGGAGCCTCAACCTCACTGTGAATCCTACAGCTGCCATAAACAGGTCACAAAGCCACCTTATCACACTGCTGGAAACCTGGAGCTCTGGGGAAACAGAGCAGCGGCGCAGAGCAGAACAGGGCTCTGCGGCAAACCCCGCAGCACGCTGGCCCGCGATGGAGAGGCTCGCTGGCCACCACGGGCTCTATCCGAACACCAAGGAAGGGCCTGACTGGAATGCAGGAGCTTCCAGCCTCTCGGAGCAGCAAAAAATGAAGCTAAGGCATTTTGTCCCTGCGGGACAGCTGTTCTGCAGAACCTAGATGCCTTCGGCTGAGGACGGGCTTTCCTTGCGCACGCGCAGCCTTCCGAGCAGGAGCGCAAAGCTGCAGCCACCTTGGGAACGCCTCTCGCGCCGCTGCGGATGCCGGTGCGTGCGGAATTTACAAGGGTGCTTCGACCATCCAGCTGTGAGTGTTTTAGCTAGCTGTCCAAAGCCTATCTCCCCTAGACAGGCCATGGATCTGGATATTCTGAATTCCTTGGAGGCTGCTCAGTGACTACAGGCAGGGCCTCCCCCAGCTCCAGGGCCAACACCATGTTGGAGAGCTCTTCCCTGGGAGACAAAAGGGCTGGCAAAGTGACTGAATATTCAGTAAACCTAATGAATGGAAAGACAAAGCAGCAAAAGGCCCAAGGAAAGCCAAAGAACACACGCAGGAAGACACACTCATCACAGATGTGGATTCAAGGTGGATTGCGTTTCCTCAACAATGCGGGCACAGTAAGCATTCAAGCAGTAAACAGGACACTATCTCAGCTATTGACATTAATACTTTCATTAGCATGTAGATTAGCAGCAAAATAATATGATATAATCATAAAAAGGAGAGTACACATGAAGAACAGAAGTAAAAAAAAAAAAAGAAAAAGCAAAATCCATCGTTCCATTCTAACAAAATGCATAGTTATGACAACAGCAAAGCCCAAATGAGCTATCTAAGAATGGCAAAGCCCAAAGAGAGACTCTTTAGCAGACATTATACAATGAAACACTTAATAATGCATGTAATATTTTTTAAAAGATCCTCTTTCTTGAAATTAGCTTTAAAGCCACAATGACCTTCCACACTGGTCAAATAGTCCCAAACTAAGAAGGTCCCTTCGGAGCCTGACAGCTGCCTGTTATTAGTTTTATCTATTCAATCTCTAAATCCCAAACTCAGAGGTTACTGGTGTAGGTCAGCTGTGAGACTATGTTGACTCTCTTGCCATTCGACATGGAAACCTAAATAACAAAGTCTGCACTATGTCAGCAAGCATTTCACATTCTTCGGTTTGTCATGCAAAGCACAAAGCCCCTGATACAGTTCAAAATGGTCTTTGTATCTGCAGTCTTGTTTACCCTTCGAATACAAGCTTAATTTCCCACATGCCTCAAGTATTTTAAAAGCCACTTCATACAATAGCAGAGACAGTGCTAATCTCTGGCAATAGAGCAAGGAGCATCAGGAGGTTCTCAGTAGATGGATCGACTTTATATTTGCACCCAAAAAGCCGGTGTGTGAAAGGAAATGTCGCTGCAGCAAAATCTAGTCCCAGTGAAATAGCATCATGATTTTACTGTTCCCAGGTACAAATTACTCGGCCACTTAAATTATGCAGCTTTCCTATTTCTACAGCATCAATATCTGCAATTCTGAAAAAAACACAAGTTTCCTTCACCTGTATACAGGTAGCAGTGTGGGCTTCCAGCAAAAGGGCCAACCTGCTTACGGGGAACATACAGGGAAAAGGAAGCTCCGAACTTGAGAGCTGTTGACATACCTCACACAGCCCCTCGGACCCCTCGAGTCCTCTTCTTCCAGGAGGGACTATAGGTACCTTCAAAGAATAAGCTGAATAAGAATAAGCAGTTTGGGTGTCCGCTAAAAGCATGAATTCAATAAAGACCCACACTTGACACCTTGTAATAATCTGCTGCCTGTCTCTGCAGGAAGCACCTCCACAGCTGATCATTTCTGTTTCCTGCAGCACATAAACACGGTATCATGTCTTTCCTGCCTAACTCCTGCTCCTCTGCCTCCTCCCTACTGAGCGCCTTTCTTCCACAGCTCCTCCAGACTGCTAACACACACCTTCGGGCACATTTAGGAACCTGTGCTTAGCAATGAGAGTGCCTGCTTCGATTTCAGACCCGCAGAGGAGCTGGGTGCCCACACGTGTGCCCAGTTTCCCCCACTAGAACAAAAGCTGATGCTTTCCGTGCCTACCTTTGCCTCGGTTGGAAACCAAACGTGCCCCTTCCCTGTGGTGCTGCTCCCTCCAGCCCTGGGGCATAGCTGCTACACCTCGGCTTTCAACTTGCTATTTGTTGCTTAACTTTGGAATTACTTTATGTAACCCAAAACCACTTTGGACTACAGCTTGTAAAAAAAGACTCTTTGCAGAATAAAAGTATATGGCATTGTGATTCTAATCAGCAGATCCCAAGGCCATAAACTTCAAAGGAACTCTGCAATGTGAATTCCCTCACATCTCCTAGGCAGTTTTCAAGATAAATGTGTCAGCTTTCAAAGACAGACAGAGAGGTGCGGAAGGTACTGAGGGACAACTTGCCCACTGAGGAGC
The DNA here is from genome assembly GCF_000705375.1 of Tinamus guttatus. The sequence goes on along the minus strand of NW_010588321.1, from coordinate 53,307 downwards.
AGTTGTACTTTTTTAACTCACTGACAAAATGCAAACAGACTGTCCAGCACAGCAAATCTTTTAGGCACCAAGTATCTTACCGGCTCTGTGACTTTGCTACTAAGGTAACTATTTAAGAGCCTAGAGTTACCTTTTGCAATGACTCATGGCACAAATATAGTGAACAACGAATAAGATGTGAACACTTATTCTAACCTACAGAATGTAGGTATTTTTATCGGCGCCTTTTAGAGGGGTGTTCCACCATTCCACCAAAAGAAAAATGGGAAAAAGTGGATTTCCACTGTAGCAGTTGCACGCCAGGGCAGCTGCCAGGGCTTGCTGGAAGCGAAGGGCGGGTTGGTGGGCTGAAATCTGCGTGGCCGAGCTGCAGCAGCTCCGCATCCTCCTGGCTGCCACCTCCCGACGTCGGCAGACGACGCCAGCGCGTCCAGGTCTCCCTTTTCCCTCCCTCCACGTGCCCCATGCACCAGATCCATCTCCCGCAAGTTCACATGCTGGGAAGCTCCCCAAACACCTACGCGAGTGCTCCCGAGGGAGCCCGGCGGGAGCCGTGAGGCCGTGGCGGAGGGATGACGAAAACACCGCTGCCACAAAGGGTACGGGGCACAAATGTCCACTTCCGTTCATTTTTACAACAGTTCAGTCCATCCGAAGACTAAAACTTAACCCAGTTGTGTTTTAACATTTTAGGACGAAGACTAGCTTAAACTCCAGACACCTTTTTGCTTTCGTTATGCACCATGCTGCCCTTGCTGGGCATCAAGTGCAATCCTGGCTCCCGCGGCTATCAAGGTAGCCCCAGAACCTCCCTCCAGCACTGAGCTCCAAGGCTTTTCCTAATGCTCTCAGCATGTAACAGGAGCCAGTAAGCTAACTTGCACCTGGTGCATTTAAACGTACTGCAGTGTGAGGGGTTTCTGCCAGGAATGTGAAGCATCACCTGTTACCAAGAGTCAAGAAATGCATAAATAACCTCCACATGTTTTTAGCACCTGAAAAATATGAGCGTTATATTCTCTTACCTATTTTTGAAAATCATAATTTTTGCCTTTTGCAGAAGTTACTGTAAGTAATAGCACTTGAAAAAAAAATCTTTCACATAGTGATAGATCCATGCTTTGGAAGTCCTCCGCCTTTTCACTCTGCTACAGTTCCACTTCCCATTTTTCCTTCCCGTTTCCTCCCCTGGTACCACACACTGAGCGGGGATTATCCAGGCTCTTGACAGCAGCTCCAAATGCTCCCGAGCGCCAGGAGCTGGTTGCAGTGGGGAGTCCCGGCAGCCAAACTGAACGGGAGCTATTTTGAGGGCAGAGCACCAGGAGGGCACTGGTAGTTGCTGCACATCCATGGGAAGGCTCCCAAGCAGCTCAGTCCTGTCTGTGCTCGGCACGTGAACCACGTTTTACCTGCAGTCCACAAACGCCCTCGCTGTTCCCACTACAAAGCCACGGTCACCTGATAGCCCAGGAGGCAGCTCGGGAACAGCCAGATGAACGCTGGAAAGGAAATGCCAGATGAAATCTGGAAATAACTTTTTTTATGCCTTAAACTCTTATGCAAAGTGATGTAATCTGCACATCTCCAAACTGAATAATAAATGTGCAAGAACTCACACAACCACCAAGTAAAGCCTAAAACTGAAACAATTCTAGTTAATCATATCCCAAAGTAGCTATTTAAGCACTAGATATAGACAGTGCCTTAGAAGCAGCCTTAAAAGTTACTTCAGACAAGTTCACATCCATTAACAGCCTCCTGACCCGTTCAGGTGGATATATGTCTACACAGGCCCGAGTTACCTTATCTAAACAAAGGTTACATAAATAAGCACTTACTGAGAGATTTACTCAAATCTGCACTTCGTATTTTGCCCAATTTATATTGACTCTGAAATGCAAGTTGCATATATGAATGTAAGGGCAGAAATAAGCCTCAGATGAAGAAGCTGTGCCTGATAATGCAAAATAAATGTAAATAACCAGACGGTGAATACCATGCTCATATACACAGAATAGACAAAACCAGAGGTGGCTAATTTACAACCTTTTTGAAAAAAATGCAAACTCAATAAAAGGGCATTAAAAATGCCCCTTGCTCCATACAAACACAGATTGCCTTCAAGTGAATAAATAAGCTCAGCTGTGTTGTGCAGTGATTCCATTAACCTTGCAATCAAGCATTAAATTAAACTGCCTAGTTGGATTTCCCTGCTGCAGGGGAAAATGCACCTTGTAAGGCCTTGTGCTTTGTGTTAATAGGGCCACCGTGGAAAAGCCCCGCAACCAGACTTCCACAATTAATAACACAAGAAACTAAATGAGTGAGCAAATTGCAAAAATCCCCCGATAACCTTTTCACTATTAACCTAATGCTTACAGGTTCGTAGCCTTTCCTATTGGTTCTCCCATGCATTCACTTAACATCTGCTTTGAACAAGCTCAATTTAATGTTCACACATGTTTTCTAGCTGTACCACAAAGCAGTTCAGCGTTCCTGCTTGCCTCTGTTCACAGAATGAAGCAGGCAATTCCTTACTGCACACGTGTGCAGTATGTGTCAATGTGCCTTTTCCACGTGCCAATTTCCATCTAATAAAACTGCCTCTGAAACCCAGATTAATTTTTTCTTTAAACTGCAGATTTTGAGCAGCAGCAACCGAAGAGGAGCTATTTTTAAATTGCTGCACTACCACCACCAAGTTCTGAGCTTGTAAGGTAAAAAGTATTGCAGGCTAAACACAAAAGGCTAAATAAAAACAACACATAACAACATCACCAAATTTGGCACCAACTTAATTTATCTGTGATCCAACAGCAGCTAAATTACCAGTCATACAAAGTCCTTATTACACCTAAAATGCCCTGCTTTGCCCTGAACTGAGAGCTGCTGAGAAGCCACAGGAGAAAACAACTCCTTGTTTTCAATGGGCTCCATGGGCCAAGGCACATCAGTTACATGGATTAATAAACATTTATTCAGAGCCTACAAAATGGCAGCTCTACCCAGAGGCGCAGAGGCTGTCCAAATATGTTGCATCTCAGGGAATGAAGATGCAGGCAATAGAAGTTGTTCACATATTCTCCACAAAATTCATGTGTGTTTGGTCATTTAGGTAGCTATTGCACATTCGGATTTGCTGTTTCAGAGCCCTGGAAGCATAAAAATTTCATTTAATGGTATTTTTTAAAATTCCACTTAAGCAAACTGTTAGATGCCCATTTTTACTCTGCCCTCCTTTTTCGGGCAGAGAAGGAGACTTAATAATTCATAAAAAAGAAAAATAATGAAAAAATATGCAAGATGCTGTTTTTACCAGAGCCTGAAGAATTTGTAATGCTTATGCTGAAAGCAAACAGGTAAATCTGAATCTGGTTTGAGATCCTCTCTGTGGTGGCTCATTGCCACCAATGTATTGTGTCCAGTTCTGGGCTCCACAGTACAAGAGGGATGTGGAGCTGCTCAAAGAGTCCAGCACAGGGCTACAGGGATGATCAGGGGCCTGGAACATCTGCCCTGTGAGGAGAGGCTGAGGGAGCTGGGCCTGTTCAGCCTAGGGAAGAGAAGGCTGAGAGGGGATCTAATCAGTGTCTATAAGTACCTCAAGGGAGGGAGTGCAGAGGACGGTGATGGTCTCTTTTCAGTGGTGGCCACTGGTAGGACTAGAGGAAATGGCCGGAAACTGAAACATCCAAAATTCCATAGGAACTTAAGGAAAAATTTCTTAACAGTGAGGGTGACAGAGCCCTGGAACAGGCTGCCCAGAGAGGTTGTGGAGTCTCCTTCTCTGGAGATCTTCCAAACCCGCTTGGACGCAGTCCTGTGCCACGTGCTCTAGGTGACCCTGCATGTGCAGGGGGTTGGACTAGATGATCTCTAGAGGTCCCTTCCAACCTTAAGCATTCTGTGATTCTATGACTCCATGCCCCGTGCACAGCAGCCCAGACAAGAAGCCAAGGAAACAAGCAAAGGAGAGTGGTGCTTCTCCTGGCACCGGTGAACGAATACCCGGGGAAGCTTTCGGGCTGCGTACAGGCCCAGGCCGCCGTCAGTCATGTACCTGCAAACCAGAACACACACAACGCCGCCGTGAGCGCATCCAGTCGCGTATTTCCGTACCTCATGCTTTCTCCATGGTTTCGAGTGTATACTGCCTTTTTCCCACTTTAGATTGAGAAAATTAGGCAGGTAGTGAAGCAAGGAAAGCCTTACTCCTGATTACGCTGGAGATTTTGTGCAGCTCTGGACTTAGTCATCTCCTTTCTCTCATTGTTCTCAACTCTGTTTTGCAGCCTCTCATGGATTTGAACATATCGGTAACAAAGAAAGAATACAGCTTTGTTAAGGATGCCTGGATGCATACCATTTAATATGTGCAATTAATGCTATTAATCGCTCCTTACGGTCCAAAAAATGCACAGGTTATGTCATCCGGAACCATTCCGAATGGGTTAAAACAACATTCCGGAAAGCTCAACCCTGTTGAAATTAACTGTAAAAATCTCTTGACTTCACCCTAGATTTTGCCCGTGGTCTGTGAACAACAAACATCTCAAAACATATTATCAGAAATCCACATAGAGCAGGAAAAAAAAAAATCAGTCTTCTTTTGGTCTCTACATTACGTTCTATCTTCAACTCTGATCTGTATCCCCACAGACATCTGCAATTAAATAGCGTTGTTATCCTTAGATATTAAGGAGCATGAAAATACGGTACTTAAATAAAAAGATTGGTATTTGGGCAAGCCATTGAAGGCCTAGTTTAACTGCAATTCTGGGATGCACCGAAGTGGAGATTTCCAGACTCACCACTTGATGTGGCAATGAAATCAAAGAACAGCGTAAAAGATGCAGCACTACGCAGCACTCTGCTGTTGCACGTTACTAAAACACCGGGAGATATTACTAAAACACCGAAGGGGCTGCTGCGCCGGGCAGGGCGCACACGGGGCCGTTCCCCAAGGAGCCCTCGGGGGGGGGGGGAGCCTCTCGGCTCCCAAACGCCGGCTGGAAAAACCCGGGCGAGCGGCTCCACCACCGCAGCGAGGAATTCGCCTTGGGTCTGGTATTCCAACGTTGGTCTGACACAGCCTGTACAGAGCTTGCCACAGGAGAACATTCTTTTCCTTAAGCTCTGGAAAGGCGGGCGAAGCGGCGCTTCGGAGCGTATTGTTCCCCAACGGCGCATGGAGCTCCCTGCGAAGGCTCCTGACGCGCCGGCGCCAGACGGGTTTAGCGCCCCGACCTGCCCGCACACGCACTGCGCTGTACCCGCTGCGCCGCGCTCTCGCGTAGGACTAGCCCTTCTACCAGAAAAAATAGATAAAAAAATGAGCTAATATTAAAAGACACTCTTCTCCACATTCCTTACGTGGAATATGTTAAATGAAATGGTGAAACTCTAGGAATGTATTTTTCCACTTGATGTGCCCTTCAACATCTGCAACAACCTTCCCAGCTCCTAAACACAGGCCAAAGTTTCTTTTGATACAACTCTGTCTCTGCAGTCTAACCAATGTTATTAGGCCACTCACTTATTAGATTTATTTCTTTAACTTTTCTTACGGAAAATGGGACAAATTGATTCTGATGTGCTAGATTTGTGAGTTAACAGAACTCTGCAAAAACACTCTGTGCTACACACAAGTACTTTGCTGCTTACACCAGCGTAAGGAAAAAATGAAATATATGATACAGAAAAATTCACGGTATCCGGGACCCGTGTCCTGTACACAGATGGATAAATTTAGATGCTCCAAAAAGTTAATAGCTCGGGTTCCTTTATGGATGGGACCAACAGCCAACGGGGATGACTCCCTTACAGATGCAGTAAAACCCACAGAACAGGCAACAAGATGGTGATGACTTCAGTTAAAAGGCGCTTCCGATTGCTCTGCTTTTCAGAGATTAATGAATGATTAATACTCATCATCATAGCTTTACCCTTAAGCAGTATGACCATAAAAATAATTCAACTAAAACTTTCTTTTAAACAAGAGCATTATCACGCTCCTCAAACTCACACCTCAAGCTTCCATAACACTTTCAGGTGACACTTTTTTCCTAGAAAAAAAGTGGCCTCCTGCATGTTTCATAGGCATAAAAGAATCTGCTTTGGTGTTCCCAGGACAACTCAAACCTTTCAGCCTCTCCTTTCTTTTTCCAAATACACCCTTTTCTGCGCCTCTGAAATTCTGAATGGTGTAACAAGTCCTTCCAAGGGCAATATTTTCAGGATATTTCTGATGCCAAAGTGATTTATTTCCCTTCCCACGCGCAGGAGAGAGGCCTGGGCTATGCCAGGCACCAGTGCAACCTGGCAGGCTGAGCCTCTTGCCTTTGTGCTTGCCCTTGCACCTCATATATACACACTTACTTATATTTTGGCCTATTCCAGGCATCCACATACGCTCTGACACTCAAAAATACTCTTGTTTCACTTAAGAAATAGCCCTGTTTTTGTGACTGTGTTTCTTCAAATGTTTATCTTGGTTAGGTTCTGGTCGCAGGGCCCTGGCAAGCACTGGTCACTACAGCCAGTTAAATAAGATCAGGAGGTTTAACAAGCTCTGGATATCAGAGGAGGAGTCTAACTAGAAAATCAAAACCAAAGTCTCTGCTGCTCTCTCTGAAGTACAATATGTGTGACCAAAACATTCCTGTTACCGTAACCAGGAATTTGTTTTAAGGAGGACAACTTAAATAAAGCAAGGAATAATCACCCTGAGGTTCTGTGCTGCGTTTAAATTCCAGGTTTTGATCCAATGAATTTCCGTATTTCAACAAAGGGATTCAGGAATAGGATCATGCCCTAAGCTTTTAGCTTGGCACTGCTAACACAATACCCAAATCCTTAGTATTCAGTCCAAACACCATCTTTCAGGTGCCCATAAACACAAATCTAGTGCTCATTTCTTTCAAATTTTCATTTTATATCTAAGGTAGCCCGATTTTATGGAGATGTGTGAGGGTAAATTATAAATTCATCTACTTTGGTTAATAATCAGTAACTATTTACAGTTTTTACAAATCTTTAAAAATTCAAATTAATAAGCTAATTAATAGAACACAAATCATTCTCAACATGCTCAAACACACATCTGGAGTAAGCTGGAAAAAAACAGTCCAGGGCTGTCAGCCATTCAAGAGCTAGAGTTAGCAGAGTAAGAGATGAGATTACAATACATCAAGTATACTTTATTTTATTTGCTGGGTTTTATGCTCCCGCTGTTTGCCTCAGTTTCTCCCCTTTTCTGCAGGCTGCTCATGTAAAGGAAGAACGGGCTAACGCTTTACTCCCCACTCCTGCTCACGTTGGAGTTGGATGCCCCTTCCGAAAGGAAGGGAGCGTCGTATGTCGAAGAAAACCTCTTGGCTAGGGCAGTGAACCTCCACATGCCAGTATTAACTATTCGCAGCCCCTCCAAAGAAGCCAGGTGATTAAAACATGCCTGAAAACACAGCAAGACTCCAGCAAACTCCTGGGGAGAGGCTGGAACAGGCCCTCCGCAGGCTTCGCAGACAACTCGCTCGGGGCAGCTCTCTGCTCTTCGCTGACTTTGCTGAACGACACGAGCATCCCAGCACTGAGACATCAGCAGGAGCTGCTGCTGCTGGAAGCTCCTGAGCAATAAAGCACCCTTATTTTTAGGAAATGCCCATGAGGCGTTTCCCCACACCAAGCTGCTCCTGCCGCACGGACACCACGTGCCGGCGGCGTGCGTGGGATTGCATCTCCCTCTGCCGGTTAGCCCGGCATCGCGGACAGGAGTTTGTCCTCCAGAAGCCATCCTTTTGCTCATAGGAACCTCTTAGCCCTAAAAACGCTGCTGGCGTGTTTACTGCAGAAGCAAGAAATGTTGTAGGACAGCACATTATCTGAGACACTTCCTGCAACAACCCATTAAACACGAGACACAGGGCTGATATTGGAAAAAAGACTTGAATTGAGTGCAAAGCTTGAGATTATTTTTAAAATATTATGCAACATTAAAAATAGTGAAAATGCTTGTGTAACATTCTAGCCGTGTCCTCTCTAAAGATTTTTAAGTATAGCTCTCAGGGTATGATTTACTTTGTGTTTAAGCACTGCCATATTTGTTCTCTTTTCATTCTTGTAGCGCTCGGACATCAGCTCTTGAAACCCAAAGTTAATTCTGAATTCACATAGGCATAGTTCACCAAGAAGTCAGAAATCAGGGTCTCCTAATGCCATTTCATGAAGGTCACCATTTTGAGCTGGCTTGGCTAAGTTCTTTAGTGCTATTTGTGCTATAATATTGTGCTACAATATTATCTATTGACCGCTTAGAGTGTCAAAAGGATCAAAATGTAGGAAAACAGCTCGAGCCCAGACAGAACGCAATTCACATAAACACCACACTCACAGGGGGAAAAAGTTAAAATAAACCCCTGGCTCTTAGTCATGCCCATGTGTTACCGCCATATCAGGAATGCACATGCAGCTTCATCTGCTAGTTTTACTTGGATGAAATCCTATCATTCAAAGGAGTAACACTTAAAATGCAACGTTTAATAAGATGACTAACTCACCGTGACCCAAAGTGCAGAGAAAAATATACAAGTATTTACCATGCCAAGAAATAATTGAGTGGAGAGTATAGGTAACAGTCAGTCAACGCCTGGACTGAGCACGCTGGACTTGGTTAGCCGCATTACCCGCAGCAGCAAGCGTAGCCACTGCAGAGATTAGGAGGAAACACTGCCTCTGAACTACTGCTGTCGAGAAAAGTTTTTGGTCTTGCAGCAAAATGCACAGTCCTTTCCTTTCTGTAAAGCCTGGACCCAAGAGAAGGCCTGACATGCCCCCCGTGAGCACGACATCTGCAAAAGATGCATCGTTGTCTGGCTGATAGACAGTGCAAAATCAAGCTACTGAAGCACAGGAACCCTATAAATATTGATCACACTATTAAACATTCAAGGAAATCGATCCTCAATTTCAGCTTGGGCTCTTATGTGCCTTCTACTAGGCATAACTAATGAAATTCAGCCTACAACAGAACTGTGTTTCCGTGACCGTTTGGCCATACAGCTCTGAGTTACACAGGCCTCTGGACCACAAAGATGCTTTTCCCGCCAGGGCACAATTCCCTTACGTGGCTGTTTGACCGGAGCAGCAGGCTGTTTGACCAGATCCCCCAGCCCGAAGCAGCCGCTCTCCCCTGTAATTTCCCTTCCTCTAAGCTCTGAATTCACAGCACTTCAAGAGAGAGCCCTGTGGAGCATAAAGGCTTGAATAAACAAGAAGAAATCAGAATCCCGCGAGGATCTCACGCACAAATAACATTAACAGGCTGTGGCAACAGGGATCTGGAATGGGAACGTAGCAACCCCTCAGCATCAATCCAATTGGGAGAGTAACCAAGGGGTATAAAGTCCAGGCCAAAACGTTCTGTCCCCGCCAAGAGCAGCTGCACCTGCGAGAGGTCCCGTGCTCCGGCGAAAACCTGTGACCAACAGGAATGCACAGGTTGACTCTTGATCTGCACAGAGAACTGCACATTAGGATAACGAGATCACGGTCAAAACACTACTTAAAATAAAGGAAAAGAATTTTTAAGGGCCTTTTTGACCAACTGTCTGCTGTTCTGTCCCAAGGAAAGATAAAAGGGAGATTAACTCTACCTCTCATTAGAGAGGAGGGGAAGAACATGAAGGTAAATAGGTAAGGGAGACCAAAGTAGACAAAAATCTTCCAAACAAATCCCCCCAAAGCAGGGAGCTGACCTCCTCACCCGGAGCGACGGCTGCGCGATCGGACGCGGAGAGGGAAATGCTCTGAGGTCGCAGCAGCGGGGCCGGGTAGGCGGCAGGGCACAGCCCCCCGGGATCTGCCCTGCTTCCCTCCTCCTCGGCCACATCCCAGCGCTGTTGCTTTCTCGCTCTGTTGATGTCTCAGTTTCCGCATTAACGTCACTTCTTTCCTTTGATCCACACCTGAAGACTTAGTTTAAAGGATGATTTCTGCCTGTTTAGAAAGAAACACTGTCCCAAACCTAATTCTGACTGAACTATGCTTCAGCAGACTTGGAAATGGAGGCCAGATGAAGCTTCCCATGACCTAGTACGTTTCAGAGAAAGCATCAGGATCACAGGGCTAAAATAGTTTATCTTGGCTATTGCATTTATTTTGGCTCTAACAAATATTTTGACTTCTTACCCTATCAGTTTGCCAGCAAAAACACAGACCCAAGGTTGCAGGCTACAGCAGTTAGCAATTTTGAGAATGACAAAGTGAAACATGTATCAATTAATAGAGCTATTCATGTTATAAATGCCCTTTTGTGCTGTTTGCTGCATTCTGTAGCTGAGCTTATGGAAATACTAGGCCAGTTTACCTCACAGCTCATCTTGGAGATCCACTCTGCAGCAAGTTACTCCGATACTTTCCTGACAAGCAACCTCTCTAATTCCTGCACAGTATTTGTTATCCCTCTCCCATGGAGAGGCAAAGCCATCCTGCTTTCTATCACTGAGCGGGGGAAGAAAACTCAGGATATTGAGGCTACCAAGCCAAAATATCTGGTCATCCAGACGATGGCAGCCCAGCATTATTAGGTGTTGGGGAGATTCCCCAAGGCTAACGCCCTCGTTTCTGAGGCGCAAGGTTTCAATCTGTCATGTGAGGGTGGCATCATATCCAGTGTTCTTTCAGCTTGGCATTAAGGACTCCCCTCTAACGGGATTGGCACACACGAGGAGTCCCCACGGACTGTTTAAGCCCAGCACCCTGAGGCTGCTTTCAGGAAGGTTCTCTTCAAATGTACATGAGTACAGAAGGATAAGCCCTCCAAACTGCTTAAATTTCCAACTCGCTTAATAACCTGAAAATTAAACTGGGTCTTTCTGGCTATGGATTAGCCTATAATGCAGATTCTGCCCTTAGAACTTAGTCAATGGCTAAAATAATGATATATAAATCAATAAAACCAACCACATTAGCTACAAAAGCCTATTTTGCTACATAAAGGCAGCAGATACGGGAGAGAAAGACATTTATATACAGGACAACTCTTCTTATCTAATTTTAAATTGATAACCCACTCCAATCTATTGATCTTATTGATCTTTTACCAATCTGTAGCTGATTATATGAGAGAAAAAAAAGAAAAGAATCTCCCTTGTTTAAAAACTAAGGGGAAATAGCAGGAAACTAGCGAGCCAGGCACTGCATCTCATACTCTCTTTCCCATTAAAGACGTTGCAATGATCAGATCAGGAGTGAACTGCAGTGGAACATCTGACTGTCCCGCTAAATGTCACTGTGCCAGCTGTTGGTTTTAACTCGCTACGTCTACACAGACAGCAAAAACATGTGGTACTTTATGACTCCCCCAGACCCAGAATCTAAAGACCAGGGTTGTATTTTTAAACTCTAGAGACTTTCACACTCTACAGGATGACCACGGAGTCTCAGAATAGGAAATGATACATGGAGATGAGCGATGCCACAGATTTCTCTGGAAATATCGTTCAGGAACCTAACAGCTTTCTCATTTCCTTTTTCTCCATCTGGAACCTGCATGTTATATACTGACCACAGTTCAGTCTTCACTGAATCTGCAAACACTGGGGCTCCTCTAGGGTGCAAACTACAGAGGTTGGAAGTGACACCATTCTGCAAGGGTCGCTGCCCAGTTCTTACACCAAGCACTCCCTAGACTACTCAGAAATTATTTTCTTCATTTCTACACTGAGAAAAAGCAGTAACTGTGACTGCAGCATGACAACAGTCCCGTATAAGGTGATTTATTTTGCAAAAGCACAGGTGATTTTAGTAATGTGTGTACATGACTAATGTAGCAAGATATAAAGGTGTTTTTACGTGAAATAGAGTATAATATTCTATTTTCATTTCTGCTTCAGTAACACACACCTAAATATTCCAGCTAAGTCAATGGGACAACAAATGCTACTACAGACATTGTGGAAAAGCAAAGGGTATAAGGCAACCAAATAAGTAAAAGGCTGTTATAAAAATAAATAAGAGATAAATGTCATTTTTAGCTCAGTAATCACTTTTAGCATCAGACCAAGGCTGATGATATTTGACCAAATCAAAAATACTTCCTGCAAGAACCTGAATACTGGCACGTTGGCATAACGAACAAATGCTTTCCCCCGTAGAGGCAAAGGTAAGATGTTGATGTAACACCTAGCTCATAACTGTTAACAAAAGTTAGCATTTCTTGTATTACAGCTTCACATTTGATTTTGTTCGGCCTACACGCTGCCAGGCAAGGCCGTTTCCCTGCCGTGACCGCTCTCCTCAGCGTTCAGGCCCCAGGCGGGTTCGGCAGCAGTGCTGAAAATGCTCCGCTCCATCTTGTGGACATAACCGAACGCTGCAGCCCGTGCTCGGCTTTCCCAAGTGACCCTGCCTCAAGAAAATTCTCATCTTATGCACGAGTAACATTATTATCAAGGAACTTTTTAAACTCTGATACATCCTTAAGGTTAAACCATGCATTTAAATCCCACTGACAGTAAACATGAGCTGTCTCTCAACATCCATATTAAAATGGGTACGTTTTTCAGTTTTTAACAGTCAAGAGGAACACAGCCTCACCTAAAGCAATGCAAAACCAGAGCATGTCACGCAGCGAGGCATTCAGGAGCAAAACTCAAGGCGCTCACCCGCTCGTGATATCCTCCGCCCTGACGTTCTTGCCCAGCACGTCCCCGTCGCTCATGTAGCCGGCCGCGCCGGGTAGCCGTTGCCCACGGACGGGGCATCGCCCGCCTGCAGGCGCGGGCTCACCTGCCCCAGGCGCCAGGCCAGCGGGGTCGGCCTTGCCGCCAAGCTGAGGATGCTGCGGCCGCTGATCTCGGTGGTGACCGTGGCGTCGAACGTCGTCTCCAGGGTGCTGGAAGGGAGAACAGCCCCGATGAGGCGCCCGCTGCCGCCATATAGGTTCAACCTATACGCAGAGACCGTGCAGCTTTGGCACCTTCGACCACGTAGAAACCTGTTGCTCTTGCTACCCTAGGCCATGGAGCAGCATATTAAGCTCACTAAAAGAACATCGACCTAAGTGCGATTTTCCTGACACCTTTTCTTCTTCTTTTTCTTGGCAGCATTCACGAAATAGCCCTAATACTCCGGAGCTGCATGTAGCATCAACATGGTAGCTATACGCACACCGAGGAAAGGATAACACTAAAAGAGAATAATAAAGGTGAAACTATTTTTCAAAATATATTTTACATATCCATGAATTAAAGGTATATTACAAAATATTTGATAATATTTATAGAGAGCTCTGGTTACAAAAGCATTTCAGATCATAGGCTCTAAATATAGTTTTTGACAAGAATCAAGCATGTTCAATCTTCTACTATCCATGCCTACCTGATTGGATTCTTTTCCTTTCCTAGTCAACCGTTACTTTTGTTTACAGAGAATATTCATTAAAATAAACAGTACTGTCATATCTGCAGCATAAGGCAAATACATGCGGGAAAAAAAGGAAAAAAAAAAAAAAATAGAGACACCCATTGGACACAAAGCCAAGCCACAAAAAGCTCATCCAATGAACCAGAGTCCATCGGGCACTAAGCACTGTGTAGGACCATGACCTCTTTAGGGTCACACATCATACTCTCTCAAGCTTCCTGTGGAGCATTAAAAAGATTGGAGTCACCAAATGTTTAAGAGTAGTGACAGCCTTTGTTTATTTGGAGCATGTTTTAGATACTCCAAACAGTGCTTTACTTAAAAAAAATAAAATAAAAATAAATAAATAAACAAACACGGGCAACTAATAATATTAGAAAAATTTGTTTGCCTGAAGACCGGTCAGGAATTCAAGTTGCGCACTTTATCAAGCGGGTCAAGCACAGTTCACCTGCTTGTTTAAACAAAATATTACACACTGGGGAGAGGGATGTAATGCATTGAAGTTGTTCAAGAACAAATTGAAGTAACATTTTCAACAGTAACCCATATTCAAACATCACCTAATGCATTCAACAAGCACTGCTTATGCTCCAGCTTTATTCCTATATACAGTCTGCCACTATCAGTTACTCATCATAAATCTTGCTAATCGTTGCATACAGTTCAAAATCTGTGCTTTAAACAGAAAATAGAAGATTAGGTTCTTCCGCTGTCGGTGCTAAGCCTTTTGTCAAGGACGCAACGCAGCCAGAATCGAGAGATGCAGAGTAAGAACCGTTACTTCCCTGGCCTCAAAGCCAGGCCGTTACCTGTGAGTGAGCTGGGTCCCCCGTAAACTGGACATGGTTTCCTCCAGGTTCTGCCGGAGATCAGCAATGTTCTTCACGGTTCGTAACCGCCGAGTTTCGGGATCCTCCCCTAGAGGAGTATTGCACCATTAGAAAAGCAGGAAACAGCACGGAACTGAGCTCTTGTCTCAGCCTGGAGCTATCTCAAACTCCATTTTTCCGTACTCTACCCCGTTAGCGATGCAGGTACCGGTCCTGTAGAGCAGGCAGCAGCTGCCATGGCCCCAGCTGGAGCGGGGCAGGCTCTGTGTCATTAACTTTATTTCACGGGTTCCCTTTCCAGCAGGAAATGTTTCTGCACTGGCATCTCCCCACATGACCCAGTTAAAATCCTGGTTAATTTGCAACCTCATTAGAACATATATTCTGTCAATAGCATCTTTTCCATCTCCTATTGACACAATAAACATTGACCCAGCACAGTACACTCCTCCAATACTATGTTTCACCAAATCTTCTTTTCCTGTTTTGAATAGATCTTATTTCACAACTGCTTTCTAGTAAAGCAAATTCTGTTGACTGGCTGCTGTATGGTGAGTGGTATTTTAAGCAAAATAGCAAAATGTTTTGCCTGTCCCCATCACAACACAGGTATTATTTGAGTGGTCTATGACAGAAAGTTAGCAGGTTACTTTTACTCTATTAGGCATTAAGAAACCATGTTTAAGTAGCCTGTTCCAAAACAATTCTTTCTTGTTTTCTTTATCTCCAAAAAAAGAGTCTCCACATGTTAAAGCACCGGGAGTGCCTCAGTAAGGTTTATTGTTTAACTGCTCTCAGCATCAGCTAGGAACCGCTTTGGCTGATACCTCGCCTGAACTTTACATAGACAAACCCGATCAGCAATTGAAAAGAAGCGACTCCTAATTTTGGCCAAGATGTTCTTTGGAAAGAACAACTTCCAAAACGCCACCCCAAGGCCTTCCTTAGACACATAAATTAATCTCTAATTTTCTGTTGCTGTTGAGCTTCCCGCATTCTTTTAATCCTCATGTTTTTGAAAGATGCCAGATTGATGGCAAAAAACAACAACAAAAAACACTTCTATTGGCAAAGCAGACTAGCACAGACGTCCTCCTGCTGCTCCCCAAAGCGATGGAGCCCTGACCATGAAGAACTACTTGGGGAATAGAAGACAGATTTTTTTTTTTTGCTTCTACAATTATCGCCTGAGACAAACACCAATGGCTCAGTTAATGCTCACTATATCTTTTTTTTTTTTTTTTTCTTCATATGGGCCTCTACTCCCTGGGGTATAAACTAGCAACAATACATTTCACTTAGGCTAAATGATCAAATAATTATGACCTGGTGTATTGGAAATAGCAGCCCGATAAGCTTGATTGCTTCAGCCACTGCGTCTCTGGGACAGAAAACATTTTTCTACACTCATGGATCTGTAAATTTTTGCAGCAAAGAACATAAAATATTTATATGCCGTTAGCCTAACAAAGGTCAGAGTGCTCTTTCACAGATCATTTCTCTCATAGATAGGAAGGCAAACACTAGATAAGTTCTTAAAAGAACCTACAAGAGAGTTATCCGAGTCTGAAGCTATTTCTGTTATTTCTTTTGAGATCACTCAAACCGAAATGGATATAAAAATTTTACCTAAATAACATTCAAATGTAAATGAGAAAGATTTTTAAAGGACAGATATTGAATAGCGCTACTAAAAATTAATTATTAAATCACTTAGCTCTTCATGAATATGCAGCAAGTATCATTAAACTATTCCCTTTCCAGTCTTCCCTGTCTGGGCTCCCTCTTTTTTTCTCCCTCTCCATATGTGCTTTTAATTTAAAAGCATCAATAGCTGTTATGCCCATATACGGAAAGAAGAAATCCGCTACTTATTTCTCCTGATTTATTTAGGCTGAGGAACTGTTTTGTTTGTGGTCATTTTCCCCTAAGACACTTATTGACTGGTGCTGACTGTGGAGCTTGGCCAAGCGCAACTGGCTCCTACATCCCCCTTGTTTGAGGCTGTCAGGCTCACGTGCGTTTTTGGACCTCAAACTTATATATTCTACTTAAATAACAGTTTGTGTTTACATAATGTTTGTTACTAAAGGCTAATAACCTTGTGTGATCTGTAACGCTCCCTGGTCACAGCCTGACTGTGAACATCACACATCCAGGTTAGGCAATGCAATGATTAAGATGTCAGGCTGGAAAGGCAAAAGCAGCTGCACACTCCATGCCTCTCGCTGTGAACTGGCTCTCATATCTGAGTACGAACCCAACTGCACTCAGGAATTTTACTCGTTGTGCCCTTTATTTGCCTTATATTTAATCCAGCGATATAGATGTCCTGCTTGCAGGTACGTGCATTTATGCATTCTGCAGCCCTTTCCTTCACCATGACTCTGCCTCTTGGCTTTGCCATCAGTAAATGCATATACATGTGTAAAGGACAGAATACGTAATGATATCTGAAATTAACCCAAATGTGAAACTTAGTCCGGTGTTGGTTAATCCGTTAGCTCCTTCAGCAGAAGAATCAGTTTCAAAACTCACATTACACTACAGGATGCCAACACTACCTAGATGAAAAAATACTGAGATATTGTATTGATGGGATATACTGCAATACAACTATCGAATAAGCATAAACACAGACCTTGCTAAAGCAGAAAGGGAGGAGGAGGAGAGACTTGACTGTGAGTTAAGAACACTTTCTATGTCTTTAGTAGAATATAGTTGATAAAAATAGCTTTGTTACCATGCACAAGCTTAAAAAAATACTGCTCATTAGCAAGCATTTCTTATAGTAGCAAAAAGTTTAGATAAATATGGAAAGTACTTTGTACTTTTCAACTACTTATATCCTAGTCATAATCAATTTAGGCTTGCGCATGCTGGGCACAGCAAACTGAAGTTGGATGTCTTACTGCTGCAAGACCAGTTCTCCAAGTGAGAATTAATGACAGCGAATGCTCTTCCAAACCTACAAACTAATAAAAACATCAAGAATACTAAATTAAACTCTGTTTAAGACCCCAGAGGTTACAGAAGAGAGTAAATATTAAAATATTAATATCATGCTGTTAGAGATAATTAGGACCCTCATAAGATCTTAATCTTAAAATGAGCGTATACTCCCCAGAAGACACGCACAATTTTAATGATTTCCAGAAATCTGAGGGGCAGAGTTTTGTAGAACTTGAGCCTCCAGCATTCAAAATATTAATAGCCAGTTTCCATCACTGAAGAGCCAAAAGAAATACCATAGCTAGTAAAAATGCAAAGCCTCCGAATAAAAACAAATTAGATTTCCCCTCCGCCCCCCGCAGAGGGAGCTGCTGCCTCCGGCTGGTTTCGGCCCTTGAGCCCACGCGTCTTCAAGCATGGCCCAGCGAGGGGGCTCCGTGGGCAGACCCACCTGAGAGGTCCTCGAGCGCCGGCTGCGCCGCCTTGACGTAGAGTGCAGACTCCATGGCCACCCCTCCGGTGCTGGCCTCGGCCGCCACGTTGCCTTCGGGGTCCGGCTGCGATCTGCGGGGCGAGACAAGACGGAGCTGTGAACGCCCCAGCATTACAGGTGCCTGGAGCGGAGCCGCGGAGCGCCCGTGCCACCGCGCGTCCTCCAGCAGCGCCCGGCAGACTGGCCTTGCATAATTCATCAGTCCCTTGCTGAACTATGGCCTAGAAATGGAAACAAGCACTCAGCTGTAAAAAATAAAAAATTTATAGTCAAATACAGGCTTCACAGCTCTGCCGACCAGGCCCTAAGGGGCTGCTGGGGTTTCCCAGCTAAATTTTGATCCTCGCTAACATCATATACTGTGGCTAATACTCCGATTCTAATGAAGTCTGTACTGCACAAGCATGAAGCAGGTAGCGCACAGCGGGGCCTTACTCTTCTCCAGATCTCTCTTCCATGACGAGCACCATGATTCACTCATATTTTAAAATGAATGAATAGATAAAATTAACATCAAACTGCGACTTGTGGTCTGCCTGTAGGCTGCCATGAAATCAAAGCATAAGAAGCTTTTATCTCATCTAAGATATCTGCACTCATTTCATTTTAGCAGCAGCCCTACGTTTTGTTCTTAGAGTCACACCAACAAGCAGCTATATGTTTTCCTGTCAAAGGCTCTGCAAAAGAGACAGACAATTACTTGACTAATTTCAGTCGACACCATATGAAAGAGAATAATTTTTCTCTTTTTTACATACAAAAAAAGAAACCCAAAAAGGGGAAAAAAAAAAAAAAAAGGCCAGAGAAGTAAGTCTAGAGGCAATAGCGTAGTCTAAAGTAACCCTGAAATGAGTGTTCGCAACCTAGATACACACTGGGGAATCTGCTGTGAATAACAAGGCTTCTCGAGAAAGCTCAAAGCTGGCAAGACGATGCCAACTGGCCTTTCTCTTCACTGCTGAAAAGTAAAGACTTCTTAAGCTCTCAGCTTTTTCCTTTGCTACCAATAGGCAGCTGCAAAACTGTTCTTTATAGAAGGTCCAATAAATGTTACCTAGTTTATCGGTGTCATTTCATAGAATCATAGAATGCTTAAGGTTGGCAGGGACCTCTAGAGATCATCTAGTCCAACCCCCTGCACACGCAGGGTCACCTAGAGCACGTGGCACAGGACTGCGTCCAAGCAGGTTTTGAAGATCTCCAGAGAAGGAGACTCCGCAACCTCTCTGGGCAACCTGGTCCAGTGCTCTGTCACCCTCACTGTCAAGAAATTTTTCCTTAAGTTCCTGTGGAACCTTTGGTGTTTCAGTTTGTGACCATTACCTCTAGTTCTGTCAGTGGCCACCACTGAAAAGAGGCCAGCACCATCCTCTGCACTCCCTCCCTTGAGGTATTTATATACACTGATTAGATCCCCTCTCAGCCTTCTCTTCTCCAGCTGAACAGGCCCAGCTCCCTCAGCCTCTCCTCATAGGGCAGATGTTCCAGGCCCCTGATCATCCTTGTGGCCCTGCGCTGGACTCTCTCCAGCAGCTCCACATCCCTCTTGTACTGTGGAGCCCAGAACTGGACACAGTACTCCAGATGCGGCCTCACCAGGGCTGAGTAGAGGGGCAGGAGCACCTCCCTCGACCTGCTGGAGATGCTCTTCTTAATGCA
>NW_010588321.1:0-33523 GCF_000705375.1 Tinamus guttatus | reverse complement strand
AGCCCTCTGGGGTATCGGCTACTCCTCCCAGTTTTGTGTCATCAGCAAACTTGCTAAGGGAGCACTCTGTGCCTTCATCCAGGTCATTGATGAATAAATTGAGCAGGACTGGGCCAAGGACTGACCCCTGGGGGACCCCACTAGCCACAGGCCTCCAACTAGACTCTGCACCGCTGATCACCACCCTCTGAGCTCTGCTGTCCAGCCAGTTCCAAATCCACCTCACTGTCCACTCATCTATCCCACACTGCCGGAGCTTGCCCAGGAAAATGGGCAGATGTTAGTTAGATGTTGGCTAGACCCAAAATACTTCAGATCAACACCAAATGAAGTGCTTTCCTCCTTCAGCTATTGACAGGACATGCTATTGGGGTACATCTATAGCAACTTAACATGTCATGAACACATCTTTGCATGTTATGAAGAATCAACACAGCAATCGACAATTTCTATTTTAGTTACAGATGAAATGGTACAAACTGCATTGGCAATTTGCAACTCAAAATATAATTAAAAATTAGTGTCAGGTCCCGCCATCAGCCCAAGATGGGACAAGACATTCAGGGTAAAAGTAAGCACGTGTCTTACCTATAGTGTTTTTCTTATACTGAGGCAGCTTCACTACTGTTAGCTACACTTAAGGGAACAGGTAGTACCAGTTTGACGCACACATACTATAACTTTTAAGCCCAAAAAGCATAAAAAAACCCAAAAAACTAAGTTGTGCAGCGCAAGAAAAAGACAAAAGCAGTGGCTAGCCACCAAGGAGAGCGCGTTGTGACATTGGCTGTTAGCAGTGTCACATACAAGCAGTCCTCATCTACCAGAACATCTTGCACATCCCAGTCTGGTAGCAGCAATTTCTGTGCGAATGTAAAAATTGTCCTTTCTCAAGCCAAGAAAGGAAACAAAATAGCAAACCAAAAGCCTTCACACGAAGTGGTATCCACAGCACCTTCCTCCCTCACCCTCCTGAGGGCGTCACCGCTGCCGGTCCCTGTGCGACCCCCACGCTCCGAGCAGGCAGCCGTACCTGTACATGAACGGGGCGACCGTGGCCGTGTTGGGGTGGCTGTACTGCTGCTGGGGATGAGGTAGCTGAACACTCACAGTGTTGCTGCCCGTCGTCTGCGTGGCGGTGCCGTTGACAGCGTGGCTGCTGCTGCTGCTGTGGAGCCCTCCTTTTCCCTCGGAAGAGGCCAGGCTCGAGGAGGAACTGGAGTTCCTGCTGTCCAGCTGGGTCTTCTGATGAGGGAGGCCTGAGCCAGGTTTCGCACTGCGGCTCCTCTCACTTTCCTTTGCAGACACTGGGGCACTTGAGGATTTCCCTGTGGTGTTTTTCATTCCTGGTTTTGGTATTCCACTATGTGAAGGGGCAGAGGCCTCCTTCTTGGCACTATTCAGCTTTCCTCCTTTAGGGATAAAGCTTGCAATCTTTGAGGACTTTTTTGGCATCTCTGTTGTTGCTAGTGCTGTCTGTTCTTCTTTCGGCTCCTCTTTGATGTCCAGCTTTTCAGTGATGGATGTTCTTTTTGCAGTATCTTTACTTTTTTCCTTTTCTTTCTCTTTCTGCTTCTCTTTATCCTTCTCGTTACCCTTTGGAGAACTTTTCTTATTAGTCAGTGCCCGACTAAAAGTTCTTTGTGCAATTCCCTTGAGTGCAATTTTGGGACTGCTGGACATTGGTCCTGGGTTGTTCACATTCTGGGTTGGGGCATCAATTTCTTCACTTTCCTCGAAGCTCGGGAGCACCTCGAGCTTTTCACAGCCGTTCTCCTGAGACCCTGGGCACTCGAGCGCTGTCCCTCCTGCTTTGGAGCCTCCTTTGCTATTGAAGAGTTTTAATTTTTCCAGCATGGATTTTTGGCCGTTGGGAGCCGTTTTGACCATTTCCAAAGATGGCTTCGGAGGCTCTGACCCCGGCTGCTTTACAGATAACATGGAAGACGTAGCTGTGTGCTTAGCACTAAGGGATTTGCTGCGCCAGGGTTTGATAGCAGAGCTGGGCTGAGGGATGGCTGAGGAGTTGGTGCAACCAAGAGCACTGCTGCAGCTTTGGACTGAGGAGCAGACATTTTCATTCATTCCTGCGGGCTGGGGGGCTGCACCGTCTGCAGAGTCTGAAAAAATAAATTACAAAATAGTGCAGTACCGGGGATTAAAATCAGTCTGAGATTTCCTCCTATAATGAAAGATCAGGATCTTCACACTAAGAACTTCATAAAAAGACACACGTATCACTACTTTAAACATCGGTATTACTTAAACAAAATAAAGCCAGTTATTTTTCTCCTACTCAGCAAAACAAACAGCTACAAGCTCCGGCTATGTAACTTCCATTTACTTACTTGCTGTTTCAAAAAAAGAAGAAAAAGAATCTTTCTCCAATTCAAACCAAAAATACATTTTGCCATTTCATGTTTCATTTCATTTCATTCATTTTTTCCTCTTATTAATCCAGTTACACTGTTTCATCAGCAAAAACTCGATACTATTTTCTAAGGCTTCCCTCTGCTTTGGCAAAATTTCTGCTTCCGAGTCCAATTCTTAGAAAAACCTCAAACGTATGAAAATGCAGCACCGAGGAAGAAAAATAAAACTGAAGTTATTCTACGGAGGGTGGGGGAAGACGTTCAGCCCTTCATACGCACAGAGATAGAAGCAAAATCCACACACAAATCTAAAACCAACTGTTCCCCTATGCACTGAACCTAAATGATAGATTATCACATAACTTAATCCATCTGTAAGAGAAACTAGTGGCAGTCAGGGCAAGCCCTGCCCCTCGGGGAACGCAAAACCGTCGCCTGTTTTGTTCTCTGAACGTTATTTGCTCTTCCCAAGAAATTAGTTCAGATACTAAAGAGCTTGAAAAAAAAAAAAAAAAATCGCACTCACCTCCCGGCGGCCACTTCTGCTCTGAAGTTTCTCTCGGCAAAGTTTCCTTTCTGGAGACGCTGCCCTCTCAATTATCACAGATACGTTTGCTGTTAAACTGCTCATGTTTCCAATTAACTCGTGTCATCCACGCCTGCCCAGCAGCCTGCTGGGGATTAACGGCTCTTACCTATATTTCCCTGCCCTCCAGCAATAAAGTAAACAGTGTATAAAGCTGCTTTGCTTTTTTTCCCCTAATTTAAAAATCAACGGCAGTTGAGCGAGTGCATTTTGGGCAGCACGAGCAGCCCTGCGGGTTCAGCTCTATAAATCACGGACCGCTGCAGCCGCGCAGGGGCTGTTTTGCTTCACTTTCAGCTGCTCGCTGAAGACACAGCTCTGTTAACCTCTCATCTCTGATCCAAACCAGATCAACCCAAGATTTAAAGCACATACATCTTGGTGACTTGGCAGAGAATCGGATTTCTAAGAGTATTAGAGATTCTTTAATAACAAACTCGGTCGTTTTACATGGTTATGTACTAAGTAGGATAGCAGGCATTAATGCCACTTTCAAAAAATATTACTGAGGTTGGAAGATTTCCAGGCCTCTGTTATTAACCAGTAACTATACTGGCCCGTCTTGCTAGCCCTATTCCTCCGGAAAACCATCCCCGTGCAGATGGAGGGAAGCAATTGTCGGTTTGCGAGCATGTACAGGAGTTGTCCTCCTATATTAGTGCTAGTCTGCCACCTTCCAGGGCATCACGACTCCTGTTTTACTCTAGCACAGAAGGAAAAGCCAAGTTACCCCAATTCCCTAACAGTAACGCCGCCCTGTCCTCCAGCTGCTCTGCCCCAGCCCACTAAGCTTAGGCAGATGCATTGAGGAGGACTGAGGTGGTGGAGGAGTTGCAGAAGGTTAAAAGCATTTTAGAAGCTGTTGAGACCGCCTCTCCCTCTGCTTTCTCCTGCACACTTCTTAGAGTGCACTGATTCTCTCGTCATTATTTTTTTCCTCCAGAAGTTCTCCCACCTGCAACATTGCCCTGTTGTCCTTCTGTACACTCCAGACAAGTTAAGCCTTTGCCTCATGCTGCATTCAATAGTAGACACCTAGCAAGGTAATGAAGGCTTCATGAAACTCCTAAGGGTATGTAACTTGTAATTAATTTGTTTGGCCTCACTTGAAAAACAACATAAAATTGCCCACTCGCAGGTCTAGATCCTTCCAGAGAAATGAAAAAGTCACAGTCCAAATGTGTTCTGGTCTTACAGTGATAAACACATCTCGACGCAAAGCGTATCCGTGCCCATAAATCGACAGAGCTGTCTGTGATTTGCACACGTTCACGGGATGAGTGAACTCGGGTCTACGGACGAAATGTAACATATTATCACATGCCAGCTTTATATTAAACACATTAATCACGACACATTGATCACACCACCACAAGGAGTAAGGGGAAAACGGACTGACCAATGAAAGGGACAGTATCAGCTGGAAATTCCCTGGTAAGGATGAGCCGTTTGACGAGACAGGTGGTGCAACACGCGCATCACCCGCCTATAGCGCAAACCCAGGTGAGGGTGAAGCCACCTCCCGCCCTAGTCTGAGGCGAACAGAAACACCATGCGAGTTGTACTTGTGCAAAGAAAGCCCTTCTGCACACAGGAGATCAGATTTTTTTAAAAAATGGTGTTCCCCAACCTCTCACACACCAGTGGTGTAGGGCGAGGATAAGGCAATTGCACGCAGCGAGTTACTCCTGATTTACACACTTTGGGGAAATGAGAATAAGGGCCACAATATCATGACTGTAACAAACAGGAAAAAAAAAGAGCATATGAGGGCATTAATGTGATTTTTAGTGTTTGCATGCAACACTTTCCAGAAATTATCTTGAAAAAGGTTTTATTCTACAATTCTGGTATCAAGGAAAAACATTTAGAAACTCTCAAATATATCTCAAGCAGATATATTTGTATATATATACTTCAGAAAAAGAAAAAAGATATCTGCTTACACAAATACAGTGGATTTTGATTTATGTTAAGGTCAAATGCAGAGAAATTGAAAATTGAAAGTCCTTGAGTCTTTGGGGGGGAGGGGAAGGTTGACAGTAGAACTCATGAAAACTGGCTTCAACTCCAGAAATCTTCACTATTTTACAATTCTCCATCGCTGTCTCACAAACGAGCCTGCTGGCTCTCCGGCTCCCGAGACCAACGTGCACAAAAGGGGGCTCTGCTGCCAGAAAGCACATTCAGACGCTGGGTTTCCTAAGGAAGCACTAACACCCATACGCGTGCAACACATCAGCATGCAGGGGAGGAAGCCGTATTCAGCAGAGCATAGGCCCTCCTTTCACTGAAAGGAGGGCAGGTTTCATGCATTCTATTAATACACTTATTATTTCCCATGTGTTCTTTGTGAGGGAGATACTTTCTTTCTTCAGCAACCTGCATTAACTAAAACGGACCATAAAAGAAATGTTTTCAAACCCAAGCTGCAGTCTACAAGGAATAATGATTCTCTTTCCTCTTTTCAAAGTCAAATGTTGGCCTGGAATCCATTTTGTTCCTAGTGTTCCCATTACAAAGATGTTGGTGGTCTAGTCCCAATGCCAATACGCACTGTAGCATGGGTAAATCTGATTTCAGCTGCTCCTGTAAAGCCTTAACTGCATCTGCAAACCTAGCCATTTGTCACGAAAAAAAAGAGTCTAAAAGCTTATGATTTACATCTTCCACTGAAGTCTTTGAGCCCTTACATTATAGGACAGTCTGGAGAAAATATATGCAATTTCCCATCATTTGTCAAGTTAAGTTTAAGCAAGTGTGCTCTGATTTGCTATAAATGAAGACTTTCAAAAACAATCCTTATAAGCATGAAAGGCAGCATGAAGACAAAGGATGTTTTCACAGTCACTTCTCCTTAGAAAGGTCAAGAACTTAACAGCATTTTTATTTGTTTCACAACGAATGAGCTGTCATTTTTTATTTCACAGCTATGGGAAAAATAAAAAGTTCTCATGAAAAGATACGTGTTTAGTCCAGCCCACAGATTAGATAACTCTAATTTAAAAGCAAATCCACCATCAAATTCTAATTTAGGAAGTAAAAGCAGATCTGCTCTATGACCTGATAGCGCCAGAACTGTAGAAACCACTGTGCCAGCTACAACATTTCCTATGTTGACACTAACTGGCGAGTCTTGACCCTTCCCATCCACCCACTAGAGGACTCTCCCTCAAAATACTATGAATAAGCAGTCTTACAAAGAAAAGCTTTTTAGCTGAGCTGTATCCTCGTCACTGGTGATTTATCATCCTTAGTAACCCCCTGAAGTATGGAAACGTCTGTATTTCTGCCAGGAGCTTACTAAAAAGGAGGGAAAAAAAAAAAAAAAAAGCACACGGAATTTTTCCATAATCAAAAGCAAGAGCAGGGTTCGGCATTCCGAGCAAGAACCAGGGCACGCAGTCAGTCCTTGATGGAAGGCACCAAAACCTTGGTGATCCACAGGAGCTTCTATTTCAGTTGTAATGCTGCTGACTTCAGAGAGCCATAGGTGTGCTGAACGCACTGCCTGCCTTTACTGCCTCAGGGGCACGGAAGAGGCTCGGGCTTCTCTGACAAGCTGGCTGAACCCTTGGAGCTTTTTTTTTTTTTTTTTTTTTTTTTTAAACTCTAGGCCAAGACAAAAAGCAATAAAAACATTTTCAGTAAAACAGTGTTCACCAGATAGGGAAATTCTGTGTCATCCAAAACGGGATAGGAAACATTTTGCTTTGCTGGTGACAAAAACTTCACCAAGTTTAGTGGAACTGATTTCTCCAACTTCTTCTATCCCACCAGCTTTGCCTCTAGAGGCAATTCACTTTATTTTAAAACGGGACAAAATCCACCCTTAGGCTTGAAGCACTAAGTGTTAGCTCGTGTTATGGAGATTGAAGAGGTAAAGATGGAAGGAAGTTTTTTCTGCAACTTCAGCAGCAGTTCTCTGCACTCTTCTGAAAACCACTACCAGAGTCACAGGATCATCGAATGGTTGAGGTTGGCAGGGACTTCTAGAGATCATCTAGTCCAACCCCCTGCTCCAGCAGGGACACCCAGAGCACGTGGCACAGGGTGGCATCCAGGCAGGTTTGAAGATCTCCAGAGAAGGAGCCTCCACAGCCTCTCTGGGCAGCCTGCGCCGGGGCTCTGGCATCCTCGCAGGAAAGCTGCTCTTCCTCACATGGAGGCTTAAAGTTCCAACACAATTAAAACTTGTGTTTTAATTTATACTCATTGCTCCCTGTCCTGTCACTGGCCACCACAGAGAAGAGTTCGGCCCCATCTTCTTTACATTCTCCCCTCAGGTATTTGTACATATTGATCAGATGCCCTCTCATTCTGCTCTTCTCCCCTGCCTCAACCTGCTTGCAACGCTCCTCCT
The DNA here is from genome assembly GCF_000705375.1 of Tinamus guttatus. The sequence goes on along the minus strand of NW_010588321.1, from coordinate 26,202 downwards.
GATGCAGGCCAGAATCCCACTGGCTGCCTTGGCCACGAGGGCACGTTGCTGCCTCATAGTTAACTTGTTGTCAACAAGGACTCCCAAATCCCTCTCCGTGGAGCCACTTTCCAGCAGGTCAACCCCTAATCTGTACTGGTGCCTGGGGTTATTCCTCCCCAGGTGCAGGACCCTGCCCTTGTCCTTGTTGAACCTCATGAGGTTCCTCTCTGCCCAGCTCTCCATCCTTCCAGGTCTCTCTGAATGGCAGCTCAGCCCTCAGGAGTTTCAGCCACTCCATCCAGTTTGATAGTGTCCCCAAACTTGCTGAGGGAGTACTCTGTGCCCTCATCCAAGTCATTGGGGAACAAGTTGAAGAGCACCAGGCCTGGTACTGACTCCTGCGGGACACCACTGGCCACAGGCCTCCAACCAGACTCAGCCCCATTTATCACCACCCTCTGAGCTCTGCCATCCAGCCAGTCCTCAATCCACCTCACTGTCCACTCGTCCAGTCCACACTTCCAGAGCTTTGCTATGAGGATGTTATGAGAGACTGGGTTGAAAGCCTTGCTGAAATCAAGGGAGCCAACATCCGCAGCTCTCCCATCGTCCATCCAGCCAGTCACCTCAGGATATCAGGTTTGTCAAACACGACCTTCCCTTGGTGAATCCATGCTGACTACCGCTGATCACCTTCTTTTCCTTGACATTCCTAGAGACGGTCTCTAGCATGAGCTGCTCCATCACCTTTCCAGGGACAGAGGTGAAGCTGACCAGCCGGTAGTTTCCCGGCTCCTCCCTCTTGCCCATTTCCGAGCCTGGAGCGATGCTGGTTTCTTCCAGGCCTCCAGCACCTCCCCTGCTCTCATGTCAGCCACTCAACTCGCACGTTCCCGGAAGGCCTGCGGTGCTCACGCAGGGCTGCGGGACGCGAAACAACAGTTCTGTTGTTCCCTGTCGTGTCACTGAGACGCAGCGTTTCTGCCAAGCCCAAGGGCAAGAGAACTGGAGCCCAGGCGATCCTTTTCTCCTATTGTCTGCCCATAACCGAGTTAGATGCTTGAACTTGATGCTGTTTTTGTTTAGGTACTGTAAAAATTCAGAACGCTGTCCACATGACTGCCTAAGAACAAGGTTGGAGGGGCCTCTATCGACCACGCACCAGTTACACAATGATAAACTAATGAAACCCACTCAACTATGCCATTATGCGCTCAGCTAAATGCTGGACAAACACTAGCCTTGTTTGTTGTAAGAAATCTTGGGGGGAGAGATATGTTTGCATAAATAAGGAGGAAAAATGAATAAACAGAGTGATTCAAAAGCATTAATCAACTTAGTTCCTCTACTCTAGCAATATGAAATACACCCTGCACATATTGGTAGCCTGAAAAGTGCTCCTAGGGAATGTTGCCTATTGGCTTGTTTCAATATTAGCAGTGGCTCCAGTCTGGAAAGTAGAAATGTAGTCTGATTTTTAATGGAAAAAAATACTAAAACACTCACTGACCAGTCAGTCATGAATATCAAGTTAAACTACTTTTTCGCTAAGAAATGTCTTGCTCTGCTCAATGAGAAGTCATACAGCTGTGCTGTTGTAAAGCAGCAAATATCAACATGTTCTTGAACACACATACTATATATTTAAACAGACAAGTCAAGCCAAAGATCTGTCTGCAGAACTACCAATACTTAATACGATTACATAAATGTACAGAAACACACACGTATCTATTAAAGCAGTTAAACAGCAGTTTAACATATCACTTCATACACACCAGGGTCCTTTTCATCTCATCTCTGTGGTCAGGAGAACTATTCTGTGCTTCCTGACCTAGCTGCGTTACCAAATTTCTGATAATAGGAGTGGATAAAAGAGAATCAGTAACTTTGCGTTCCCCAGTGGAATAGCTTCCCAGTGGAACAGTGCCAGCTGGGACATTACTTATTTGTTTTTTGGTATTGAGCGGATCACTGGGCAAAGCTACAGCCTGCTTTGAAGGGCAGGCTGATAACCTATTATAAGCAAGCCTAGAAGAAAGAGAGCTCTGTTGAGTCCATTCTATCTGCTGGTGGGAAATCCATGACAGCAGATACTTCAAATCAGGATAGCGTGCAGGTTACAGCCTCCTGTTCGTCACAATAAGGAAGGATTGGGCCATGATTCTAGACTTACCCACTCAGGAGGTGGTTGTAGCTTAGTACATTTGGCTATGGACAGGGAAAATGCAAAAGGTTCAGCAAAGTCGTCCCAGGTAGAAGCGACCAGAGACGCCGAACTCGAGAGAGGAGGCTGCTACTGGTGAGGTAAAAACATACTAGCACTTAGAGGAAAAATCTGGGACATAGTGCTACTTCTGTTTTCTTTCCTGTGATTTAATAGTGAACTTTAGTTTCCATGGCTGTTCTGGCACAATTCACCCAGCAATAAATTTACAAGAAATTGTAAATGTTTATTTTAAAAGGAGACATCTAGGATCTATAAAGGCCATGAAAGGCTGGGCCAGCTCTTCAGCTGGTAAAAATTAGTGTAGTTCTACTGTTTTCAGTGGAGCTATGCAGATGGACACAGAACAAGGAGTTGACTTTCAAGGTTACATTTTACTTCTAAGCTCACGGCTCTTACTCTCATGAAGTGCACAGTTAAGAACACATCATTTGCTCATTTTCTTAGTTTTATTTTATTTTTTCCAAAGCCTGTTTTAAAATACAATTTTGCCTTGTTTTAAACATGCCTAAAGCCTATACCAACTACGGCTAAGTTCTGTGATATTGAACAGCTTCATTTCAGTTGCAATTAAACCTTCAGCCACTCTTTGTTTAGGTAAGCGGACACATTCTGAAATCCAAATTCACCCAGTTAAAACGTTACAGGATTAAACACAAATATGATTTACTGCATACTTGTATCTTGCCCTACAAGTGCACTGTAGGGCTACTTTTACTCTGGAAGTCCATCCTACAGGCAAACAGCAAATAAAGGTTAACTAGGATGAGCCTCTTTTATTCCAAACTGTATTTGACTGGAAAAGGGAAAGGCTGCAATACGCCAGGATGTACTTGTCAGCTGCCTGAAGTATTCCATTTGACACTAATGACTCTTATGAGGTGGCCCTTCTGACATAAGGCAGTGACCTTCCCTTTGGGGGACACAGGGGGCATTAATACATTGGTAAGTGCTAAAAACAGTCACGGTCAATAACGATACAGTCTTCAAAGTGTCCTGAAAGTTCTAGACTTAGATGGGAGAAACTAAGTGCATAGCTTATTATGATAAGGCCTCAGTCAAATCGTGAGTCCAGCTCCAGCACCTCAACTGATCGGCAGGACCGAGGCCAGAAGGGATCATCTAGACACACAAGAGATTTATCACAAACAACTTATGAGAAGAACACCGAAATAGCAGAGTTGGTTTCGTCTAGAAAAAACTGAGGGGACACACTGCAGATCTCCGAATAGGAAAGGACAGTTATAAACAGGATGGAGATCAATTTTTCTTCAAGTTCCTCAGCAAGAAGAAAGGTAACCCAGCAGAATTCTGACTTGATCTTTTTAGGACAGGTAGCTTCAAGACTAAACAGGTACTGGAAGAGATATACTGAGGTGATTGCTATGTCTCTGTCCCAAGACATTTCAGAGCAGATCAGCAAACACCTCTTAGGTAGAAGTATAGCTTCAGAGCAAACGTTTGCTTCGTTTCGCAAACGAAACAACATCTGCTAGTTATTCACTGACGTGTGTCTATAGATAAAATATATGCTGCAAAGCTGTCAGAATTTTAAACGTAGTCCCAAAAACAGATGCCTTATCTGCACTGCAGAGTTAGGATTTGAACTTGTACAGTAATGCAGGGCTAGTTTCAGACTGCAGGTGATGCCACCTGCATTTGCAGGGATCTAGATTGCCATCACCTGTTTAAAACAGGTTTACATGAGTCAAACCTTCAGTGTAGGCAGCCCCATAGACAAAGACAATCGCTAGGATCATTAGGGGGTCATCCGCAACTCATGGACGCTTCAGCTATACAACTGTAATCACAATCTGTAGGAATCAAACCTGTACCTGAAAACCTACAACTACCATATTGTAGGTTTCTGAAATTAATGGCACAAATTATACTCAAGAAATAAACCTTGAAACTTGTGGGGTTTTTTTGTTTTGTTTTGTTTTCCCACAGAAGCTAAGGTGGGTAGACCTTGGAATTCAAGCCCTATTCAGGCAAACATGAGGTCTGTAATGCAAGTTTTCCCTCACAAATAACACACAGAAACCAATGTCAAGTGTTTCCTAGCTCTCTTCTGTGTTTGACATAATTATCACTTAAAGATTTGGTTAAGGGGAGAAAGAGCAAGGACTTGTGGAAGAACAATGCTGATGAAATTCCTATCTTCTCTTCCCTCCACCTTTTCATGTCCTGACTAATAAAAGCAATTAATGATCAGCATAGTTGTTATAAATGAAAAATACATATATATATATATATATATATATACACACACACACACACATCTGACCCATTCCCTTTCCTTTGTGAGGAAAAAAGGCAGTCTCAAGATCCTTTGATTCTGAAAGGTAACCAACACGAAACTCGGTCACAGTTTCTACTGGGACACTTGGGGAGCTCAGCGCCCCTTCGTGAGAGTACCCAAGCCCTTAGTGAGCAGTACCCAAAGACTTTATTCCAAATGAGTAATCAGAGATCTGATCATTCATCTTCATGCAAATCCCAATGGCAATCTTATCAAATCTGTTTTGGTTCATGTAATTATGAAGGACCAGAAATCTCTCTCATGGACTTCCATTAAGTTATGAGTGAGGACTTATGATCACTGTACTGTATTTAAGAATAAAAAGATTATACTGAACTTGTGATGAATCCCTTCAATGAAAACTTTAGGAAACAGGATAGGATTTTTCCAGCACCTGCTTTTTGGTAGTGCACACAGCAGAACTATAAAAAATGCCAACTGTTCTGGATCTGTTCATCTGAGATTCTGGATTCATCAAGACAAATTATGCAAGCAAATTCTACCAACACACCGATCTACTGAGAAAATCATCAGCCAGAAATTACTTTCAAAGCAAACAGGATGATACATAAAGAGGTCCAAATGACAAGAGGAAAAAAATAAGTCTTCCTCTTTTCCCCTGAAAAATACTATTTAGATATAAAAGATGTTTCATTAGCTAGTCTGTGTGGTCTCAGAATTTAGAATCAGTTCATTAAAATGCCACTAAAAAAAATTTTCAATCTAACATATTCCACACTGATGTTTCAATTAAAGCACACCATTATTATACTAAAGAATAAGCTTCATTATTAACTGCCCTCCAAGAACTCAGCACGCGAGCACATAGCCAACCCCGAGCAGAATGCGCGTTTCACTTCACACCTGACCCACATCAAACAGTTCTGCACCTTTCAAAGGCAAAAGCTGAAATTGCTGCCATTCCAATCACACTTATTGCACAGTTAAAACCTGAACAGGTGGAAAACTTATTCATTCATTTATCAGCTTATTATTTATCTCTCTCTCAAAAAAAAAAAAGCCACTTTTGCAGTGCTTTTAATCTTAGTGACCTCTGCATGGTGTTATTGATTGAGCAGGTCAAGAGTAAACATGACGTTCATACAAACTCTACAAAGAAAAAGCAAACTAAAAAGAAAACTGAAAATGAGCTGTGTATAGAACAGGAAAGAAAGAGTTTTTAAGAACATCAAACCTTGGGATTTTTTTCTAGCTCTGTACAGAGGATTTTCTGCCACGAAGGCCTTTATAAATATCAAAAGCAAAACAAAACAAACAAACAAAAAAAATCAAGAACCAAAGTTTAACTTACTGCTCCCTGCTGCGTATGCCAACTCTTTCATTCTATAGAACACCTCTCCAGGTTTTTAACACCCATACGCTGTTCAAAGCATCACCTTTCTGTCCCCAAACTTCCTCTTAAGCTGGTCTCTGGTGAACAGTTAGTCTTTCTGCTGGTCCTGGTCCAAAGGACTCCCTCCTTCCCTCCCTCCCTCCGCCTCTCCCCCTGCTTTCCCAGCGGCCGCGCTGGCCTCGGCGCGCGGGTATTTGGCACCGTTAAAATTGAATTTGGGGATGATCCATCCATTTGCACAAAAGAAAGAAAAAAAAAGGTCAATGCCTTTTCAAGATCAATCCAAGTATATCAGCTGGAAATCACAGTAATGCACTGCGGATAACGGGCTTGGCTTGCGACGCCAAGCTGCATTCCACACGTCGGTGCCTTTTTTTAAGCGTTTGCCATCGCACGCTGCCTTGACTGACCTGACCAGGAGTGCTGTGAAGGGGGAGCTGGGACCTCTTCATTGGCTCCTTTGGGTCCTGCTGGATGCAAGTTCCCTTGGCGGGCTCATATCAACCCTCCCTTCTGTTAGATATCATGCACTTGAATACTTGAAGATCCTGCTCATTATATCAACTGCTGCTTAAATGCTTGTCTTAGCTGCCCGTACTACGGTGATTTTTTTCTACAGACAGCAGGGCATCGCAGAAGCTTGCCAGTGTGCTGTAGAAAGGGACCAGCCCTGCTCTCAGCAAAGCTGCCGTCTGTTGCGCCCAGAGCGTTTCCAAGCTAACTGACACCAGACCCCGATGCACCGCTACAACTGCAGGTGCTCACTGCAATGCTGATGACACAGCTCTCCTCAGGACCGAAAACCCAGCGAGCCGAAGCACCCACAAGACTAATCGAGAGGTCCCACTCTGCTCTAACTCTTTACGTTCAGCCAAGCTCCTCTTTCTGACCGCCTCAATAGACTATTGCGCACAACAGCTGGATTATGGGCTCATTAATTACCAGCAATGCAATGTTGTTGTTTTCTCCTAATGCACAATGAAAATTTCATATGACAGCCAGGAACCTGAACGAGGCATCAAGCTTCCTTCCCATCAGTAAGTGCCATGCAACTGGCTCAACCAATACATTCTGGAAGGCTCCAGTGAGAAGGAATTTGCAGCCTTGGAGAACAGAGCAACTGACCACCCCACGCCTGACACAGGGGCGAAATAAAGACATTTATGATATGAAATATTTCATCTGGTTTTATGTGGAGCTGCAGAAGGGGGCTTGTCCTCTCTTCTCATGTATTCAAATGAGATACTTTTCATTCGGGAAAACTGCTGGGTTCATCTGTGTTCACCTTTAGCATACTATTGCTCATATTCTAAGCCAGATCTGTAATCTCTATTTTAACATTAACTCTGTGTAGACATCAAATTTTGACTAGTTCTGTCTAACTTAATCTGCGCGCATACATTCTTCTTTTTCCTAAACTATCTGGTTTGTAGTCACTTGCTGTCACACTAGCCCTGTATTCTCCACAATCTGAATCAAAACAAATAGCAGCAAAAACAAAACACTTCATTTGACCTTGTGTGAGAACAAACAAATCCGAAAAGATTTTTTTTTCCTGATATTTTTCCATTTTTTTTTCCTTTAACTCCAAAGGAATTATTGTTATTTTTATATGTTATTTTTTATATGTTATTTTTCCCCCTACAGGCTTCTACTGCCCTCTGTGGGATTATTTTAAATAAATCACTAGGAACAAACCAATAAGAATGTAAAAAGGAAAGGTGCCAGCCTATCCCTGGCATGCCTATGCCTCACCATACCACGTTCCAGAGATGTCACAGTAATCCAGGGATTCCTATAGACACCTGGGCCTGCCGGGCACTCGCGCTCGCTGGGTGGACGTTAAGGGATTCACGGCTGGTCAAGGCCCAGGGGAGCGGATCGGGTTTTAGAAGGGAAGGCAATGGAGAACCTCGGGGGAGCTGCTAACCAGCACTTCACACAGAGCAATCTCTGTATTTCACGCATCTTTTTACAAAGATGAAAAGGGAGAAAAAAGGCTGTAAGCTATAATTGGCTAATCACCGTGAAGATAAGGAAAAGTTTACCACGGTGCATTACCATTTTGTAAGTATTTTAAGCACCTTGCCAAATCAACTCCAGCCCTCCAGTCCGGGATATGCAGAGCCCGGCACCATTCAAGCGATCAGACCAGGCAATCACTAAGGTCCCTCCCGCCCTTGTAATCTATGAAAGGCTGCTCAAGAACAGTATTTCTAGTCATGAGCACCCAGAACATCTCATCTATGGGTATTCTTTTGCCTGTATATGTGTGTCTCACAACATCCACACAGATATTCACGAATCACTTATTTTTATACAACAGTATAAGAGTTTCAGAGGTTACATGAATCCTTTCCCCAAGGCTTAGCAAACCAACTGCCTCATTTTTGATTGACTAATGGTATCTTTCAGAAAGTCTATGCTATTTATTTCCACAACTGCCTAGGCAGACAGTTTACATGGTGGGGGGAAAGGCCACAGATGCAAACTGCAGCCTTGTGGTGAGGAACAGCTCAGGAGTAACATCCTGACGGCTGCTTCAGTCACAACATCATTACTCGCCCAAAGCAGCTCTGCCAGAACAGGCAGAATTTCTTCTTCTCAACTTTCTTCCCCAAAAACGTGCAGTGGGGCTTGTAGCTGGGCACTTCCCCAGCCTTGCAGAGGGAAGAACGTGTGAATTACCTGCCCTGGGGAGCTCCAACACCAACCTCCCCCTGCAGCCCACGGAGGCTGCTGTGCAGAGGGGAGGGCAAGCACAGCGCACGTCACACAGCTTGGGCAATTTTCCACATGGATTTCGATAGTCCAGACTATAGTGATTTAGTCCAGCAAGCGTTAAGAAGGGAACTAGCAAAAAAAGCTTACTTTTTTTAAGTGTTAGCTGAACAAAAAAGCTTAAGTAATAATTTAAATATTTAAAAAGTGTCTCTGCGCTGCTGTTCTAATTCCTGTGCCTTTTTTTTTTCTTAATACACACAGAGACAAATTGTCAACTGAATAACTTGACCTTTTTTTTTTCTTAATACACACAGAGAAATAACAAATTGTCAACTGAATAACTTGATTGGCAATTTGAAGTATATCGAGGCAAGCATTCTCTCAGCTCTCCGCTTCTTAGATATTCTTAGACTACAAAACTTTAGAGTATAAAGAAAGTGTAGGAGGAATTACTCTGCATGTTAAGTTGTTTGGAAAAAATCCAGTGGGTTCCATTAGTTCCATATCTATACTGGCATCACATAAAAATTTTCATCCATGAAAGTCATTGGAGAGTACTCTGTTCCTAACTGCAATCAACAGCAGGTTGATCAAGAATACATGAAATTAGTAAAGTGATTCCCCTTAACTTCAATGAGTTTTGAGGTTAAGGAAACCCAAGGAAGACTTCCAGCAGGTTGGCACAATGAGACATGATTACTTGCTTTATGTTATGATTAAACCAAGCATTTTTGGAGGAAAACTCAAATGAATCTGAACACCGAAAGTTCTTGACTGCTGGCATTTAACCTTTTTTTAACCAGCTTTTCATCCTTCTTCATGAAGAGCTGTGTATGTGAGAAATGATTACTCACCCATCCTTTCAGGTAATTGCCACACATACTTCTGTACCACCTCTCCTTTACTACCTACCCTGAGGACAGTATTTTTTTCCACTGTAGACACGATAGAAAAAACTTACCCACTTCAATCAAAAGGAAACTATCACGGAAAGTTGACTTGGAGGACATGCCACTTGCTTCAGAATAGGCTTATGAAGACCAAAGGAAGGTTTGACAAAGACCTCTTTGCCAAGGGACACTTAGCGGTTAGAGAGTCTCAGGGCTTCTGGAATGTTACTAAAAAAATCACTTTTTTCCCAGAGGAAAACCACACCTAAGAGACTTTGGGGAAATACCAAAATTTCAGGCACTTACCTTTCTCGTTGCTACTTGTTGATGTTGAGGGGGAAATTCCAGGCTTGGATTTGTCATAATTGTTAAAGCTCTGGCTGCGTCGGTTGTTGGCACTAAGAGAACCACGAGTTTTGGCCTCACTGCCTGCAGCAGACACCCTCACGGTAGGGCCTGGAAGTCTGAGTGAATAATTAAAGTCAGGTGAAATACATTAAAGGAAAGGGGAGGAGAAAAAAAAATGCACCCTTGGAAGGGAAAGAAACTACAAAATACCATGCATGATCTGAAAAGAAAAGGATTAGTACCCCAAAGTTTCATAAGGGACTTGAAAAAGCTGCAACACATCATCCTGGATAAGAAAAAATATACATAGTGAGCAAGCTAAAATGCTTTACAACAGGAGAAAAGGGAAGAAAATCTGTTGAGTGAGATACTTCAATAGCTTTCCTGTGATATTTTCATCTCAAAAAAAAAAAAAAAAAAAGGTCAGAATCCAGTTCTGGAATTCCTGCTTGAGGTGACTAACAGCGGACTTGGCAAACAGGCTACTTGTTTCTACTGGGTGATCCACAGATTATATTAGACTGCTTAAACTGAGCAAAGCTGTCCTAACAGCCCCTCCTCCATACGTGTTTCCTCTCCAGTGATCGTTGATGGTCTCCTGCCATAAATCTGGGGAAGCAGAAACCACTGTGGGAAATTCAATGGGGTAACACCACTTCCAAAAACAGTGCAAGGCTAAGACTAAATGAGACTCCTGTTCTTAAACCAGGCCGCTGAATGGGGCTGTATTTAACCTGGGAGCAACAGGGAGGCAGAATATATCTGCCAGCTTAGCAGCTAGGCTATGCCTTGCAGGGAGCACATTACTTCTGTGCTTTGCAGGCAGAAGGGGAGGACTTCTCCAAGCAGCCCGACACGCTCAGGGAAGCAGCTGGCACCCCCTTTCAGAGCAATGCGTGCGCTTCAGCCCTGCAAAGCCAGTGTTTACACATTCACTTGGAAGGTCCGTCATGTATATTCTGCACTAATGAGCACCGCTTTTTAGTATTCTAAATAAAATACAAAAATTTAAATGTCGGTACCTTTTCAAAATGCATACTGAAGTTCACTAGCTTAGAAGAGTGAGGACAGCCCATCAAAGGCTAAAAGAGTCGGTTCACATCAAACACAGGAACACTGAAGGGGACAACTCCTTGGTGTCCTAGTCTTTGCAGTACACTAGAATTGCTTTAACACTTTTTTCTTTGCATATTAAATTGATGTGTCTTAAACAGCTTGTGCTGGTAATGGCTAAAATGTCCCTGTTGTTGGAGAGCAGAGGGATGCAAAGGACCAAATCATGCCCACAGGAAGGAAGAGTAGCTGGAAAGGCCAGGTAGGGATGCTTCATAAATCAACCAACTTCTCAAAGAGACAGGAAATTTGAGAAGCACCACGAAGGAAAACAGCAAAAGGTCAGCAGCTGCATGCACATGCTTTCAGAGCTCAAAGGGGGACAAGACATAGAGGCATCATTCAAAACAGAACAAAACACCCATTTGTAAATGCAAGGCACTGTGGATGCGGCACAGCGCGTCATGGTTCTGAGGTTTGCCACCTTGCTGAGCTCTTTTTAGCCAAACCCTTCAATTCACCAGGATTTTTGAGGATCGACAGCCCTTCCCAACACTGGGGGGTGCTAGAAAGTTGCACATCATGATCCCTGCAGGAAAACCCGTAATTCCCGAAAAAGCCTTTACACTGTAAAGGAGATTATGGAAGAGGCAGCAGAGGTAAAGCAGGAGAGAAGAAAACCCAAACACTCTTCATAAACACAGTCACACTCTTCAAGGCAAGAAAGCTCAGAGAGGGCTCGTTTTGCCTAAAGGGCAAACGTTTGCAAAGAAGATAGCGTTCCTGTTGCATTTTTTACTCCAGTGTGACTGATTTGGTTTTGGTATCAGGCCTGGGTATCTCACAGGAGTACCTGTGAAATCCAAGAAAAAAATCAGGGAAGAGTTTCTAGCTTCTTTTCCTTTTGCCAAGGAAATACAGAGCATTAAAAAAGGGGTTACAAAGCAGACCTTCCCTCTCATCTTATGAGAAATAAGATGGCAAAAGCAAACCCAAACTATAAAGCAGTTATTCATGTTCTTAACAAAGGCAGATAGCTGGCCAAGTAGTTCACAGATTGGATAAAAATGGCAAATAATACTTCAGAAGCTCAGTAAAACGGTAAAAAACAGCTTACTAACTAATGTAGAACTATCAAAAACTTATCATCCCTAACTTCGCTAATCACAGCCCTAGCAGCCTTAGCACTGCTTGCAAGTGCTGAGATGAGGCGGCCGCAGAAGCTGGTGGTTCAGGAGAAATGGCCTAAAACATGGTTTTCAGGGAGCTGCGTTGCTCCCAGCCCCGTACCAGCGGGCAGGGCAGCAGCCCGGAGGAGCACGGGCGCAGGGCAGCGTGGAGGGCGCCAGCCTGACGCGAGCGCTCGCCGTCGGCACCCCTGCGTACGGGGAACGCCCGGCGCGCAGGAGGGAGAGCACTCTCAGAACCACGGCTTCCTCTCGAGGAGGAGCGTTCACATGGGCACCCAAAGCACAAGAGTTCTCGCTAGCGCAAATGCATTGCACGTCTTGCAAAAAGGGGGAAGGAAAAAAGCCAAAATGGGCCTGACACCTCCGTGTTTTGATTGCTTGTAAAATATCGAGTTGCAACCAAGGAGGTCAATATTTTTAAGGCAAGCCCAAAACATGCATCTGGGGATGTTGCAAAAAGGGTTATTCATGCTTTGCAGAGGATGAAGAAGTGCTAACCTAGAAGACCTTTTCTGACCAAGAGTGAATCGGATGATTTTGCTTTGAGATGAGTCCCTGGGAGATGCACTGCACACAGGAAAGAAAAAGTGGAAGAAAACAGTAAGCAAAGAAGAAACTTGCTTTTTAGCCACTGAAATTAATTACTAGTTTTAGGGAGGGAAGGATTTCCTTTGCAAAGTATAACTTCTGCTCAAAACTGCATGAAATCTGAAGGGAATTAATTTTTATAAAGTATTGCAGGTGCAATTTGTATGCAAAATTCAAACTTTAGTACTCAGTTTCTCATCAATCTTTTACTGCATGACTCACCTGAATCTGAGCAATAGCTCAGCATATTCTAATGAAACATTATGACATTTCTTTAGCGTCTTCAAATATTTTTAAGTTATTAGAAATCCAGTGTAATCCATACAATGGACTACAAGTGTCAAAGTAATATTTACATGATTCAACACCCCTGTTACACAAAAAGTCATAGAAATATGTTCTTATAGTTCATCTTTGCTTTACAGTAATTAGTCCCTATACAAGTCATTACACAGCACCAACGTTAGCTAGCTTCAGTTATACAAAAACATTTGTCCACCTAAATTGTGTTATTTCCCCCTTAATTTGTGTCATTTTAAAACAAGTAAGTCTTCACATCTTAGCAAACATGCGTAAGTGATTTCAGCATTTGAAACCTGCCTACTTACTGCTATTAAAATCCCCACTCCCTTACCAGCAAAGTAGTTGGGTAAGCAGAACGCCATAGGAATAAACACATGCAGAGCAGTAGGGCCTTAAAATTACTTTAATTCTAACTTGCAAAGAGCATCTCTAGAATTAAAGGCATCCGAGACATGTACCCCCTCCCATTACATATATTACGTTCTCCCAGTCCTAACAAACGCCAACTGCCAAATTACTTTTCATGTAGGCCGGCAGCTTATTGTTTCCGACCAACAAACCTAAATTTATTTCTGACTGTTGCCAGCTGTGATGAACTTTTACCACTCCCAGACCCTTGCATTCATCTGGGGGGGCTGTCCTTGTAAATGGAAACTGAAGTCATTTTTCCATATGTCCAAGGTATATATATGTATACCCCATACTAGCATTGATATGTGTGTTTGCCTAGTAGAAGTAAAAGGAATAACTGTGAAAAATTTCCTTAGAGGAAATGGTGGTTATTCTGCTTTGGAGGCATTTTGTGTCCACAGAACTGCGTGTTTCTAGCACCGGGAGCACATTTCAGCACACATTTTGCTCTCTGAAGGCGTCAAGGCAGCACTCAACACATGCCGCGCTTCCTACGCGAGAAGAAGGACGGAAGGTTCCCCACCTGGACTGCATTTCGGGCTGTGCTTTGCACGGGTGCTGCTGTGGTGCCGGGCCCTGCGCCGGGAGGGCGGCCGGAGCGGGAGGCCCCGCGCGCGGCGGCTGCTGCTGCTGCTGCTTGTAGCGAGACAGGCTGAAGAAGAGGCCCAGGATGGCCTTCAGATTCCCATTCCTGATTTCTGCAAGGCAACGGGGAGAAGTCACTCGTCAGCCGTGGCTGCTGCTGCTTTCTGACAGTGCCGCGGGGCGGCCCCTGCCATCCGTCATTCTGTTTAAATAGGTAGTTCCTTCAATTAAAGCAACCCAAAATAACCAGCAAATACACAGGGAATATATTAACAACATCGCAGTGTAAATGATTTCACAGTTCGAAATTTACACGAGGAGAAGAAAGTGCTCAGTTATCACACACCATCGTGTCATTTCTCCTATATCAGACTAATGGTTTCCGTTAAGAAAATGGAAGTTTTGCAAACAGGAGATTTCGTTACTGCTTGGAACTCCTGTATTAAAGTAGATAATTACCAGTTTTAAATCACCACAAGGTAATAAAGAATGGAGATACCCAACGTACCTTGCTTGACAGTGAATGTATACAGTTTTTAACTCCTAACATTCCTCCCACTCTTTCACACAACATCAAGCACACTCACAAAAAAAGAACAAATAAAAACACAGTGATGGAAAAAATATGTAGTTACTAACTCTATCACAATGCATGCACATGAAGGCCAGCTTTGATGATACGGTGTGAACAAACCTTTTATCACGTTTCATTTCCTAAACTTAAAAAGCTGCATGAATAAACAAACTGCTTAACGGTTGCATGTGCTCTCAAAAGCACTTGTGCTCCTAAAACTTACTGTTGCTCCACGCTTTCCAGGACGTCTGCATGGACTGGCGCAAGAGGGGCACGAGAAGCACGCATGGCCAAGGAGTGGCCAGCAAATCCTAGGCTCACTTCTTAAAAATTGGCTCCCCTTTCCCCCTGAACTTCCAGCTTTGAGCACCTTGTCCTCCGCTACACCTTTCCTTCCTTCCTAGCCATTGATCTGGTTTTCCTCCTTCCTCCATTTTGCTTTGGCCCACGCTCATCTCCTTGATGACTTACACGTTATATCTAAGTGGTCCAGTTTACCACCCAGACCCAGAACACCCAGTTTCCTTGTCTCAAGGCCCTGAGTCTAGTTTGGGAGGATGGGGGGATCCGATTAGATGGTAGAATAAAATAGGCAGGAAAAGCAGCAAAAAGGATCTCCCTTTCTTCACGCAGGGACCGTAATTACGCAGGGCAATTGTAAGTAAAGTGGCACTTAGTCCTAAGTCAAAGCGTAACTGAACGTTCCCAGAGGTTTAAAAGAGGAAGCTCAACTGCACAAATAGGGGCCAGAACTAAAACAAGAAAAATAAACAAATAAAGAACAACAACAGCAACAACAACAACAAAACAACCCCCATGCATCTACGTGTTTGAACTTAGCAAAATTATGTGCAATGGGAGACAAGGACTTGCTTGCAACGCAAGGCGCGGCGATTGCAGGCCCTTCCTGTAGGTTCTGAAGTGCAGTATTTCAAGCCACACTGTCAGAAACGGTTCTTTTACCTTGAAGAGCTGAATCACCTGGCAGTTTGCCCGGGCACTTTGGACCGAGAGAGTCCTTCGAGCTCACTAAACCCGGCCAAGTAGCACAGTCTGAGTTGCTTCCTGCTCTAGGCCCCCTCTTGTCCATATGGTGGCTTCCAGGTGCACAGTGACTTCGGTAGGGATGGACATGTAACCATGGAGCCCCAAAAGACTGGTTTTGTACAATCAAAACAAGTTTTAGAAGAATGTTTTAGAAGAAACTGGAATTTGCTTGGAAAAGAATGCATCGAAATCTAGCAACTGGAAATTTCCATATTTTAACATCTCTGTTGCTACTTGTTAACCCACAGCTGTAACTTCTACCTTTGTAGGTTTCCAGACATCCTTTCTTCTACTCTCAAAACACACTGGACTCAGTGGATATCAGGCAAATGGGAAGAAAAGGTAAAGAAAGGAAAGGTGTGTTTGATAGGTTAGATTTTCTATCTTTGCACATTTATGTTCTCCATGATCTTTGAAATCTTCTCAGTGGGGAAACTGAAGGACGGAAGGATTAACGGGAGGGCCCCGGCTTCAGGAGTCTAAGATGTTGCTCTGTACGGGAACGAGGAAGAGCATGGGCACAGGCACACAGCTCACAGGGACAGGCAACAAAACCAGCAGCAAAAGCAAGGGGAGAAGAGAGTTCTCCAGCATCGCCACCACATTTTCCTCAGTATCTACAAACAGGGATTTCAGGAAGATTTGAGGATTCAAGATTTGAGCTGGGAGGGCCTTACTGGCTTCACGTTGCTCTGACAAAGGGGCCTGTCTGCAGCCTACTATGGTCATCAGCAGTGACCACATCCTCACCATATTAATCCTTAAAAAGGACTACACCTGTGTGGCACCTGCACATTGAAACAGCATTTTTGTTTTAATACTTGTGTAGAAGCACCAACTTCCTTGGTGGGGCACTGTTTATTTTAAGTGGCTCTTCGTTCTTCTTGCTCAGTTTCTGCTTCCTTCCTCAACACAGTTAAGGAGTGTCTCCAAGAACAGAAATTTAATTTATCACTGAAATCAAGTGCTAGAAAATTGCATTTTCTAACAAGCTCTCCTTCACTCCCCTGCTCTTTATTTGTCACTCTTCTATTTTAATGTCAGCAGTTGAGCTGGTGAAAATTCTCACAGACTCACAATGATATTGGTTTAGTTTTACCTTCTGTATAGCTTAGTACGTTAGTTCCTAGAAAGAGCAAAGTGTGACAGAAAATAAATGAAATGGCCAAAGCCATTTGTATTGAGACGGGTAAATAATGTGAAATCTGCTTCACCAGACTTACATATATAAAACTTGGGTGCACGATGGTTTCTCCATGCAGGTCGTTCACTGTAGCTTTCCTAGAGCGTATTTCATACGCAGGGATCATTGTCAGTATGGGAGGCAGTTTCAGCTAAGACTTGGTATCATGATCAGAAAGCACAAAGTTCGCAGACCAGCGTAATAAAGAGGAAAGGAAGCAAGCAGAAAGTCCAGAGAAAACAATAAACTGCATAAAATAAAATGAAAACTAAATTAAAACCCTAGTGCAGTTTTTTTCAGCCTCCTGAAAATCCAGCCTGTGAAACAAGCCTGGAAGTAGCCATTTCTGAGCACCAGACTGCCTATAAAAATGTTATAACAACACCAGTAGCTAACTTTTACTTGCATTTCCAGGGTGAAAAAAAGGCACCTGCTATTTCTGAATAAAAAAGAATGACTCCATATAAGGGGACTTCCTTCTCCTCGCATGCAGCGAATGCAGAGTCCTTGCTTGATGTATGTGAGAACGTATATATGTTCTTAACCCAGGTACGCGTGGCAACCCCACGTAACTGCAGCAGCTCCTGCTCGCGGTGCGCAGCCGCGGCCAAGAGGGGAACATCCCGCGTATCCCACGTTCCCGACCACAGGAGACTCGTGGTTGTCCGGAGGCCCTGTAGATTCATGCAAGTCTTCCACTTTCCTTCTTGCTTTTTATTTTTTTAAGGGGGAAAGGTCATTTTTTGACTGTGATTGCATAAGAATAGAGACAAGGCAAGCTAGGGAGTAGATCTTAGACTATTTAGAAAAATGAAAGAAAATAAACGCCTTTTTGCCTACACATAACAGAGAGACATTCTCATTAGCCTCTGAATATAGATTTTTTTGCATATTTACCAGCTAATCCAATAAAAAGTATTAGCCCACTTTTATATGTTTCCTCTTTCCTTCTTTGTTTAGGTAATAGAATTCTTTCAAAGGAAGAAGTTATGGCTTTAAATAGCTCCTGAACACAGCTGCTTTTCCAGCATATGGAGATGAAAGAGCAGGTGAGAGCCGGAGCACAGATCTCACTGGCATAAAGGAACTGAGGACTCTGAGCCATACAGAGTCTTTAAGGAATCCTCATGGACTTTGGAAGCAGCCTAACTGGAGCTCAGGAATTCTTTTGTTTGTTTGTTTGAAACATTGGGATTTTATTGTGTCTAAAAAGAAATCAAACAAAAAAGGAACAAAAGCAGGATCATTTTTTAGGTAGGAAGGTAGTTAAACAATGAGGAAACAAATAATTGCTCTTGCAAAAGACAGGCAACCCCCAACAATTCATTTTCAGTGTCTGTCTGCACTCTAATCCATGTGTCAATTATGGAATTTAGATGAAAATGTTCTGACTTAACAGAAATAACCAAGAGTGTCTGAACTCTAATTCGGCTATTTGTACAAGTTCGCAGTGCACATGTTCGCTCTTACCTACCTTTCATATTGAGATGTGGGAAAAAAGGAGTAAACAGCAGAGAGAAAGTTTAAATTATTCATATTAATTACAATCTGTCCTTACACTGCATATTCGGGTGAAAATCTCAAGCAGCAAACCAAGTTTCTCATTTAAAAGTGAAGTTTAAACAAGTGACCGGCTCACCTTCTGCTGACAGCCCCTGGATGTTAATTCCTTTTGCAGCCAGGAAACTGAGGCACGCATCTATGTTTTCAATCTGTTGAAGAACAAAACAAAACAAAAAAGGAGAGACAAAAAAGAATAAGTGCTTTAATAAATGTTTAATCTCCCACCATGTTTTATTGCACTCAGTCTTTGTGCCACATAAAAAGTCCCTTTGCTCGTAACGCGGAAACCAAACCACTAGGAAAATACCTAAGTTGCTATGATATCAAATGATCCAATATTACACTGATCAGGACTTTATTATTTGCACTTGTATGAAGCAAGTTAGTTCATACTCTTATCAGCAAAAATGATCCCTGTATATCCCACTGAAGGGTCAATGATGTTATGCCAGGATTTTTCACCCACAACGATCATGAAACCGAAAATAAACACGGGGCCCACGTTTGCTGGGGAGGGCAGACTGCCACTTGTCCTGAAGCTCACAGATGGCCAAATTTCCAGCCACCAACGCAGACAAATATGGGGGCTGTAACTGGAAACCCCCGCTGGAATCCAAGCCACGTTTCAGCGCGAGATTCCCTGCGTGGCAAAAAGGACAGACAACTGCAGGTCCTCGTGACAGGGCACCAGGGAGCTGGTGCAACTGCACTGTGCTGGGTGGGATCCCAGGATCATGGAATCGTTATGGACGGAAAAGACCTTCAAGACCATCGAGTCCAAGAGTCAGCCCTTCAGATGAGCGGATTGGAGCCTGATGGGGTCTGCACAACATTGCTGAACGACGAGGGCAGCACCGGTGATCTGCAGGCTGGACCCCAACCCCGCTCCACAAGGCCAGCCCCAGAAACGCTCGAGGAGTTGGGCATCTTTCCCCTCTGTCTTGGCATCCCAGTGGAGATAGAGTGCTTCATGCCTGCTTTACCACCTGGATGCCTCCAAAGCTCTGCTGCTGTGTTCAGAAGACGCAGAGCTGCGGGCCTCCCCACACCAGGGAGGATGCTGGCCTGCATCCCTTCCCTTCCCCCGTGTTCAGTAACCCTGGGCAATCAACTCTGAGTAATCTTCTGCCTTCATTAATATTTACGTAGTAACACGTGTGATACTAAGAGTTATACGGCAGAATGGTAGGAATAGGAGCAATTAGTTCATTTTTAAGAAAAAATAAGAGTTTGCAAAGGAAAAAGAAAGAAATCAGGGCAAGTTCAGGAAGAAAATAAAACGCAGAGCGCAGGTCTACAGCTGAAGTTATTAGAACCTGGAGCTGGCAGAAGTTCAAAGTGCTCTTCCTACAGTAACGAGCTGGTGTCCTGCGTGCCCAGCTCCCGGCTCGGTGCGAGCTCAGCAGGGCCCTGCAGCCCGGCCCCGCGGTGACGCCGGGCCCCGAGCGCGGCTGCGGCCTCCGGCCTCGCGATTCTGCAGCAGGTTCTCACGGAGACCCCGCGAGCCCTTCCTGGGCCAACCCACACACTGCTGGAGCCCTCCGAGCAGATGTGTTTGCCAGGGCGACGCGTGTGTTTGCTCCCTCTCCGGGGGCTGTGACTGCTTTCTGGCTGACAAGTCGGATTTCTCATTTCCTCTGCCAGCGGAGGCAAAGCAGGAGAGATGGCAGGTCGTTCCTACCCGAAAGAGGGGGGAAAACGTGTGAAAAGAGAAAAAACGCAGCACCAGATATCTGCAGTGCTCATCTTACTGCAGCGCGCTGCAGGCAGGGCAAAACTGAGCAACTCCTTGCAACGCTCCCACCCCAAAGGCATCCAAAACCCTGCAGTTGTGACACCCTGCCTATGAAATGTTTGCAGGATGAATGCCACAGCACAGCACCAGCTTTACCCCACGCAAGGCAGTTGTGTGCTCTGAGCCATCCCTAAAGCAAACGCCAGCCTGAGCGCCGCTGTCTCTCAACCCCACGGGCCTGCCCACCCGCAGCAGCAATTCCCTCCCCATCAGCGCCACAGGAAACGCTCCCGCTGGAAACGGTTATCAAAAGGCAGCTGGGGGATCGGGAGGGAAGGCAATGCTCCCTCGGTGGTTTTAATTGGCTCCTTAAAGCAACAAACAGAGTTTATTTGGGGTCCCCCCTACACATGCAGTTCCTTTCACTACACACAGTATTCCCTAAGGAAACTCATGCACATGCTTCAAACCATGGAAGGGGTAGTTATTTTTGTTGCATGAGTCTGAGTGCCAGCCTCTTTGCAGAAAAGCAGGATTAGGAGCCAGTGAGCACCTATATCTCTTTTTATTCCCTCATTTCTAAGTGCTTTATAAAGGCGGGGAAGCAGCAGGATTCCTACCAGACCTACACGCTCCTCACTCCCTCCCTGCTTTGGCACATGTGGAACTTACATGCACACAAATTTAACCACTTGCTCCTATTCCTGTAAACCGATCTAAATACGTTTATTTAATCCTCATTTCACTGTTACTTTCCCAGCTCCATGGGCCCTCTGCTCGCAGAAGGACCTTACGGTAATTGTGTATTTCTGGCAACACGGGCGCAATGCCCAAGGCAGAGCCGGTTCTATTCCGATCCCTGCTAAAAGAAAAAGGAGCTGGGAAATGTGCCCAGGCCTGCTACAGCCGCCTAGGGCACGTCAGAAACACAGCAAACGCCCCAAATCCCCGAAAAAACACCCCCGCTGCTCGTGGTGCAAACAGGAGCCCACCCGTGGGCACTGACGGATGCTGCGTATCGGCTCCGTTTGCCGGAGATGGGAAAATGGAAACGGTCCAGACGCAGAGCCGTGCAGCAGCTCCGCCAAGGCAAGCAGAGCGGCGTGGATCATCAACTCCTTGGGACGTAGCCAGGTGTTGTTCTCAAAGGAAAAATCAAAATTAAACTTATCACTGTAGGTGCCCTCGCTTAGAAACCGCACGAAGCGCCTGATTATTCTCCTTACTACGAGGAACATCGTTACTGGAGCGCAAGAACTCAACCCCCAACTTTCACTGTGGTTTTATGGCTGCATTTTTATGAGCTTACCCAGAAAAATCACCACTCGCACTGAAACCAGCACTTTCCTTCTGACTTAAGACTCCATGTTCTGTCCGGGAGATTCATTTTCAAAGCAGAAAAATAAAGATTGATTTCACGTAACTTGAAAAAAAAATTTGCAGACTCTTATGCAACATTGCAGTGGAGTCCACACACAACCCAGAAGCAGCAAAGAGTGTAATGCAAGCAGTTCTCAGCAAGCTCTTTCATAAGGCAAAATGCATTTTTTTGTCTCTGCTCAAGATCCTACGTTTAACACTTCTACTTCATAAAATTAATTCAAGGAAACTCACAGAGTAGAGGAACTCCCCATTTTGTCACAAGGTTCAACTCAATACAAAGTTTTGCACCAAATATTGCCGTGTTCTATTTCCTTATTAAATGGTCAATTACAAAAACAAAACCATCGAGCAATCAGAGACATGTTTTAAATGATACAAATGAACTGTCGTTCGGCCTCACAACGATATTGCACCTTTATATGTTCTATATCTATCTATCTCCCGGTACAGGCAGACGTGTCTCGCTTGAGGGATGCTTTACGGTGCCCTACGGCACACGCTGGGCCATGCTGGTCCATCCCGGTGCTGCCTAGCTCTGTTCACCACGTTATTTCCTACCCACGACGACGGGCTTCTCTCTGTGCTCTTGTTGAGACTGCCAGCTCTGCCAAGGAGGAGTCCATCATCCTGCAGCGCCTGTGTCACCAACACTGATAGATACAAAGCAAGCAGAATGGCCTGAGGACAGACGCGAAGAGCCGTGCCCACCAGGCTCCCTCCGGAGCAACACTCGGCCGCGAGGAAACGGCCAGGAAACATCTCCTGCCGCGGCCACGAGGTGCCCGTTTGTTACTGCAGGTAAATGGAGCAGGTTGAAATGCTAAAACTGCCCCAGCAGCAAGATACAGACTAACTAAAGTGGGGCAGGGTGGGGGAAGGCTTAACAGGAGGCACAAAAGTTCCCTTTACTCCATTTCTCAGAGCAGCCTTGGAGAAGTTTTACTCGGAAGTACACGGGTATTTTTAACCGCCGGGATACGTTTCCAAAAATCCCACGCTGGGAATTTGCAGAGAAAAAAAAGAAAAAAATGCTTGTGATGCTTTTGATGTTTTGTGCCAAGCTGTTTGCCGGAATTAGCAGCAGGATTCTGGGGAAGGGAGGCCCAGGCCGCGGGAGCGGCGCGGGAGCAGCCCCTGCAGCTCCTGCAGCGCAGGGGAAAGCCCGTGGGTAGAGGAGCCGCTCCAGGTGGATGCCGGTTCCCCGGGAACAGCGACGGACAGGGATGAAGCACAAGGCCTGCTCCTCACACGGTCCCTGCCCTCCCTCGTCTACGCTTACTCATCCACGCTCTTTAGGCATGGGCCATGGCACAGCAGCATTCACACCAAAGCCTTTTTGTGTGCTCTTTGCCTCCAGAGCACCCCAGAACACGGACACGTAGCAGGAGGTGGCGCTGGCGAGGGTCACCCTGAGGATGGAAGCGAACTACCAGCTTTAACGCGTCATTAAAACTCCTGTTGCTCACCTTAAAAACAGAGGCTCCACCAGGCTGGAGAATTTTTATACAAACTGTGTTTTGACTTGGGTACCCAGAATACACGCCAGGACCCTTCCAGAAAATGACAAGAAAACGGTCGCATAATAAAATAAAATACAGCTGCCATCATTGGAATAAGGTTTCTTTGCAAACGAAGAGAGCATATAGAAAACGATGGCCTTAGTGTTGCGTTCTATAGAGTTCTTGGGAAGAAATGCAGAGCCTGGCCCATGCTGCTCTAAGGGATTCTTTGTATTTCCAAGATAGATGATCAGTAGGAGAAAAGACTGAACAGTATTTTACCAGTATGGCTCAATATCTGCATCAGGAAGGGGCAATTCTTGAAAAACTTTCAGGTGACCCCGCAAAAAAGATACATACCTCCTCTTTGCTCCATGCTAGCTTCATCACGCACAGATACTTACGTTCACGTAAAGTGATCACTCTTAAAAATAATAAAAAACAACCGCGAGCACCACACAAGAACCACAGTTATTTCCTAGTCTATTTATAGGAGGGGACTGTGCTCTTGGCTGGGCCTGCATTCCTTCCTGTTGCTCCAATTTGTGGTCTTGGACGCCCCGTAACTTCCCCAGGCTAAGCCTGGAGAGAGCGGAGAGCCTGCTTCATCCACCTACAGATTTCCCCACCTTTTTTCCCCTCACCATTGACAGGTTTGCTGTCATTCCACTCCACTTCTCCAACTCCGACACTTAGCATTTTAGTTCTCTCTAGAGTTCTGCAAAACTTTTTTTTTTTTCTTTTCCCAACCTTGGAAAAAAATGACTTTCTTTTCTCCTTACTCTTTTCTCATACTTTTTCTTAAACATAGCCAGATGTTCCTTATCTCCTTCCTCTGCCACATTCAGTATTTCTTGGCTTTGTGCTCAAAGTGGAAGAAAAGCTCTACCCTTCCTAGATGGCACACTGTTTTCTGCTGCTTCCACCCCGTCCAACAGTCCCAGCCCCTGCAGTGCAGCAGCTGCCCTGTGTATCTACCAATACATCCCTCAATTATCTAGCAGCTCCCCTCTTTTTTGCCTTCAAGTCTATGCTTTACAAATCACTTCAGCATTTTATAAATGCAAGTGATATGAGCCCCTTTGTAATAGGTTATACTCAGCACTCATGGAAATAGCCACACTAGTGAGAAAGACCTACGCTAGCTCCAAGATAAGATACGAAATTCTACCTCCTGCATAGCCCAACTTCTGCAGGATGATGAATGCAGAGCTCTAATAATATCCCCAGCAAAAAAATCAACTTTTGGAAAGAAAAAAAATCCCTACCAAAATCAATACCAAGCAGTAGTGACAGAAAGATATCCTTACTTGTGCTTATTTACAACTGGCTATTCCAAGAATGGGTAGAAGAGGAAGGTGGTTTTGTTTTAGCCTCCTTTCTGCGCTTTTCAAGAAGCGAGGCAGTAATTGCTCATGCTTCATTCTGCACAGCAAAAGGCAATTGTGGTAACAGTCTCCAAATTTTCTTGGCTGCGGAACCTATGCTCCGTACTACTACATCCTCAGCTAACCACAGGATTGAGTGTGTGCCAGCTGGAACTGGTCATCACCAGTATAGGCTTTTCTTTAGAGAAGTACCTACAGCACAGAAACACAGAGGACCCAAGGGTTTACGGTTGGACTCGGTGATCTTGAAGGTCTTTTCCAAATATAATGATTCCATGAAATAAACCAACAAAGCACAACAAAACTGGGCAGTCATATATTAGCAGGAAAGTGCCTCAAAATGCAAAGGGGGGAGACTGCCAAACCTAAACCTACAACGTGACTTACATTCTTTTCCTTATTCATTCAATATTAGGGAGGTTGTCCAGTCCTGAATGAAATTCAGTTCTTAATGATCCATTCATGCAACATTACATTATAGGAATTGTCAATATTTTCCCAATTATTCATACTGTACATGGACAGCTGCTGTGGTTACAGCAAGAAGAGCAACCAATCTCTTCAAAGCAGTAAAAAGCAGCAACAATAAATCTGTTTAGATGGCTTGCTTTTGAAGGAAGGCTCTCTCCATAGGCCTAAGGGAGATAGATAACTTCCAAGAGAAAAACAGGGCAGTTTCTGCCTTAAGATGACAAACTCTTGTTAAATCTTTATTTCACACATCAGGGGCATTAACCAAGACCTGGGGATGGGGCAATTGGGAGAGGATTTAAAAATGAAAGGCACCAGAATAGCTTTACATACTGAAAAGATATTAAAATATCCCAAATTGAATATGTGGGATGCAAAAATTCTAGAATTTAGACAGTAAAATTAGTTTTGTCACAAGGTAAAAAAACAAAAGGCTTCATTTGAAATACCATACATTTTCAGAAATCCTCAGTTTCTTCCTACTTATGTTCTCAGTGAAGTTCTGCCTATAGTCTTATCTTCATCAATACTCATAGCAGAGCTACACTTAAAGTAAGATATGCTTTTATTTTAACGACACTATGTTTTTTCTTCAGTTTCAAATATTATATACAGAAAGATACAAAATAGCTTATTTGTCAAATTAAATCAGTCAAAAAGAAGATACATAATTAAAACAGATCTTGAAGCCTGCAAATTGGATGTGAGGGTTTTTATTATTATTTTTATTTAGTTAGCAAGTTTGGGCCATTATTTTCAAAAGATAAAGGGATCATAATACATTTTTAAAATGTATACCTAATTCTGTTTTTGCAATGCTATTGTCTGGACAAAAGAGCAGCATTTTAGTTTTATATATTCTGTTTAACTAAGTGATATTTCAGAAAAATAAAATACCAAGGTAAGAATAGGTGCCATTGTAAGCACACGATTAAATGCTAAGGCCTAATTCAATCCCTGAGGAATACAAGGGGGCAAGAAATGCAGTGTTAATGCTGTCCTGCAGATTACACCTTGCCTTCACTAGTGTGAGGAACTACACTGCAAATTGTTTCTAACAGTCGCCCTTAGTCACTTAAGTCACATGTGCTAAATGTTCAACCACACACACAAAACAGACAACTTTCCCACTTACCATTTGAGATCTGTTTTTTGGGCAGCCATTGATGTCTTCAATCTTTTCGTTTGCTGAAAAGCAAATACAGAAAGTAAAGCACAAGCTACGCCAAGGACATTTATGGCAGTTATTTCCTGAGCACTTACTGCTAGCTAAATAAAGGGGTTTCAGACCGCGTGTTCCGACGAAAGTAAATGTGTGAAACACTGAGACCAGCAAGAAAAGCAGCTGGACTTTGAGTGGGCCAGGCCTCCAGAGACAGCTGGGGTCGGAAAGCAACCGGTC
>NW_010588319.1:89368-108021 GCF_000705375.1 Tinamus guttatus | reverse complement strand
TGAGTACCGGCGGCGGCGGGACGGGGCTGCCGCCCGCGCGGGCTGCGCAACACTGACTGCTTGTGTTTTTAAAGCTTATATCTATATGTTCTTGCTATAGACTTCTTACTTTTTATATATGTGTGCGCGTGTGTGTGTAGAATACGTTTATTTTTAACCGGGATAAGGCTGCTCCTGCTCCCGCCCCTGAAAAAAGGGTAATTTACCTCATGAGCAACCCCCAAGACCTGTCCCTTCCTGCGGGACGGGTGTCACAACTGCCTCCGCGGAGACCGGTGCTGGTGATGCTGCCTGCGTGCAGGATGCTGTCCCTATCCGTATGCTTTTTGCGTTTTTTTGTGTGTAAAAGTGCCCCTTTTTCCCCATTCTGACCCTGAAAAGGTGCTTCTGTGCTGCCCAAACCCTCCTGTTTTGTGTGTCGTCTTGTCCTTGCACCTGACCTCCCCGGGGGACCATCCCCCCCTCTCAAGAACCTCTCCGGTAACGGCCGTTTTCTCTCCGCGTTCACCGAGGACGTGGCCACCCCATTAAGTACATTTGTCTTAGAGCCCTTGACAGCTCCTGTAAATATTTTCCGTGCTAAAAGGCGGGTAATGGCCATGGGCCTCCTACATGACCAATTCCCCCACCCTCATCGTGATGATCGGGCTGCCCGCCCGCGGCAAGACCTACATGTCCAAGAAGCTCACGCGCTACCTCAACTGGATCGGCGTCCCCACCAAAGGTGCGCGCGGCGGGACGGAACGGGCTCCGCGCCCGCCCTTCCCGGGGCACAGCGGGGTTTTTGTGTGAAATACCCTCAGTCTCATCTCTTCTTTCCTTCTGTGTGTGTCCCTGCCCAGTTTTTAACCTAGGAGTGTATCGCCGCGAGGCAGTGAAGTCTTACAAGTCCTACGATTTCTTCAGGCATGATAACAAAGAAGCCATGGAAATCCGCAAGTGAGTCTGTGCCGGAGGGCCTCACCTGTTGTCCACAGTGTGGTTATTCCAAGTTTTCTTTTAATTAATGTATCTGAGCAGCACACGCTGATGGTTATTACGACAGGAGTAGATGGTGCAGCCTGTGCAGTAACCCTGCTATAAGTGGTGTGTGCATTTTAGCACAGGGAGGCCTTTATTTTAGAAGAAACCAAATGGCACAAAGAGCACAAATGCCCAAAGATGAATAAAATATGAAGTAGATGAGATGCAGTTTGCTTGTGGTCTTATTAACTCACCATATGGGAAGCCTAGGTTCATTTTCTTGTTCTCAAAAATCATCCAGTGTTAGCGTAAGGGAACTGCCCAAAGATGAATAAAATATGAAGTAGATGAGATGCAGTTTGCTTGTGGTCTTATTAACTCACCAGATGGGAAGCCTAGGTTCATTTTGTTGTTCTCATCCAGTGTTAGCATAAGGGAATCCAAAGCTAGGCCTATGCAAAGAGTCTCCGACTACAGAAATACTGGAAGTGCTCTTAAACAGCAGCGAGGGCATGGAAAATGTGAATTTGAACAGGCAGAGCCTCCATGGCTGTTGGAAAAATGTGGGGGAGGGACAGAGAGGGAGAAAAGATACTGAAATCTTTCCCCGTCTTAGTGCCAGGGCAGCAGTTTGGAACATGTGAGTGCCAACATGCCCGTTTCTCTCTGCAGACGCTGTGCCTTGGTGGCTCTGAAAGATGTGAAGGCTTATCTCCTGGAGGAGTGCGGGCAGATAGCTGTAAGACTTCTGGACTAGACCTCAAAACTGTACAGGGGATTTGGGATTGATTTAAAAGCCTTAGACAAAAATGCTCATTGCTGCCTATTTACTTTCTGGTAGGTGTTTGATGCAACCAACACAACTAGAGAAAGGCGGGATCTGATCTTAAATTTTGCGAAAGAAAATGCTTTTAAGGTAACTGTCTTCTATTTTAATTTGTAATCAGAACTGATGCACTGGGTTCCCCTGAAGTATTTCCCTTATGCACTTTGCTTTGGTGCATGCAGTAAGAGATTTGGGTTGTTATTCCTGTAAAACTTAGTTTCTCTTCTTTCAGAATTGACTTTAATTTCAACCAAGAGCCCTTAAATTGCAAGGGTTCTGAGGAACATTGGATTTTCTTTCTAAGGAGATTGTTAACTATCATAAACTGCATTGAAAGAAGGGGAAAAATGATTTGGGGGCAGAGCACACTAAATTCCTCCTCAGAGTAATTTTGTTGCTGTTTCTTTGTTATTTGGGAGCTGTATTGACTTTACTGCTCTCAAGTAATAACTCGTGAGAGTTCCCAGTTCTCTGAAGTACCTTAATTTGCCTTTTCTGTAGGTGTTTTTTGTGGAGTCTGTTTGTGATGATCCAGAAGTCATTGCTGCCAATATCCTGGTAGGTGCAGTTCTCAGGTTCAGCTGACAGTATCCTACTGTGGGGAATCTGATGATTTTTTTGTAGAGATTCACTGTATAGGAATGTCTGCAAATCGCTGGTAGGTAGATACACCTAGCTCCAGGAGGGTTTGAATCCCAGTCTGTGTTTTACTGCATGTGCCTTTGTTTCTGTTGGGCTCTTCTCTGACTCTTATTGGAAATATCCTTTCTGCTTCTGCGTTACAACCCTGCGTGGTTGTAATGTCCCAGTTTGTCAGCTTGGTGGCCCTCCCGTGAAGAGAAACCAAAGGCCAAAGCTCTGTGGTTGTCACTTTGCTGCCCTTGTCCCCCACGAATCCCAAGGAAATGAATATCCGTTTCTAACAATGTGTGCAGTCTGGTATAAGAGCCTTGATTTTAGGCTTCGTCTAGCATATAAGCAGTTAACATTTATAGGTTTAAAAAAACCAGAGGTGCAGTTATTTGCGTAAGAACTTGGAGATGAAGTGAAGCCATGAAATGTTTGACCTTGAAGCGTGTTTCTGTTGTCATAGGAAGATATGCAGTACGTGGCTTGCAGGGGAGAAATAAAAGACAAGTCAGCTGTGTTTGTACCCGGGGCCAAGTGCCACAGCATGCCCTTTAGAATTGCCTTTTGTGTCCTTGCCAGGAGCAGGTTTTTCACAGGGCAGTGTTCAACAATGATTTTTTGTTTCAGAACAGCGTATTGTTATTCAGCATTGCTTTTGCTCATGTAAAGTTTGTTTAACTTTTACAAAGTGTCATTGTCTGTTGCTCAGGAAGTGAAAGTCTCCAGTCCAGATTACCCAGAGAGAAACAGAGAGAATGTGATGGACGATTTCCTGAAGAGGATAGAGTGCTACAAAGTTACTTACCAGCCTCTCGATCCTGACGAGTATGACAGGTAAGAAGCGACGTCCTTGAGTGGGTTTTGTCCTGGCTCATGCATTTGTGTGCAGGAGGGCTGCTTTGCTTTGTCACGTTTGTTTTCTGGCTCACAATGGTGTGCTGAAGCCTCAGCTTTCCCAAAGGGGTTCGTGGGAAGATGATACCCTCAGGTATCAAGGATTTTTTGCTGGTGTATTGCAGCGTAACAGAGCTCCTTGCTTAAACACGGCAGTTCAGTGCCCCCTCTGTCTGCCAAAGCTACCAAGTGGTATGATGCCTTTATTACAGGGTAAATAGCTAGATTGCACCTGCATATGCACATACTTCAGTTTTAAATCCAGTCGTGTGGGTGTTCTTATTTTATGTTGACTCCAGAGATCTTTCCTTCATTAAAGTGATCAATGTGGGACAGCGGTTCCTAGTAAACAAAGTCCAGGATTACATCCAGAGTAAAATCGTCTATTACCTAATGAACATTCATGTCCAGCCACGTACCATCTACCTCTGCCGACACGGTGAGAGCGAATATAATCTTGTCGGCAAGATTGGTGGGGATTCTGGTCTGTCACCACGAGGGAAGCAGGTATGTTTTGGGCAAGAGCCAGATTGCTGTATTTTTAACATGTCTTGTGGGCGCAGACAGAACCTGGCTTGGAGCTGGCTTTTTGTGAGGGTGTAGGTACAATCCTGTGGAGGTTGTTCTCACCAGCAGAGATCAGCCAGCCTCTCAACCTGAGCCATTCAAATAATGCTACTTAATCACTCCTGCTATCTCCTGACCTCCTCTAACTTTTTCTAGTTTGCTCAGGCACTTAAGATGTTCATCGAAGAGCAGGAAATTGTTGATCTGAAGGTTTGGACAAGCCAGCTGAAAAGGACAATTCAGACAGCTGAGTCTTTGGGGGTCACTTATGAGCAGTGGAAGATCCTGAATGAGATTGATGCTGTGAGTAAAGAGGCTGGGTGGGGAGGAGGCTTAGAAATATCAGTTGGAGTCTTTGAGTTTTCTAGATCAAAATATAATTTTAAAAAACACTGTAATAAGCCTAATGATTTCCTGATCATCAGTCAGGCTTTATTACCTGGATGTAAGGTGACACACAGTGCTCAAATTCCATGTCTGTGTCATTCCTGACGCTTCTGTCACATAAACAACCACTTGGATTTTTCCTGTTGTTATTGTCTTGCATCTGTCAAAATAAACTTTGTTGTAACAAGCTCCACTTCCTTCAGGGCGTGTGTGAAGAAATGACCTATGCGGAAATTGAAGCCAAGTATCCAGAGGAGTTTGCCTTGAGGGATCAGGAGAAATATCTTTATCGCTATCCTGGAGGAGAGGTGAAGATGCTTAGAAATAATAAGAAAACAGGATGTGTAGAATGTAGATGTCTAATTGATTTTTTTAACTTAATTCCTCCCTTGAGAAATTGTTGAAAATATTAGGGTCCACAGTTCTGGTTTAGAAGAGAGGTGTTTTGCTTTGCGTTCAGTGCTGTGTAGAAGACACCACTCACTCATGGTAACAAAGACTCCCTTAACACTTCCGTCTAGTACAGAGGGGTTTCTGTGTGGGTCTCATCAGCCGGCCAAGGCAGGGCTTGTCACTGTGAAAAACAGTTTTGGGAAGGAAATGATTGTGGGTGGGGTATGGAGTCATTTCTGGTTTTACTTCACAAACCCTTTTAAGTGTATAATTTAGTATTTTATTTGTTTTCCTTGCTGCATTCATTAAAAGTTGAGTAATCTGAATCTTCCTGTAATCTGAGGGTTTCCAACATGAAATCTTGCTTAGTGCTGTTTGTTTTGCTTTTCCTGTATTTACTGAATGAGCCGTGAATTCTGCATTATAATATTTTAACTGATATTTTCCTGAATGTTATGTTAAGTGCTGCTTCTGTTTTGAGACTCTGTTTATGAACCCTTGAAAAACCCCTGTGTTTTGTTTTCCAGTCCTACCAGGACTTGGTCCAGCGCCTGGAGCCAGTAATTATGGAGCTAGAACGTCAGGGCAACGTCCTCGTTATCTCCCACCAGGCGGTTATGAGGTGCCTCTTGGCTTATTTTCTTGACAAGAGTGCAGGTACGAAAATAAACACGTGGTGTTGGGGGCTGGTTTATTTCTAGAACTTTTGGGAGGGTGACTTGTAGTGACTGTTTTGATTTTGATGAAGGGAAAGCTGCTTTTTTTTAAAAAAAAAAAAATGCAATCTCCCTCTCTCTCCCCAAAGAAACCCTGTATTTTCACCATTGCCTTTTAGCTACATGTGATGCTTTGCAAGAAGCTCTCTTTCCAAGGTCACTGAAATATAGTGGAAAAGAACAGTTCAAGTCCTTTCCAAACATAACCTGCTGCTTTTCCACATGACCATTTTCTGAAACTGTTTCTGGAACAGTTTCAAACAATAGAATTTACATCATCTTTATAGGATTCCTTCTCCTTCCCTTTTATTATTTAAAAGAAAACATTTTCTGATATGCCAGTAGTCTGTGAGGCTTGGCAATAGGCCTACATATTTGAGAAATGCTATCAGTGGATGGTACTGTGTTTCTAGCACAAGATAGAGCAAATTTCTGTTATAGAGCAAAATGATAGAGCAAATTTCTTTCATACAGGATGCTATACTGTTTCCAATACAATATGCCATCCTGCATAAAAAAAACTTGTTCTGTTTTTATGCTCTACAAAGCAAATAGCTAAATAACTCCAAGTGCTGTAGCCATCTGTGATCACAGAGGATGGAAACAGGGCACTGGGCAATGAGCTTGTATATATTAAATTAAATATTTGTTATTTGAAATATGAAGAGACTCCAGTCATGCCGCTTGTCACAGTTGAAGCATGTGATGCATCTGCTTGAGCCTGATGAAACTACTCAGGGACTTGAGTTTGATCCGTGCCTTAGGCCATAGCAGAGCCTAGTGGAAACTCAGTCTCACTCCTGTAATTTTCCGTGCTCTCTTGATGGTATGCAGTGTTTAACTCCTGCTTTTGTCCTAGATGAGCTACCCTATCTGAAGTGTCCTCTTCATACCATTTTCAAACTCACTCCAGTTGCATATGGTAAATATTTTCTTTTTCTGATTTTCCTGGGTATATGTGAATCTGATAGGCAGGTTTGTGTGTACATGCAGAAGGAAAAGGCCTTGCTCTAAATAATTATTTATTAGTTTAGTTTTTAAAAATCTAACAGGTTAATTTATGCTCACTTTGAGCTGTTTTGACAGTTTTTTTTTTAATAATTATGAAAAAATACATTTCCTCCTGTAACTTTTCTTTTCCTTTTGGTAAAGGTTGCAAAGTGGAAACAGTTAACCTGAATGTTGAAGCAGTAAACACCCACCGTGACAAACCTTCTTTGAATTCAGTAAGTCTTTCTACCAAATCTGGGCTTTCACTTCAGGCTATTTAAAAATCTTTGCCTTCAGAAATAATTAAAACTCTAAAATATTCACTGTGGGTTTTAAATCCCTTATTAAAATGCTGACTTCTTTCTAGGAACCAGGAAGATAGCTTTACAAATATTGTCAGCAAAATTAGAGCTAATTATGTATTGAATTTACTTAATTTGCTCCCAAACCAGAAGGAGGCTTTTAAAACACAAAATAGTCAAAGTGAACTCACTTTCATTAGGATGCGTATTTTAAATTCAGGATCTTGTTCTCATTTCTTAATGAAATCCTTGCTGCTGATGCTTATTATTTGTATTAGAAACATGATAATCTCAAAGATGTCACAATATCAGAAGTGAGTTTTTTCTAGTTATCGTAATGGGCTTTCTCTTGTTTGTGAAGTCCTCAGTAGCATTAGGGAGAGCTTTGAGGCCATTCCAATCCTTCAGGTATGTTTTCTTCTTGGTGGCTTTTATCAGTGTTTGTAGCTGTCAGGGCAAGGTCGTTGCTGGGTCTGTTTTATGTAGAGAGTTAAAAGTGCAAGACTCCTTCGTCAGTTAATTTAACAGGACACAATTAAGTTGTTTGTAGTTATTGAAGGGAGCTACAGATACTTTTCCTTGACCTTTGTCTCTTCAGATTTTTTTTTTTTCCTCTGAAGACCAGGTAAAGCTAAGTTACCTATCAAAATGTAGGGAGCCAGAGTAGTTTTAAATCAAATTTACCTTCCTTCAACTATGAATCTTATAGTAGTGGCTGTTTTTGACTTTGACTAGAGGCATTATGCTAGTTTTATATATAAAGCACCGTCTCCTTGAGTGCTTGGATAAACAGCCTTCTTACCTTGTTCAGTAAAGGACATAAATATGTGCTAAATCTGTAGAAGTTGCTACTATTTTTGCAAATGTAGTTTTGTTTTGCAGGGACAAGTCTCTCATAGCAACTGCAGGCATAAGGGGTGCTATTTAGCAGTTGCCTGCAATTAGGCTGCCCTAATTAAAGGCCATGAATCAACCTTATACTGTGCTTGCTTACAGTAAAGGTTGTAAGTGCAAGTGCATCATATTTTAAGTCTTTCTGGTACACTTCTGCTTTTAGCTGCTTTTTATCATTGTAGGGGTTTTATAAAGAGCTCCAAAGGTGAAAAAAATTCTTTGCTAATTGCTTTTGTTAGTTCCTTTTGCCTCCCAGCTTGAGCAAAATAGCGCTGATAGTCCCAAATACCAACAGAATCATAAACAGTGGATGGGAAAATCTACACGAGAGCTGGTAGGCTTATAAAGCTGAGCATTGGCTGGCCACAAAATGTTAAATGAAGATATTCAGCGAGATTTCTGTGGCTAGTGTCATTTTGGTGGCTTCTAGTTAAGGTATTTATTGCTTTGCTACTTCTGATTCCCGTGTTGAAATCCTTAATGCTTGCTCAGAGAGGGCAGAAGCAGTTTCTGTGGTTTCTGGCTTCCTTGGGCAACACACGGCTGCTTTGGGAATAAATACAAATATGGGAAAGTTTACTTTTTTCTTCTAAATTCCTTGTAAAAATAAGTAAGCAAAAAAACCCCAGGGGAAGTAAAACTGCTAAAAATGCACTCTGGGTGCACTCTGTAGGCTCTGCTAACCCATGAGCGTGGTCATTTCCCGTTGCTCGCTGTGTCTCTGGGCAGCTCTGAGGAGGTGGTTGGTGCTGCTGTTGATGGCACAGAGCTGCCACCACCCGGAGGTTTAGCACGAAATCAGCCTCTTAGTAAAGCTTTTGCTATGGGCTTTGCTGACCCATAGCTTCTTCTGCTCCTGTGCATAGAGGATTGTAGAAAATCTAGAAGGACTAGAAAATCTGGAGGACTCTAGACGTTGTGAGCTTTGGTTTGGTGCCTGTTGGTCTGGATTCAACAGCTCTGCAAGCCCTGGCAGGTGGAAGATAGCAGAAATATGCAGGTGTGCAATATGATTTGAAGCTGTGGTTCCGCTTTTCATTCCTTGTGATATCCTCCATTTTCAATCAGAACAACCTTCCCAAGAGCCAAACCCCTGTAAGGATGAGAAGAAACAGCTTTACGCCGCTGGCCAGTGCGGACACAATAAAGCGCCCAAGAAATTCCAGTGTTGGGAGCAGGCCTCTCCATCTGCTGGGGTCTCTCCTATTCCTGGAAGCTCAAGATGGGGCAGATCAGCCACGGCTACAAGTCAGTGCCTGAGTGGTAACTTGCCTGTTCCCCCTTCCCACAGCTGCTCCCCACTAACCCTTCATGTCACTGTCCCACAGTCACCAGTGGACGTGTTTGAAACGTGAGCAGATCCCTCCTTAGTGTCTTGTGCACTGTCCCTGTTCCCCCTGGAAAATCATCCCAGATTACAGGCTCCGTGGTAGAAACTGGGCTCCATGCAGGTGAGCTTGCCTCCACATAACAGGGTTTCTCAGAAGGCTTTAACTCTAAGTAATACTTTGCTTTCCAGCTAGAGCTTGTTTAGAAAGGGTTATAGATGCCCTGCTTGTCCAAATTCCATAAAATGAGTGCAGCCAAGAGTTCCACTAGCCCAAACACAAGTGGTTAGGGAGTATTTGTGTTCATAATTTTGCTGGTGTAAAACGAAAAACAGGTTCTTGATCTCAGTTGCCTGTTGAACAATTAATTTGGGCTCTTGATGTTCAGGTTAAAATTAAAAATTAAAGCTGCTTTGCTTTGGACACTTTGAGTTCCTTTTAGCCTAAATGCACATAGATTCCCCATCCGTTTTGTCTGTGAAGGTCTGCTTGTATGAAATTGTTTTTCTTGCTAAATTGGAAGCTTTTCTGTGTCTCCTTTCAGCCCCTTCTGTCAAGGGTGGTGCTGAGGAGCCCGTTCTAGCAGAACAAGGTGCCCTGGTTCCCAGGGCGAGAGATGCTGCTGCTCTTGCCTGCTCACTGTGGCAGAGGAGAGACCACAGAGCTGGCTGGCAATGGCTTTTTGTCATGCGAGACAGCTCGGAGTCATGTGAGGGAATTGGAGGTGGCCTGGCTGGGTTCCTCATGCGTTTGTTCCTCTCTTTAGACACAGCTATCATCACTGAAGTGATTCTTTCCACAGCTCAGGGTTGAAATCAGGGTGTCCTGGGCTTGATGGAAGCTGCTGTAGCAAAACAGGAGACCTCGATTTGGACTTTCACACTGTTTCTTGCCTGTGGCATCAATGCAACTCAATGTAGCAAAAATCTTCCTTTTAGTAGGGCAGCCTAGTAGGGCTTTCTTGTAAGGGGTCTTATTTATAGTTTTAATTTTGGTCATTTTATGCTGTAATATCTTCCAAGGCATTTATTAAGCCTTGCTGTTCTTTCTCCCTGCTAGCAGGTGTAGTGGTCAGGCAGTAACAGAAGGGACCATGGAGCAGAGGTGAACGTTGCTGCTGTGTTCATGTTTGGTGAAGATAAGCATTGAAGCCTAGATAGCGTCAAAATCTTTTGAGCTTCTGACCTTTGCAGTAGGTGCAAATTTGGCCCATAACTCTTTATTTAGCAGAGAAGAACCTCACCTCACAGTGCTGAATATTCTTAATTTGTGTGGCACTGTGCTCTCAGGAGGTCATTAACCCAACCTGTAACCAGGACTGTGCATGTGTACGCAACCTGGTAGGAAGCTGGAAACAAAAGAAATTCACAAAAATGTGCTATATTGGCAGGGGGAAGGCTTAGAAATAATTTTTTCCCTTTAAAACATCCTGTTTACTCATGAGCATTCATTAGGCTGCTTTTCAGCCCAAGAACTGCAGAAAGGGGTGTGTCCACAGCAGTGTGAGGGGTGTGTGTGGGGTGGAGGTCTGTGCACGATCAGCATTTGCGCTTCCAGCTTCTTAAACTTTCAACAGGTCCTTTGGTTTCTTAAGTTGCACAGCCTCAAAACAGAGATCCCCTGCTACCCAAACTGCTCATTGGTTGTAATTATGTTTGCAATTGTAATGCTTTAGCATTTAAAACTTTAAAATTTAGGCGTATTTAAAAATCTGCTCTTTTTGAGTCGCTGGCCGGTAGGGAATTGTGCAGTTTTGACAGCTCTCACCTGAATGGAGCCGTTTAGCCGAGGGTGCCGGCAGAAGCTGCCCGTGAGACCGAAGTCACCGTTGTCTCAGCGGGAAGTTTCCGTGACTTGTATCAGTGCTCCCTGGTCCAAGTCTGTGGCGATCGCTCCCTGGGGTGAAATCCTTGGGGTTGTTTCACTTCTTTCCTCCCTTGCATCAGTGTTTTTGCTGTTTTTCAATCTTGGTTGATCTTGGTATGAGCTATCTTGTGCTGTTTCTTTTTTCTTTGCAGCCTCAAGTGGGAAATGCTTGCCTGTGAGTACCACTGAAAGCAGCCTGTATGTACTGCCTCTGTTTTGTTCCAATGAGTAGGAATTCTCTTGATTAAACTTGCATGGAAACTCCGCTGGGGGAAGACAGTTTAATGCACGAAGCATTCTTTTGCTATATAATCCTGTCATTAAAAGGGCTCTTAATAGGTGAGGAATCTTTAATGAGGCCTGAGACCCATTCCGGTGTGTAGTATTTGTGTTGGCTGTTTGCAGAAGAGTGCATTTCGCCCCAGACTTGCACAGTCCCTGCACCAAGAGACTAACATTGGAAGCCCTAAATTCTCTCACGGAGTTAACTCACAGACTGCCTTACTACTCAGACACGCTCAAAACTCAGAAACCTCAGAGTTTTATACCACAGGACGTGACATTTGTGTGTAGCCAAGGGGATGGCGGTTGTAGCTCGTCCTTGACCTCAGGCGCAGTCCCCATGCGGGTCTGCTGCTGCTGTTGGGGTGCAGCCTGCCCCAGGACTCGGCTGCTCTGCATTGGCACAGTTACTGCTGCCAGTAACCAGCTCATGTGCCACCAGCTCCGGGTCCTGGGAAGGTCTCCTACCTGCTTGGCTCTTCTCTGCCCAGACCTGGGATGTGGTGGTATCTGTCACAGGGATTTTGCAAGCACCGTTCATTCATAGCCTGCATGGGAGTGCTGCTGTCAGTGCTCAGTTTTTGGTGACTTTAAGGCTCACTGAGGGACACTAGCACCATGGAAGGAGGTTTTCAGAACCTCGTTGAATGGAGAGCATGTTCTGAACGTGACTTTGTGAATGAAGCTTGTGTTAGTGGCAGTGTCATCACACCTCCTTGCTGTCACATCCTCAGAGGGGGTGAGGCGTGTGGGGCTGAGCCTCTCACCCTGCAGAGAGAACCCTGAATTCTGTTCCCTTCTCTGCAGGGAGCCTGCAAGCGTCACCTGTGAGACCCCAGTTTCTGTGTCAGCCTCTGAGTGAGGCCCTCAAATAGGAGGCTCTTGGTGCCCTGCGCAGGGCCAGGAAGTCCCCCCTGCTTCGCGATGCTCCTCCGTCCCTCCCAAGCCACCTGGAGGCCTCCTGCTCCTCCAGCGCCTGGGGCAGTGGCTGTTGCAGGTGGCCCCGAGCCCCCTGCTAAATTTGCCCCGTGTCTCAGCTCTTGCAGCGCGTCGCTGTTGAAGCTCCTGTCCTGCAGAATCGGGACGGTGCCACTGCAGGCGCCGCGTGTGCGGGGCTGGCTGTGCTCCCCTGAACATCCCTGTGCTGAGCTGCGTGGTGCAGCTCTCTGCAGGCCTCTCCTGGTGTATACGGCCCTGCAGTGTGTGTGCTGTGTATATGGCCCCTGCCCTGTATGTGCCTGCTCGCCCGTGCCGTGCTCGCTCCGCCTGCGGTGGTGATAACGTATCTAGATTGTACTGCTCTCCAAAGCCTTTCCGTCCTGGAAGGCTTTGTGCATTTCGTCTGCTCTGCTGTGAGTGTTAGTCTTCTGATAACCTTGGGGTACACGTGGAAGGTGTCCGGTGCCCGTGGAGCTGTCGCGGAGTGAAGCCTGCCTCCGTTCAGGAATGGTTGACTCCATGCCTGGAAAGCTCTTCTGCCTGCAACGCCGC
Source organism: Tinamus guttatus (assembly GCF_000705375.1). The sequence goes on along the minus strand of NW_010588319.1, from coordinate 95,492 downwards.
GACTGCTGCACTGAAGGGATGGCCTTGGCCTTGCCTGGGTGTATTCTGAGGTGAAACAACCCCTTCCCTGGGAAGGGCACAGGTATGAGGGTGTTCACACTGCCCAGGTGAATCCCCAGGTGAGATCTTGTGGCAAAGCACTCGGCTCTGCGCCCCTGCTCGCCTCTGACTCGGGGCTTTGGGCAAATCATCCAACCTTCCAATGCTCTGCCTTCCAATTCAAAGGTAGAACTGCATTTAAATCCTTACAGTTAGAACAATTGCTCACTTGATTTAGGAAAATTAGAGTTTCATTATGGAGACTCCTGTTATTTCACTCAAATGCAGGATGCAAAAAACTTGGAATGCCAAAACTCCTGCAAGATCCTGCAGTTTTAGGATATGACTAGCATCTTTTTTCAAGCAAGGAAGGGTGCAACTTTGTTTTGAAATAATGGAAGTAAAATTTCTCAGCAGGTAATGTTCCTCCAGGTCTGAGAAGCTTTCACCTCAATGTGTTTGGCAATCTGGAGCTTCAAATTTTGAATTTCGTTACCCTTTGTTCTTAAAGGGAAGCATTTCCAATGGCTGATCAATACAACCCCACTTTTTCTACAGAGCTAGTGTTTGCACGTATTTCTTAAGATAAACTGCGGTCCTAAATTAATGTCTTTTGGTCTCTGGTTTGTGATGGTGTTTTCAATAACGTTGCAGAGAAGTTTTAGGAACGTGACGGAGCGACGTGACTGCCCTGCCGGAGCTGCAGGAGCACCCGTGCCGCGCTCGCGTGTTCCAGCGCGTCTCGTGTGCTCAGATGGCGGCTTTGCACAGTGTAGAAAAAGCTCTTGTCAAAAACGGCACCTTTCTCTGTTGGTTTCAAAGGCTTTAACGCTGACAATGAGGGGAAAAGGAGGCAGAGTGTGGGATGGGGATGCCCATGGTCACTGCTGATGTATAGTTGTCCCTTGATTTAGAGGGAAGGCCCAGGAGTCACCCCCAGGCTGAGGAGCGCAGCCCTGCTTACCCCTCCGCGTTGCCTTTGTGCTCTGAACCAGCAGAAACTGTAGAGAAATGAGTGTATATGCCAGCATTGAAACTCCCTCTGCCGAGCCTGCACTCGAGTGTTTATTTCCCTGTGTTTAAGAAAATAAGAAGTTCCTGGTAAGTGCGCAGATAAGCAAAGGGAGCTTGGTCCAACTTCCTTGATGCCAGTACAGACTCCCCCCTTTTAGTGATGTTTTGCTTGAGAAACTATCGAATGAGCAGCTATTATAAATCACTTCTTTCTGATGGCAGTTTCTCTTTTTTTTTTTTTCTTTGTGTCAGATGAGTTGTTGGGAAATCTGTTCAGATTTTTCAATCAGAACCAAAAAATATATGTGGTTTGAAAGCTTCCTGTATGTTCAAGTCTTGATGCCTCTTAATCCTCAGCAAACTGAGGTGTGAGCTGTGTTTTCTTTGTTGCAATACAGGGATGGGCATTACTGTAACAAGGCAACTTGCACACACTGATTTAGATGGCAGTTTGCTGTCCCCAAAGTGCTGCAGCAGAGCACAGTGGTCCTCAACACCTCAGACCCCTTTCCAGTATTTTCTGTGCTTAGGCTATAAGACATTGAATGAACTACAACTGCTTTAGAAAATCCTGGCTGTCAGATTTTAAATTTTAAGATTGTGTATCTGTAAATATGCGATTTATTTTTACTGACTAATGAATGCATTCTTGTTTTTTGAGCATCAGTGAGGCAATGGAAAGAATTTAATCACAAAATGGAGTATTTTGTGTGCCTAATATGCAAACTGATTACTGTAATGTTTCTTACCTATGTCTTAGAAGTGTATTTTCTTGTGGAGAAGATGAATAAAACTAATGCGAATAACAACTCTGCTTCCTTATTGTCTGCCTCTTTGAGATACTCTAATAAACCTTATTCTGTTTGGACTCAGGTGTAAGACTGGAGCAAAACCCTCCCTTTCTGAGGTTTACCAGAGGTTAAAGAATGATGCAAGGTGTAAAACAAGTCAGACTTTTTGTCTGAAAGTGCCAAGTTTGAGTCTGTCTCAAACTGACAAGAAAAACTGCCTGCAAATAAGGATCAAAGATTTCGGCAAGAAACGATTTGTTCAGACAGAAGTAAATTAATAATTTCTCATCTTATCTTAAGCCAATTGTTAGTAAAACAGTTAAGTGAGGTTGTTTGGGCTCTCCTCCAGCCAGCTGCTAGGAAGTGACTGTTTCTGTGGCTGTCTGGTACTAAGCTCGAGCATTGCTGCCAGTGTGGATTTGAATAACTTATCATTTCTTGATTTTTACTTTTCTTTTTTGCCTTGTTATAATCTGTGCCACTTATTTTTGCTTGTAGAGGATGGCTGGTTTAACGGTGTAGAGGTTTCTGCTTTCATCCTGAACACGGCTGCGATTTGCACAGACACCCTCCTGGGCAGAAAATCTCCTTGGACTTGTGTGCCCTGTGACTCCTGGAGCCAGCGTCCCCCGCAGCCGCCGTCCCCAGCCACCTGGAAGCACAGTGAGCCATTCGGCACTTTGGCCAGTAACGGTGTTTGAAATACATTTTAAAGCTGTTCTGTGATTATTTTTGTCTTTTTTAATGCTAAAATGTCTGTCAATGGATTGAAGAAGATTTATTATGAAGATTTGAAGTTGTTTTAACAAGTGCGTGCACGCATTGGGCAGCAGGCCATGTGTGTGCTCTAATGTATTCCTGTTTTTATTTAATTCTTGCTGTCGTTCAAGTTCACGCACAGTTAGTCAGTGTTATTTAACTATTGAAATAAGTCCAGATTCCTGTTCTTTTTCTTTTTCTTTTTCTTTTTCTTTGATTTGAATCTCCAGATCTGGGCATGTTCTTATGTTTTGGGAAGGGAATCTAGGAAAATCAGCTAATCTTTATGAAATTTATCATGCTGAGGAGCAAAAGGGAATAAATGCTCTTTTGTAGAGATAGCCTAGTTACCAGTGCTGTTCAAATCCTGCTCTGTTTTAAGCCTCATCCTATTGCTTGTTTTCCTAGGGTTTTGGAGAACCTTTTCCATGTCTTAAAACAGACACTTGTCCCACTCTGTTCTATAGTGTGTCATACGAGCTCCTAGGTTGTATATTTACCATCTTGTTCTACCTACTTTACCCAAAACCTCTGAAAATAAGTGTGGATGTGTGTGCCCACATGCTCCTCTGTGCAGATCTGCAACCATAGGGCTTAACTTGGGTTGCAGAGAGAAGTTGAGTAACATCCCTTGTGAAACGTATTTTCTATCTGTCAACTTATTTTTCATTTCAGAAGTTATTGAGGGTTGTGGTATGTGAATGAGCTGAAAAGAGAGAAAATACCCGTTACCTTGGGATCTCAATTTCTTGAAAATGAGTGATTTAGAAGGCTGCCTTTCATACAATTTAAGCTGCTCTGGTCCATAGCACGTAGATAGTGCCCATGCACAGCTGTGGGTTAGACAGCACCCCAACTTTTATAGCTTTCCCCCATGAATCTTAACTCATGTTTAGGTAAACTCCATTTTTTCTCACTCCGACTATTATCCTTTTACTAAAGGCAAAATTGTCACAGCTGTTGTCCTAAAGTTGAGAAATGGGGGTTTAGGTACCTAAATAGGAGACCAGTTTTTATTATTAGTTTTATACCTGTCTCCAGTGACTTGAGCAGGATTTACACGAGCCCCAGAATTTCTGGGATCAAAATCGCTTGTTTTAACTGGTAACCAAATGTTGGACATGCCTGAAGTAGGTGTGTAGGCTTGAAAAATGCAGACCAGGAAGTCCAAAGCAAAGAGGAGTCTCTTTTTGCCTCTACTGCCAAGGAGTCCTGTTGGGAGCCTGAGGTTTTCCATGAAATTTCAAGAGCTCAGACCCAATTGTTTTAATCCCTCCCAGTATTTTAACTTAGTAATGCTGTAATAGAGAGGAACTTAATGGTGTGTTGGTCTTAAGCAACTGCTGTGCAGAGAGCTGACACTTGCAGTGCGTGAGTTTGATTTTTATTATTTTTGCTGGCTAGTTCTGTTCTGCGTGATCTTGCTGCCGAAACGCAGGTTTGTTGCTGCCTTCTGCCAAGGCAGCATCGTCAGCTCTTTGTTTTCAATTTTACCTCGCTCAGGAATAAGACGGAAAAAGGGAAGGAAAAACTATTGTGAAGGAAGAGATTCCTAGTCTGTTCCCTGTCACTTTTCGAATGATCCTCTAAACACCTGAACTCTCCCCCGAGCAGATTTCTGCTTCTGGCAATAAATCCTCTATGCAGGAAAGGCAAATAGAAATGTACCCTAAGTTATTTACGCACAATACGCTGTAATAACTTTATACATAACGCTAAGGAGTCGATTATATTTGTGTCATTGAGTCGTTAATGTTTATAACAAAACAAATATATATTTTTACATGCCAGAATTCATGAATGTGGCTGCTAATATGTTGGCAGGCCTAATTTTTTAATCCCTTCTGCAACAGAAACTTTGGATTTGCCTTCAATCCCGTATTCCTAGCCAGCAGCTACTTGCTTGGGCAGAGCCTTATTGGCAAGGACGGAACCTGTGTCCCCATCTGCAGGAGTCAGAGTTTGTGCCCTGGGCTTTGGTTGAAGCCGAAATACCCTTCTGGCCTTTATTTTGACTTCCAAAGGGTGCAGTTGTGTCTGTCAAGCACAACACGGTGGTGCTCTGTCCTCTGCAGAGATCCTGGGCTCCTCGTGGGATGCGGCTGGCTAATAAATACACCCGATGCTGGGGCTGGGATTGGCAAAGCCACAGAGGGCACAGGTCTCCCCTGCCCGAAACCCGCCAGCCGCTGTTCTGTGCCAGGTAGTTCCTTGAAATCACATGACTCCCATGGCATCCTTCCTGCAAATACTCCAGGATCAACACGGCTTGCACAATTTACCTGAACTGAAAGGTTAGAGAAGAGGCCTGCGCTTTTGGTTATGCCAGGTTGGCTTCCTCTGCAGAGCAGATGGTCCGTCCCAAAGCTCCGCGGGGAGCTGTGGAATGGTGTGAGGAGCCGTGCTTGGTTAGCGCTGCGCGAGAGGAGGATCCCCCTTCCCTCCCTCGTGTGCTCCGCGGCCGTGGCCGTGCCCCAAGCGCTGCCCTCCGGCAGCCCATCCGTCGGGATGCGCCCTCAGCCTTTGCCCTGCCGGCGCTGCGCCGCGGGGCTGGTGGCCGGGTCACCTTTAGACGTCACAGCTGCTATTTCTGTGTCACTTTTCCCCTTCCAGTCATCTAGCCATCCCTCAGCTTGTCCTCGCGTCCTTTCCCCTCCTGTCTTGTGCAGTTACCGGCATCGGGAGCGCAGCACAGCCGTCCCCAGGGTCCCACCGTGGGGACAGCCTCGAGAGAGGTGTCACCTGCATCCTTGCAGCAAACGCCTGTGCGTAAAGGGGACGGGAGCTTCCCATCCCAAATGGGATGTGCTTCCCAAAATTGCTTGGGAAGAGCAGAGTGCTGCAGGTGCCCGACTGCTGTGTGTCCAGCTGTTGTGCTCTCTCTGTTGGGTAGCAAACACTGTTATTAAACTGCATCTCTGCTGAATGTTTGGTGAGATGGATGTTCCGTTGGAGTTTTGCTACCTTATGGCTTTCTGATGTTTTTTGTTGATTAAATAATACGGTGTGTGCAGACTCGTCTTGCTATATGTTGTGTACTCTTGGCACTTACGCACAAATATCTCCTGAGCTTTTATTTGCAATAAAAAGGTTTTTAAAAAATCCTGCTTCGCTGTTGTTTTCCATCAGTGTCTGCTATAACTAACTGTATGGTTTACTGGCTTTGTAGGATAATTGTCTTTGAATGTGTGGGGTCTATGGAAAGTATTGAGAGGAAGAGGGTCAGCAGTGGAGGAGAGACCTCTCTGACCTCAGGAGTTTTACAGCAATGGTTAGGAAATGACCAGGTTGGAGCCACTACTCCATTCCCCTTCCCTAAACCTGCTTTAAGGGTGTTAGAATTGGAGCTATTGGAAATCAGGGCTTCCTGTGGAGCTGTTAAGAACACCTTTCTCCTAAAAACAAAACCTTTCTAAAATGCGTTCCAAGAAAAGCAACCGGCACTTTGAACCTCCAGCCGTGATTCCCAGCACGTGGGACCAACTCGTGCGGTTCTCAACCGCGTTGTTCCGCCGGGTTCG